>OX637464.1:25561696-25900243 GCA_951799995.1 Trifolium subterraneum | reverse complement strand
CTTTCTCCTAATAGGTTAAACACTATATTTAGACCTTTATAAACCTTCTATTTGTTAAAAAAATGTTAGATTTCCATTCGAATCGGGTTATAGACCTTTATACTAGTCTATTAAACTTTGGTCAAACTTGGTCAACCTTGTTTGACCAAAGTTTCCATTGGTTTAAAGATGCGATTATCTTTCTCCTAATAGGTTAAAACTATATTTAGACCTTTATAAACCTTCTATTTGTTAAAAAAATGTTAGATTTCCATTCGAATCGGATTATAGACCTTTATACTAGTCTACTAAACTTTGGTCAAACTTGGTCAACCTTGTTTGACCAAAGTTTCCATTGGTTTAAAGATGCGATTATCTTTCTCCTAATAGGTTAAAAACTATATTTGGACCTTTATAAACCTTCTATTTGTTCAAAAAAGGGTAGATTTCAATCCGAATCGGGTTTTAGACCTTTATAACTACTCTATTAAACTTTGGTCAAACTTTGTCAACCTTGTTTGACCAAAGTTTCCATTGGTTTAAAGATGCAATTATCTTTCTCCTAATAGGTTAAAAACTATATTTAGACCTTTATAAACCTTCTATTTGTTCAAAAAAGGGTAGATTTCCATTCGAATCGGGTTGTAGACCTTTATAACTACTCTATTAAACTTTGGTCAAACTTGGTCAACCTTGTTTGACCAAAGTTTCCATTGGTTTAAAGATGCGATTATCTTTCTCCTAATAGGTTAAACACTATATTTAGACCTTTATAAACCTTCTATTTGTTAAAAAAATGTTAGATTTCCATTCGAATCGGGTTATAGACCTTTATACTAGTCTACTAAACTTTATTCAAACTTGGTCAACCTTGTTTGACCAAAGTTTCCATTGGTTTAAAGATGCGATTATCTTTCTCCTAATAGGTTAAAAACTATATTTAGACCTTTATAAACCTTCTATTTGTTCAAAAAAAGGTAGATTTCCATTTGAATCGGGTTTTAGACCTTTATAACTAATCTATTAAACTTTGGTCAAACTTGGTCAACCTTGTTTGACCAAAGTTTCCATTGGTTTAAAGATGCGATTATCTTTCTCCTAATAGGTTAAAAACTATATTTAGACCTTTATAAACCTTCTATTTGTTCAAAAAAGGGTAGATTTCCATTCGAATCGGGTTTTAGATCTTTATAACTAGTCTATTAAACTTTGGTCAAACTTGGTCAACCATGTTTGACCAAAGTTTCCATTGGTTTAAAGATGCTATTATCTTTCTCCTAATAGGTTAAACATTATATTTAGACCTTTATAAACATTCTATTTGTTAAAAAAAGGGTAGATTTCCATTCGAATCGGGTTATAGACCTTTATACTAGTCTACTAAACTTTGGTCAAACTTGGTCAACCTTGTTTGACCAAAGTTTCCATTGGTTTAAATATGCGATTATCTTTCTCCTAATAGGTTAAACACTATATTTAGACCTTTATAAACCTTCTATTTGTTAAAAAAAGGGTAGATTTCCATTCCTATCGGGTTTTAGACATTTATAACTACTCTATTAAACTTTGGTCAAACTTGTTCAACCTTGTTTGACCAAAGTTTCCAATGGTTTAAAGATGCGATTATCTTTCTCCTAATAGGTTAAAAACTATATTTAGACCTTTATAAACCTTCTATTTGTTCAAAAAAGGGTAGATTTCCATCCGAATCGGGTTTTAGACCTCTATAACTAGTCTATTAAACTTTGGTCAAACTTGGTCAACCTTGTTTGACCAAAGTTTCCATTGGTTTAAAGATGCGATTATCTTTCTCCTAATAGGTTAAAAACTATATTTAGACCTTTATAAACCTTCTATTTGTTCAAAAAAGGGTAGATTTCCATTCGAATCGTGTTTTAAATCTTTATAACTAGTCTATTTAACATTGGTCAAACTTGGTCAACCTTGTTTGACCAAAGTTTCCATTGGTTTAAAGATGCGATTATCTTTCTCCTAATAGGTTAAACACTATATTTAGACCTTTATAAACCTTCTATTTGTTAAAAAAATGTTAGATTTCCATTCGAATCGGGTTATAGACCTTTATACTAGTCTATTAAACTTTGGTCAAACTTGGTCAACCTTGTTTGACCAAAGTTTCCATTGGTTTAAAGATGCGATTATCTTTCTCCTAATAGGTTAAAACTATATTTAGACCTTTATAAACCTTCTATTTGTTAAAAAAATGTTAGATTTCCATTCGAATCGGATTATAGACCTTTATACTAGTCTACTAAACTTTGGTCAAACTTGGTCAACCTTGTTTGACCAAAGTTTCCATTGGTTTAAAGATGCGATTATCTTTCTCCTAATAGGTTAAAAACTATATTTGGACCTTTATAAACCTTCTATTTGTTCAAAAAAGGGTAGATTTCAATCCGAATCGGGTTTTAGACCTTTATAACTACTCTATTAAACTTTGGTCAAACTTTGTCAACCTTGTTTGACCAAAGTTTCCATTGGTTTAAAGATGCAATTATCTTTCTCCTAATAGGTTAAAAACTATATTTAGACCTTTATAAACCTTCTATTTGTTCAAAAAAGGGTAGATTTCCATTCGAATCGGGTTGTAGACCTTTATAACTACTCTATTAAACTTTGGTCAAACTTGGTCAACCTTGTTTGACCAAAGTTTCCATTGGTTTAAAGATGCGATTATCTTTCTCCTAATAGGTTAAACACTATATTTAGACCTTTATAAACCTTCTATTTGTTAAAAAAATGTTAGATTTCCATTCGAATCGGGTTATAGACCTTTATACTAGTCTACTAAACTTTATTCAAACTTGGTCAACCTTGTTTGACCAAAGTTTCCATTGGTTTAAAGATGCGATTATCTTTCTCCTAATAGGTTAAAAACTATATTTAGACCTTTATAAACCTTCTATTTGTTCAAAAAAAGGTAGATTTCCATTTGAATCGGGTTTTAGACCTTTATAACTAATCTATTAAACTTTGGTCAAACTTGGTCAACCTTGTTTGACCAAAGTTTCCATTGGTTTAAAGATGCGATTATCTTTCTCCTAATAGGTTAAAAACTATATTTAGACCTTTATAAACCTTCTATTTGTTCAAAAAAGGGTAGATTTCCATTCGAATCGGGTTTTAGATCTTTATAACTAGTCTATTAAACTTTGGTCAAACTTGGTCAACCATGTTTGACCAAAGTTTCCATTGGTTTAAAGATGCTATTATCTTTCTCCTAATAGGTTAAACATTATATTTAGACCTTTATAAACATTCTATTTGTTAAAAAAAGGGTAGATTTCCATTCGAATCGGGTTATAGACCTTTATACTAGTCTACTAAACTTTGGTCAAACTTGGTCAACCTTGTTTGACCAAAGTTTCCATTGGTTTAAATATGCGATTATCTTTCTCCTAATAGGTTAAACACTATATTTAGACCTTTATAAACCTTCTATTTGTTAAAAAAAGGGTAGATTTCCATTCCTATCGGGTTTTAGACATTTATAACTACTCTATTAAACTTTGGTCAAACTTGTTCAACCTTGTTTGACCAAAGTTTCCAATGGTTTAAAGATGCGATTATCTTTCTCCTAATAGGTTAAAAACTATATTTAGACCTTTATAAACCTTCTATTTGTTCAAAAAAGGGTAGATTTCCATCCGAATCGGGTTTTAGACCTCTATAACTAGTCTATTAAACTTTGGTCAAACTTGGTCAACCTTGTTTGACCAAAGTTTCCATTGGTTTAAAGATGCGATTATCTTTCTCCTAATAGGTTAAAAACTATATTTAGACCTTTATAAACCTTCTATTTGTTCAAAAAAGGGTAGATTTCCATCCGAATCGGGTTTTAGACCTCTATAACTAGTCTATTAAACGTTGGTCAAACTTGGTCAACCTTGTTTGACAAAAGTTTCCATTGGTTTAAAGATGCGATTATCTTTCCCCTAATAGGTTAAACACTATATTTAGACCTTTATAAACCTACTATTTGTTCAAAAAAGGGTAGATTTCCATTCTAACCGGGTTTTAGACCTTTATAATTACTCTATTAAACTTTGGTCAAACTTGTTCAACCTTGTTTGACCAAAGTTTCCAATGGTTTAAAGATGCGATTATCTTTCTCCTAATAGGTTAAAAACTATATTTAGACCTTTATAAACCTTCTATTTGTTCAAAAAAGGGTAGATTTCAATCCGAATCCGGTTTTAGACCTCTATAACTAGTCTATTAAACTTTGGTCAAACTTGGTTAACCTTGTTTGACCAAAGTTTCCATTGGTTTAAAGATGCGATTATCTTTCTCCTAATAGGTTAAAAACTATAATTAGACCTTTATAAACCTTCTATTTATTCAAAAAAGGGTAGATTTCCATTCGAATCGGGTTTTAGATCTTTATAACTAGTCTATTAAACTTTGGTCAAACTTGGTCAACCTTGTTTGACCAATGTTTCCATTGGTTTAAAGATGCGATTATCTTTCTCCTAATAGGTTAAACACTATATTTAGACCTTTATAAACCTTCTATTTGTTAAAAAAAGGGTAGATTTCCATTCGAATCGGGTTATAGACCTTTATACTAGTCTACGAAACTTTGGTCAAACTTGGTCAACCTTGTTTGACCAAAGTTTCCATTCGTTTAAATATGCGATTATATTTCTCCTAATAGGTTAAACACTATATTTAGACCTTTATAAACCTTCTATTTGTTCAAAAAAGGCTAGATTTCCATTCGAATCGGGTTTTAGACCTTTATAACTACTCTATTAAACTTTGGTCAAACTTGGTCAACCTTGTTTTACCAAAGTTTCCATTGGTTTTAAGATGCGATTATCTTTCTCCTAATAGGTTAAAAACTATAATTAGACCTTTATAAACCTTCTATTTGTTCAAAAAAGGGTAGATTTCCATTCAAATCGGGTTTTAGATCTTTATAACTAGTCTATTAAACTTTGGTCAAACTTGGTCAACCATGTTTGACCAAAGTTTCCATTGGTTTAAAGATGCTATTATCTTTCTCCTAATAGGTTAAACATTATATTTAGACCTTTATAAACATTCTATTTGTTAAAAAAAGGGTAGATTTCCATTCGAATCGGGTTATAGACCTTTATACTAGTCTACTAAACTTTGGTCAAACTTGGTCAACCTTGTTTGACCAAAGTTTCCATTGGTTTAAATATGCGATTATCTTTCTCCTAATAGGTTAAACACTATATTTAAACCTTTATAAACCTTCTATTTGTTAAAAAAAGGGTAGATTTCCATTCCTATCGGGTTTTAGACATTTATAACTACTCTATTAAACTTTGGTCAAACTTGTTCAACCTTGTTTGACCAAAGTTTCCAATGGTTTAAAGATGCGATTATCTTTCTCCTAATAGGTTAAAAACTATATTTAGACCTTTATAAACCTTCTATTTGTTCAAAAAAGGGTAGATTTCCATCCGAATCGGGTTTTAGACCTCTATAACTAGTCTATTAAACGTTGGTCAAACTTGGTCAACCTTGTTTGACAAAAGTTTCCATTGGTTTAAAGATGCGATTATCTTTCTCCTAATAGGTTAAACACTATATTTAGACCTTTATAAACCTACTATTTGTTCAAAAAAGGGTAGATTTCCATTCTAATCGGGTTTTAGACCTTTATAATTACTCTATTAAACTTTGGTCAAACTTGGTCAACCTTGTTTGACCAAAGTTTCCATTGGTTTAAAGATGCGATTATCTTTCTCCTAATAGGTTAAAAACTATAATTAGACCTTTATAAACCTTCTATTTATTCAAAAAAGGGTAGATTTCAATCCGAATCGGGTTTTAGACCTCTATAACTAGTCTATTAAACTTTGGTCAAACTTGGTCAACCTTGTTTGACCAAAGTTTCCATTGGTTTAAAGATGCGATTATCTTTCTCCTAATAGGTTAAAAACTATAATTAGACCTTTATAAACCTTCTATTTGTTCAAAAAAGGGTAGATTTCCATTCGAATCGGGTTTTAGATCTTTATAACTAGTCTATTAAACTTTGGTCAAACTTGGTCAACCTTGTTTGACCAAAGTTTCCATTGGTTTAAAGATGCGATTATCTTTCTCCTAATAGGTTAAACACTATATTTAGACCTTTATAAACCTTCTATTTATTAAAAAAAGGGTAGATTTCCATTCGAATCGGGTTATAGACCTTTATACTAGTCTACGAAACTTTGGTCAAACTTGGTCAACCTTGTTTGACCAAAGTTTCCATTCGTTTAAATATGCGATTATATTTCTCCTAATAGGTTAAACACTATATTTAGACCTTTATAAACCTTCTATTTGTTCAAAAAAGGGTAGATTTCCATTCGAATCGGGTTTTAGACCTTTATAACTACTCTATTAAACTTTGGTCAAACTTGGTCAACCTTGATTTACCAAAGTTTCCATTGGTTTTAAGATGCGATTATCTTTCTCCTAATAGGTTAAAAACTATAATTAGACCTTTATAAACCTTCTATTTGTTCAAAAAAGGGTAGATTTCCATTCGAATCGGGTTTTAGATCTTTATAACTAGTCTATTAAACTTTGGTCAAACTTGGTCAACCATGTTTGACCAAAGTTTCCATTGGTTTAAAGATGCTATTATCTTTCTCCTAATAGGTTAAACATTATATTTAGACCTTTATAAACATTCTATTTGTTAAAAAAAGGGTAGATTTCCATTCGAATCGGGTTATAGACCTTTATACTAGTCTACTAAACTTTGGTCAAACTTGGTCAACCTTGTTTGACCAAAGTTTCCATTGGTTTAAATATGCGATTATCTTTCTCCTGGGTTTTAGACCTTTATACTAGTCTATTAAATTTTGGTTAAACTTTGTTCAAACTTGGAATCCTGATTGTTTTCTGATGTAATGGAGTGGTCAAAAAGCAAAACAGATGCAAACTATACTCTAACTAGTTTTTTTTTTTTTTTTGTATATTGCGCGTACAATAACAGTAGGAACAAAACAGACAATTCTAATATTGTTAAACACAATTTCAGTCCCCGGCAGCGGCGCCAATTTGATTCGTTGTCGCGCACGGGTCAACAACGAGAATATTTGACACACTTCCTCTCCGAACTGGGTTCTGGCTTCAACATGAAAGTTGTAGCTCTTGATCTCAGATTTCCAACGCATCTTCCCGCGCCTCAATCCGATATTCGTAACTCCAGTTATGACATGCGGACTGAAAGGGTGTCAAAGTGCTATTTATTCATAAATTAAGTGCGAAAATAAAATAAAGCTAAAAATAAACTTAAATATAAAAACACACTAAAATAGTAAAAATAGTAAATTAAATCATAGGAATACACTGGTACAATAGTAGAAGAATGTGCATTAAAATGCACTCATCATACTAGTCTATTAAACTTTGGTCAAACTTGTTTGACCAAAGTATCCATTGGTTTAAAGATGCGATTATCTTTCTCCTAATAGGTTATAAACTATAGATAGACCTTTATAAACCTTCTATTTGTTCAAAAAAGTGTAGATTTCCATTCGGACCGGGTTTTAGACCTTTATACTAGTCTATTAAACTTTGGTCAAACTTTGGTCAAACTTGGAATCCTGATTGTTTTCTGATGTAATGGAGTGGTCAAAAAGCAAAACAGATGCAAACTATACTCTAACTAGTTTTTTTTTTTTTTTTTTGTATATTGCGCGTACAATAACAGTAGGAACAAAACAAACAATTCTAATATAGTTAAACACAATTTCAGTCCCCGGCAGCGGCGCCAATTTGATTCGTTGTCGTGCACGGGTCAACAACGAGAATATTTGACACACTTGCTCTCCGAACTGGGTTCTGGTCTCAACATGAAAGTTGTAGCTCTTGATCTCAGATTTCCAACGCATCTGCCCGCGCCTCAATCCGATATTCGTAACTCCAGTTATGACCTGTGGACTGAAAGGGTGTCAAAGTGCTATTTATTCATAAATTAAGTGCGAAAATAAAATAAAGCTAAAAATAAACTTAAATATAAAAACACACTAAAATAGTAAAAATAGTAAATTAAACCATAGGAATACACTGGTACAATAGTAGAAGAATGTGCATTTAAATGCACTCATCATACTAGTCTATTAAACTTTGGTCAAACTTGGTCAAATTTGTTTGACCAAAATTTCCATTGGTTTAAAGATGCGATTATCTTTCTCCTAATAGGTTATAAACTATATTTAGACCTTTATAAACCTTCTATTTGTTCAAAAAAGGGTAGATTTCCATTCGGATCAGGTTTTAGACCTTTATACTAGTCTATTAAACTTTGGTTAAACTTTGGTCAAACTTTGAATCCTGATTTTTTTCTGATGTAATGAAGTGGTCAAAAAGCAAAACAGATGCAAACTATGCACTAACTAGTTTTTTTTTTTTTTTTTTGTATATTGCGCGTACAGTAACAATAGGAACAAAATAGACAATTCTAATATAGTTAAACACAATTTGAGTCCCCGGCAGCGGCGCCAATTTGATCCGCTGTCATGCACGGGTAAAAAATGAGATTATTCGACACACTTGCGCTCCGAACTGGGTTCTGGCCACAACATCAAAGCTGTAGCTCTTGATCTCAGCTTCCCAACGCATCTTGCCGCGCCTCAATTCGATATTCGTAACTCCAGTTATGACCTGCGGACTGAAAGGGTGTCAAAGTGATATTTATTCATAAATTAAGTGCGAAAATAAAATAAAGCTAAAAAAAAACTTAAATATAAAACACACTAAAATAGTAAAAATAGTAAATGAAACCATAGGAATACACTGGTACAATAGTAGAAGAATGTGCATTTAAATGCACTCATCATACTAGTCTATTAAACTTTGGTCAAACTTGGTCAAATTTGTTTGACCAAAATTTCCATTGGTTTAAAGATGCGATTATCTTTCTCCTAATAGGTTATAAACTATATTTAGACCTTTATAAACCTTCTATTTGTTCAAAAAAGGGTAGATTTCCATTCTGATCGGGTTTTAGACCTTTATACTAGTCTATTAAACTTTGGTCAAACTTTGTTCAAACTTTGAATCCTGATTTTTTTCTGATGTAATTCAGTGGTCAAAAAGCAAAACAGATTCAAACTATACCCTAACTAGTTTTTTTTTTGGATATTGCGCGTACAGTAACAATAGAAACAAAATAGACAATTCTAATATAGTTAAACACAATTTGAGTCCCGGGCAGCGGCGCCAATTTGATCCGCTATCGCGCACGGGTCAAAAACGAGATTATTTTACCCACTTTCTCTTCGAACTGGGTTCTGGCCTCAACATCAAAGTTGTAGCTCTTGATCTCAGCTTTCCAACGCATCTTCCCGTACCTCAATCCGATATTCGTAACTCCAGTTATGAACCTGCGGACTGAAAGGATGTCAAAGTGCTATTTATTCATAAATTAAGTGCTAAAATAAAATAAAGCTAAAAATAAACTTAAATATAAAAACACACTAAAATAGTAAAAATAGTAAATTAAACAATAGGAATACATTGGTATAATAGTAGAAGAATGTGCATTAAAATGCACTCATCATATTAGTCTATTAAACTTTGGTCAAACTTGGTCAAACAAGTTTGACCAAAGTATCCATTGGTTTAAAGATGCGATTATCTTTCTCCTAATAGGTTATAAACTATAGATAGACCTTTATAAACCTTCTATTTGTTCAAAAAAGTGTAGATTTTTCCATTCGGACCGGGTTTTAGACCTTTATACTAGTCTATTAAACTTTGGTCAAACTTTGGTCAAACTTGGAATCCTGATGGTTTTCTGATGTAATGGAGTGGTCAAAAAGCAAATCAGATGCAAACTATACTCTAACTAGTTTTTTTTTTTTGTATATTGCGCGTACAATAACAGTAGGAACAAAACAGACAATTCTAATATAGTTAAACACAATTTCAGTCCCCGGCAGCGGCGCCAATTTGATTCGTTGTCGCGCACGGGTCAACAACGAGAATATTTGAAACACTTGCTCTCCGAACTGGGTTCTGGCCTCAACATGAAAGTTTTAGCTCTTGATCTCAGATTTCCAGCGCATCTTTCCGCGCCTCAATCCGATATTCGTAACTCCAGTTATGAACCTGCGGACTGAAAGGATGTCAAAGTGCTATTTATTCATAAATTAAGTGCTAAAATAAAATAAAGCTAAAAATAAACTTAAATATAAAAACACACTAAAATAGTAAAAATAGTAAATTAAACAATTGGAATACATTGGTATAATAGTAGAAGAATGTGCATTAAAATGCACTCATCATACTAGTCTATTAAACTTTGGTCAAACTTGTTTGACCAAAGTATCCATTGGTTTAAAGATGCGATTATCTTTCTCCTAATAGGTTATAAACTATAGATAGACCTTTATAAACCTTCTATTTGTTCAAAAAAGTCTAGATTTCCATTCGGACCGGGTTTTAGACCTTTATACTAGTCTATTAAACTTTGGTCAAACTTTGGTCAAACTTGGAATCCTGATTGTTTTCTGATGTAATGGAGTGGTCAAAATACAAAACAGATGCAAACTATACTCTAACTAGTTTTTTTTTTTTTTTTGTATATTGCGTGTACAATAACAGTAGGAACAAAACAGACAATTCTAATATAGTTAAACATAATTTCAGTCCCCGGCAGCGGCGCCAATTTGATTCGTTGTCGCGCACGGGTCAACAACGAGAATATTTGACACACTTGCTCTCCGAACTGGGTTCTGGCCTCAACTTGAAAGTTGTAGCTCTTGATCTCAGATTTCCAACGCATCTTCCCGCGCCTCAATCCGATATTCGTAACTCCTATTATGACCTGCGGACTGAAAGGGTGTCAAAGTGCTATTTATTCATAAATTAAGTGCGAAAATAAAATAAAGCTAAAAATAAACTTAAATATAAAAACACACTAAAATTGTAAAAATAGTAAATTAAACCATAGGAATACACTGGTACAATAGTAGAAGAATGTGCATTAAAATGCACTCATCATACTAGTCTATTAAACTTTGGTCAAACTTGGTCAAATTTGTTTGACCAAAGTTTCCATCGGTTTAAAGATGCGATTATCTTTCTCCTAATAGGTTATAAACTATATTTAGACCTTTATAAACCTTCCATTTGTTCAAAAAAGGGTAGATTTCCATTCGGATCGGGTTTTAGACATTTATAATAGTCTATTAAACTTTGGTCAAACTTTGAATCCTAATTTTTTTCTGATGTAATGAAGTGGTCAAAAAGCAAAACAGATGCAATAGTCTATTAAACTTTGGTTAAACTTGGTCAACCTTGTTTGACAAAAGTTTCCATTGGTTTAAAGATGCGATTATCTTTCTCCTAATAGGTTAAACACTATATTTAGACCTTTATAAACCTTCTATTTGTTAAAAAAAGGGTAGATTTCCATTCGTATCGGGTTTTAGACATTTATAACTACTCTATTAAACTTTGGTCAAACTTGTTCAACCTTGTTTGACCAAAGTTTCCATTGGTTTAAAGATGCGATTATCTTTCTCCTAATAGGTTTAAAACTATAATTAGACCTTTATAAACCTTCTATTTGTTCAAAAAAGGGTAGATTTCAATCGGAATCGGGTTTTAGACCTTTATAACTAGTCTATTAAACTTTGGTTAAACTTGGTCAACCTTGTTTGACCAAAGTTTCCATTGGTTTAAAGATGCGATTATCTTTCTCCTAATAGGTTAAACACTATATTTAGACCTTTATAAACCTTCTATTTGTTCAAAAAAGGGTAGATTTCAATCCGAATCGGGTTTTAAACCTTTATAACTAGTCTATTAAACTTTGGTCAAACATGGTCAACCTTGTTTGTATAAAGTTTCCATTGGTTTAAAGATGCGATTATCTTTCTCCTAATAGGTTAAACACTATATTTAGACCCTTATAAACCTACTATTTGTTAAAAAAAGGGTAGATTTCCATTCGAATCGGGTTATATACTAGTCTACTAAACTTTGGTCAAACTCTGTCAACCTTGTTTGACCAAAGTTTCCATTGGTTTAAATATGCGATTATCTTTCTCCTAATAGGTTAAACACTATATTTAGACCTTTATAAACCTTCTATTTGTTAAAAAAAGGGTAGATTTCCATTCCTATCGGGTTTTAGACATTTATAACTACTCTATTAAACTTTGGTCAAACTTGTTCAACCTTGTTTGACCAAAGTTTCCAATGGTTTAAAGATGCGATTATCTTTCTCCTAATAGGTTAAAAACTATATTTAGACCTTTATAAACCTTCTATTTGTTCAAAAAAGGGTAGATTTCAATCGGAATCGGGTTTTAGACCTTTATAACTAGTCTATTAAACTTTGGTCAAACTTGTTCAACCTTGTTTGACCAAAGTTTCCATTGGTTTAAAGATGCGATTATCTTTCTCCTAATAGGTTAAAAACTATAATTAGACCTTTATAAACCTTCTATTTGTTCAAAAAAGGGTAGATTTCAATCGGAATCGGGTTTTAGACCTTTATAACTAGTCTATTAAACTTTGGTTAAACTTGGTCAACCTTGTTTGACCAAAGTTTCCATCGGTTTAAAGATGCGATTATCTTTCTCCTAATAGGTTAAAAACTATATTTAGACGTTTATAAACCTTCTATTTGTTCAAAAAAGGGTAGATTTCAATCGGAATCGGGTTTTAGATCTTTATAACTAGTCTATTAAACTTTGGTTAAACTTGGTCAACCTTGTTTGACAAAAGTTTCCATTGGTTTAAAGATGCGATTATCTTTCTCCTAATAGGTTAAACACTATATTTAAACCTTTATAAACCTTCTATTTGTTAAAAAAAGGGTAGATTTCCATTCGTATCGGGTTTTAGACATTTATAACTACTCTATTAAACTTTGGTCAAACTTGTTCAACCTTGTTTGACCAAAGTTTCCATTGGTTTAAAGATGCGATTATCTTTCTCCTAATAGGTTTAAAACTATAATTAGACCTTTATAAACCTTCTATTTGTTCAAAAAAGGGTAGATTTCAATCGGAATCGGGTTTTAGACCTTTATACCTAGTCTATTAAACTTTGGTTAAACTTGGTCAACCTTGTTTGACCAAAGTTTCCATTGGTTTAAAGATGCGATTATCTTTCTCCTAATAGGTTAAACACTATATTTAGACCTTTATAAACCTTCTATTTGTTCAAAAAAGGGTAGATTTCAATCCGAATCGGGTTTTAAACCTTTATAACTAGTCTATTAAACTTTGGTCAAACATGGTCAACCTTGTTTGACTAAAGTTTCCATTGGTTTAAAGATGCGATTATCTTTCTCCTAATAGGTTAAACACTATATTTAGACCTTTATAAACCTACTATTTGTTAAAAAAAGGGTAGATTTCCATTCGAATCGGGTTATATACTAGTCTACTAAACTTTGGTCAAACTCTGTCAACCTTGTTTGACCAAAGTTTCCATTGGTTTAAATATGCGATTATCTTTCTCCTAATAGGTTAAACACTATATTTAGACCTTTATAAACCTTCTATTTGTTAAAAAAAGGGTAGATTTCCATTCCTATTGGGTTTTAGACATTTATAACTACTCTATTAAACTTTGGTCAAACTTGTTCAACCTTGTTTGACCAAAGTTTCCAATGGTTTAAAGATGCGATTATCTTTCTCCTAATAGGTTAAAAACTATATTTAGACCTTTATAAACCTTCTATTTGTTCAAAAAAGGGTAGATTTCAATCGGAATCGGGTTTTAGACCTTTATAACTAGTCTATTAAACTTTGGTCAAACTTGTTCAACCTTGTTTGACCAAAGTTTCCATTGGTTTAAAGATGCGATTATCTTTCTCCTAATAGGTTAAAAACTATAATTAAACCTTTATAAACCTTCTATTTGTTCAAAAAAGGGTAGATTTCAATCGGAATCGGGTTTTAGACCTTTATAACTAGTCTATTAAACTTTGGTTAAACTTGGTCAACCTTGTTTGACCAAAGTTTCCATTGGTTTAAAGATGCGATTATCTTTCTCCTAATAGGTTAAACACTATATTTAGACCTTTATAAACCTTCTATTTGTTCAAAAAAGGGTAGATTTCAATCCGAATCGGGTTTTAAACCTTTATAACTAGTCTATTAAACTTTGGTCAAACATGGTCAACCTTGTTTGACCAAAGTTTCCATTGGTTTAAAGATGCGATTATCTTTCTCCGAATAGGTTAAACACTATATTTAGACCTATATAAACCTACTATTTGTTAAAAAAAGGGTAGATTTCCATTCGAATCGGGTTATATACTAGTCTACTAAACTTTGGTCAAACTTGGTCAACCTTGTTTGACCAAAGTTTCCATTGGTTTAAATATGCGATTATCTTTCTCCTAATAGGTTAAACACTATATTTAGACCTTTATAAACCTTCTATTTGTTAAAAAAAGGGTAGATTTCCATTCCTATCGGGTTTTAGACATTTATAACTACTCTATTAAACTTTGGTCAAACTTGTTCAACCTTGTTTGACCAAAGTTTCCAATGGTTTAAAGATGCGATTATCTTTCTCCTAATAGGTTAAAAACTATATTTAAACCTTTATAAACCTTCTATTTGTTCAAAAAAGGGTAGATTTCAATCGGAATCGGGTTTTAGACCTTTATAACTAGTCTATTAAACTTTGGTTAAACTTGGTCAACCTTGTTTGACCAAAGTTTCCATTGGTTTAAAGATGCGATTATGTTTCTCCTAATAGGTTAAACACTATATTTAGACCTTTATAAACCTTCTATTTGTTAAAAAAAGGGTAGATTTCCATTCGTATCGGGTTTTAGACATTTATAACTACTCTATTAAACTT
The DNA here is from genome assembly GCA_951799995.1 of Trifolium subterraneum. Classification (NCBI taxonomy): domain Eukaryota; kingdom Viridiplantae; phylum Streptophyta; class Magnoliopsida; order Fabales; family Fabaceae; genus Trifolium; species Trifolium subterraneum. Next base: position 25,885,432 of record OX637464.1, on the reverse strand, counting down.
TGGTCAAACTTGTTCAACCTTGTTTGACCAAAGTTTCCAATGGTTTAAAGATGCGATTATCTTTCTCCTAATAGGTTAAAAACTATATTTAAACCTTTATAAACCTTCTATTTGTTCAAAAAAGGGTAGATTTCAATCGGAATCGGGTTTTAGACCTTTATAACTAGTCTATTAAACTTTGGTTAAACTTGGTCAACCTTGTTTGACCAAAGTTTCCATTGGTTTAAAGATGCGATTATGTTTCTCCTAATAGGTTAAACACTATATTTAGACCTTTATAAACCTTCTATTTGTTAAAAAAAGGGTAGATTTCCATTCGTATCGGGTTTTAGACATTTATAACTACTCTATTAAACTTTGGTCAAACTTGTTCAACCTTGTTTGACCAAAGTTTCCATTGGTTTAAAGATGCGATTGTCATTCTCCTAATAGGTTAAAAACTATAATTAGACCTTTATAAACCTTCTATTTGTTCAAAAAAGGGTAGATTTCAATCGGAATCGGGTTTTAGACCTTTATAACTAGTCTATTAAACTTTGGTTAAACTTGGTCAACCTTGTTTGACCAAAGTTTCCATTGGTTTAAAGATGCGATTATCTTTCTCCTAATAGGTTAAACACTATATTTAGACCTTTATAAACCTTCTATTTGTTCAAAAAAGGGTAGATTTCAATCCGAATCGGGTTTTAAACCTTTATAACTAGTCTATTAAACTTTGGTCAAACATGGTTAACCTTGTTTGACCAAAGTTTCCATTGGTTTAAAGATGCGATTATCTTTCTCCTAATAGGTTAAACACTATATTTAGACCTTTATAAACCTACTATTTGTTAAAAAAAGGGTAGATTTCCATTCGAATCGGGTTATATACTAGTCTACTAAACTTTGGTCAAACTTGGTCAACCTTGTTTGTCCAAAGCTTCCATTGGTTTAAATATGCGATTATCTTTCTCCTAATAGGTTAAACACTATATTTAGACCTTTATAAACCTTCTATTTGTTAAAAAAAGGGTAGATTTCCATTCCTATCGGGTTTTCGACATTTATAACTACTCTATTAAACTTTGGTCAAACTTGTTCAACCTTGTTTGACCAAAGTTTCCAATGGTTTAAAGATGCGATTATCTTTCTCCTAATAGGTTAAAAACTATATTTAGACCTTTATAAACCTTCTATTTGTTCAAAAAACGGTAGATTTCCATTCGAATCGGGTTTTTGACCTTTTTAATTACTCTATTAAACTTTGGTCAAACTTGTCAACCTTGTTTGACCAAAGTTTCCATTGATTTAAAGATGCGATTATCTTTCTCCTAATAGGTTAAACACTATATTTAGACCTTTATAAACCTTCTATTTGTTAAAAAAAGGGTAGATTTCCATTCGAATCGGGTTTTAGACCTTTATAATTACTCTATTAAACTTTGGTCAAACTTGGTCAACCTTCTTTGACCAAAGTTTCCATTGGTTTAAATATGCGATTATCTTTCTCCTAATAGGTTAAACACTATATTTAGACCTTTATAAACCTTCTATTTGTTAAAAAAAGGGTAGATTTCCATTCGTATCGGGTTTTAGACCTTTATAACTACTCAATTAAACTTTGGTCAAACTTGGTCAACCTTGTTTGACCAAAGTTTCCATTGGTTTAAAGATGCGATTATAACTTAAAAGGGTCGAACAAATATATGGCTTTTGTGTGTTTAGCAATGCTATGAAATTAGGAATTTTTAGTTTTTACTATAAAAATCAACAATAGATTGAATTTTTAAAGTCACTCGTGGTAGGCCATGAAACAAACATATGGTCCCTAAAATATGAAAAATAAGTAAATACTATTTACTTATTTTTAAGAAATACTATATATACTAAATTATTGTTTGTACAGTATATTTTAATATTTTAATAAATTAAAATAATAGATTGTTTTTTTTGGAACAGTAAAATAATTGATTTTAATATTTTATTTAGTTAGTTAAAATAGAAACCACATTGGCAAGTTATTATACACACAAGACACACATGCTTTTGGTTGAGAAAAGATATACGGTATAATATACTTTTTTTTTGTGGTGATACGGTATAATATTTCTAAACCGATTAATAAATTTAAAAGGTACATAGTGTGTTTATTTATTTTTTTTAACAAGCCAAAATGAGATATTATATATATAAACAAAAACAAATCTCAACACAAGATGTACTAAGGAATGTGATGCAAAGTTACAAAAGAGTCGGATACAAAGAAACATGAGAACAAATTATACATGACCCAAACAAAACAAAAAGACTAGACCACCAATTACGGTAGTTTAAAGCTAAAGTACTACTCGTTGCCTTCAACCACCTATAGGAGAAATTCTTGATCTTGTCCAACATTTGTTGTAATGAACCTATTGAGCATCTGAATAATTTGCGGTTTCATTCATTCCACACAACCCAAATGCAAGCAATCCATATGAGTTGAATAAAAGAACGGCGTGCTCGAGAACCACCTACTTAATGTGTAAACTGAACAAAATGGTCAAATAGAGTTTGAGAATCCACCAGAGAGGATCCAATCCAAGAGCGGACATGTGACCAAAGAGAACCAAAGATGCTACATGAGAGAAATAAGTGTACATGTTGAGCTGATTCGACCGCTCCGCAACCAGACACACAATGATGAGCTTTTGATGACAAGATGCCTCGAGTAACCAGGTTTGCTTTAGTGGGTAACCTGTCACGCAAGAGTCGCCAAGTGAAAATGGACACCTTCAGGGGAATCTGTGTGTGCCAAATAAGATCCGCCGCAACAACCAAAGTAACTGAATCCTGAGACGTCAAGAGCTAATATGCCACTGCCATCTATTTGGAGACTGAGCCTGCAAAGAAATATGTAGAAGTAAGGTCTGACATTCCCCAACATCTCCTCCTCCCACACCCTCAACTGCTTGTCCACACCCACGCCCCCCACCATCCCCCCACCGTAACAAAAACATCTCAGCCACCGAACACGATTTGGTCTCGGCCAAGTCAAACAGGCGCCCAAACCGCTCACACAAATGCGTCTCATCCACCCAGGGATCGGTCCAGAAAAAAGTGTCAGACCCGTCCCTCACCTTACTCGAAATATGCTCCTAAACCAATCTCCCTCTATCCCTCCTCCAGTATCCATGATACGCGCTATCTCCCTCCACCACGAGGACCCTCTCCGCCCCACATCTCTCAAACTGTCTCTCTCTACCCTGTACCGGGCTGCTAGAACTGGAAACCACAAACTCTCTCTATATGTAACAACCCACTTAATCTACCCAACAATTTGCGACCAAACAACAAATAAATTCAAGTAAATCAAGTAGAGCATTACTAGCAAATATTTAAAACCAACAATAGCATTTCATACCATGCAAAACATACTTAAAAGAAATCATCGCAGCGGAACAACTTAAATAGTCATCATTCACCTATCATCATGATTATAGTTCAAATTATAAATATAATCACCATCCGAATTATCACCGACATAAATCTCAACATAAGATCATCAAGATGAAATAAGTATTGGCATAAGGCCTTACATCAACAAATAAGCAAAGTCAAATACGACACTAGGCATAACCCAAAATAAACGATCTCGACATGGTGTTACAACCATCAGAGCAACAGACAAAGGTAAAGATAACATGGAGTAGATAAGCTGACTCCTCACCCAAGAGTACTAGAACGAGTACTAAGCGTGCCTCCTAACACGAGCGCTAATCCTCAACCTGATAATCTGAATCGCCCAAAGATCCGCAAACACACAAAACAGAGAGTTAGATATATATAACCGACAATAATAAATGAAAGCAATGCACTATCATTTATCTCAACAACATCATACATCAACATATAACATAAATACATACATCCTACTCAATTACTCCTCATACTCCAATCAGCAACATCAATAATGAGATAATGTCATTTCTCAATTAAATACACATATATCAATTCACAAACATCATCAACAAGATAAGGACATTCCTCAATTAAATGCACATATATTCAATTACCAAACATCAACCACATAATTTAATGTTCACCTTCCTAATGCAACTAATGTCACCTTCCATGTCATGTCCCTAGACACAACTACCTTGCATGCGGTACCATTCACCATCCTTTTCGGATACAAGAATCCGGTTCACCATCCATTAGACACGACATATGAATGCATGAAGTGTCATCAACAACGTGTACATATACATATAAAACATCACCAACATTGCATGTAATATTACACGACTTCACCAACTCACCATCCATTGTTTGCACACATACAAACACACATCACATATATTCATTTCAATTCATTATCAATATCATCGTACATATCCAACAAGTATATGAAAATATCATCATCAATCATACACATTCATAAGGAACTAACAACTTATGTATTAAACCACCATCATCATTAGTATCACCAAAGAATAAAACAATATCTGAATGTTCTCGCTAACCCTCGTCTAGCGAGCAACTGGCGAGCACAAGTTAGAAGCTTGCCCATCAACTAGCGAGACCTGGCGAGCATCTCTCGCCACCCCTCGCCTGGCGACCTACTGGCGAGTGGAAGTCAGAAGCTTCACACTTCCAGGCGAGCAATTGCGAGCCTTGGCGAGTCACCTCGCCGGGCAAGCCTCGCCCGACAAACCATGAACTCGCCCGGCGAGCTTACCAAGAACTGGGTGCTCTGTTCTCGGGTTCTAACAAAATCATCCATAAATTCATGAATTCGAGTTCCTGTTCCAAAAAGGTGTTTCATTTAAGTTATATACATACTAACATACATATAAGTACAACTTATAACACATAAAAACATCCAAATTATCAACAATCAAAGATTTATCATGCTTTTTATCAAAAACTCAAAGAACATATAAATTCATCAAAACATCCATAGATTCTCAATTTCAAAATCATCAACTTGTACTTTTAGCATCATAAGACATATATAAAACGAAATCCACTCAAAAGATAGCATTTTGATTCATACAAGTTCATAAAAATCTCATCTTTTCAACACAAAATGAGTGAGAGGATTTGGGCAAAGAGAAATGATATTTCTCCCCCCTCTTGATCAGTCATTGATCATATATATCTACACTCTTACCTCTAGTCTTCTAGAAATCCCAATATTTTTCTCTAACCTTTGTTCTTATATGTTCTTCCTCTTCTAACCTCTAGCTCTTCTTTCTTTCTCTTCTCTCTCTTCCTCCACCAAAAATTTTGACAAATGAAATCCTCTTTCTATTTTTCACTTTAAATAGTTAGGTCAATTCTACCTAAGCCCAATACCTCACCAAAAGTTCAATTAATTAACCAATTCTCACAAAACACTAATTTACTAACTCATCTTTTCCCCAAAATGCCACATAAGCTAATTAAAATAAAACACATATATGAATTAAAATAAAACAACACAAAATAAATAAATAAGTAAAAATAAATAAATATAGGCGTGACACTATCTACTAGCATCCTCCAACATCATTTACCTAACAAAGCCAAGTTAAACTCCCTCAACTGCCTAACCCCCAAACCTCTATACTCGTTACGTAAGCAAATATTTTTCCAACTAATCCAAGAGGTTTTCCTAAAGTCCTCACTCTCCCCCCAGAAAAAATTAATCAAAAGAGATTCGATAGAAGAGATAATACCTGAAGGAGCTTTGAAGAAGGAACGAGCATAGATAGGAAGAGAGGTCAAAACGGACTTAATCAATATCAAACAACGACCAAAAGAAAGGAAGTGACTCTTCCACCCAGACAATTTATTCTTTACACGAGCCAACATCGGATCCCAGATACCCAGACGCCTCAGATCACCCCCAATAGGAAGACCCAGATAAAGGAATGGAATCTTTCCCACTTTACAGCATAACGCATACGCAACCTCGCCTAACCAAGAATCATGGATATTAACCCCAACCAACATACTTTTATTGAAATTAGCCTTCAAGCCCAACATAGTCTCAAACAGCACAAGAACAACATGTAGTGCACAGACATTCGCCCAACTTTTGACCCCTAACAGGAGCGTATTGTCTGCAAACTGAAGGTGCGAAACCGAAATCGGGTCAATCTCGCCAACACTATACCCTGTAAAGAGGTTATACTCAACCATGGTCTCCATCAACACATTCAAACTCTCGGCAGCCAACAAAAAAAGGAAAGGAGATAGCGGATCCCCTTGTCTTAATCCCCGTTCAAGAGGGAATTCATCTGTTGGGCTACTATTGACCAACATCAACGTTGTTGCCGTGCAGACACATTCTTTTATCCACTTCCTCCAAAGGGTTGGGAAAGACATTCTCTCCATAACCGCGTCCAGATAACCCCAATCCACCGAGTCATAGGTTTTCTCGAAATAACCTTAAATAACATTAATTCCTTTCTAGACTTGCGCGCCTAATCCACCACCTCAATCGGAATAAGAATTCCATTAAGAATTTGTCTATCCTTTACGAACGCTGTCTGAAACTCGAATATCACACTCCCGATCACAAGACGCAATTTATTCACTAAAATCTTTGCCATAATTTTATAGAGGCTTCCCACAAGCGAAATGGGCCGAAAATCATTCAGCCGTTGAGGGCTATCGACTTTAGGAATCAGAGCGATTAAGGTGGAATTTAAACCTTTGGTCAGTTTGCCATTCCGATGAAATCCGCAATAAAGCGCATGATATCTCCCTGAAGCTCAGGCCAAAAATCTTTAACGAAGCCAAAATTAATTCTGTTGGGGCCTGGGCTTTTGTAACTATCATAATCCCACACAGTTGCCTTCACCTCTGCCACCGAGAAAGGTTTGGTTAAACTGCTACTCTCAAGCTGATTCAACCATTTGAAAAGAAGTTTGTCCACCCCGGGCCTCTCCACATTAATGGCCTTGAAGTGAGACACAAAATGCGAGTAAACAGCCTGCCGAATAGGAGCCACACCCTCAAGAGTGACGCCCTCCACCTGAATTGAGGAAATAACATTCCCCCGCCGGCGGCTTGCAAGGACCGAGTGAAAGTACTTAGATTTTGCGTCCCCTTCCTTGAGCCACAGAGACCGAGACTGTTGCCAACATATACTGGCATGCAGCCGAAAAAGCGAATGAATGTTGGACCTGACCCCATGCAACTCTTCCAGCTCGACTTCATTAAGATCCTCCTCTTCCTCCTTCTGATCAAGGCCCGTTAACCGGACTTTCAGAGAATCGATCTGGCTAGGTAAGTTCTGAGAATGAGCCTTATGCTACTCTTTCAAGGCTGCCTTGATCATCTTGAGCTTTTCTTTGAGTCCAAAACCACCCCAGCCATCTACCTGAAGAGAATTCCATTTCTCTCTTTCAAACAGATTGTAGCCTGAGATATCTTTCCAACATTTAAGCATCCTCGAGGGACGGGGGCCGCGGTCATCCTCGTTTGCTGACAGAATCTGGGGGCAATGGTCTGATAACCCTATCATCCTAGCTACCTACGTACAATTGGTGGTGGGAATGGATTGAAACATATTTAAACCCCAGGGTACGTGGTTCGATTCCCACGAAAGGGAAAAACTCCACTAGAGAGGGGGGTAGAGAAGATCGTGAGGTGGAAATGTCCGGACCACTTAAGTTGGTAGGGCCTGGGTTGTTACACTTTCCATAACAATATCAGCAGTTGTTTCCGAATTTCTACCATTTGGCCCAACCCCCTGCTTTTGGGAATTCGTCCGAATTAACGTTTCCTGTCGTGTGCCTATCCTAACCACGATGTCACCCACCCACACATCTTCGGGGGTACCAAAACCACCCTTAATGGAATCAATAATAGAGTTGTCTCCAGTCTTCGCGTGTGTCCCCATCGTCACGGTATGATCGACAACTTCTTTATGCACCGCCAACCTCTCGAATTTGTTATTTCCACCATCCTTAACTTTGTCGTCGCCTTTCTTTGTCAGCCCAACCTTCTTCGTCCCCGAAATTCTACCCGCCTCTGTGGCATACCGGTCAAACCTAGCCACTCTGTCGCGAACACGATAATGACTGAAACATACGGCGTCCAAAGCACTTGTCAACTTGTTTACATCTCTAACGTTTTAGAATCTTACGAAGCCGTAAGGTTTGCCATACATGTTTCGGTTTTTTGCAATGTTAAAGTCCTCCAGCATCCCACATACTTCAAATCCCTTCCTGAGATAAAAGTTCGATAGTTGCGCTGGAAAATTCGTAAGTAAAATGAGACGTACCTTTTAAAGTTAGTATGCGCCGACTTTACGGAATCTTCGTGCTCTTGTTGAAACTTGTCACTTCCGTTTTCTAGACCTACCTCCTCCAAGCGTCTGAACCGATTCCTACCACCAAGCTGCAGTCGCTGTTCTACATAAACCTCCCTTCGTTGTCGGTCATCAGTAAGTTCCTGCCTCCGTCGAGCTTCAAACCCCATCAGTCGTTGTTCATCCTGCTAAACCACAACATCATCCATTCGAGAAGCAGTAAACTGATGAGTTGAAAACGACCTACCATGGTATTCTAGTCGCCAATGCATGTTTTCTCTATCTCTGCTGCATCGCGAAGGAGACCTATCATGGTTGTCAAATCGCACATTTTCTCTCTCTTTGTTATAACTCGTGAACCAAACACCATGACCCTCAGGTTGTTGAAACGTGCCGCCTCTCTCTCTACTGTAACGCGATCTGTGCCTAACCCCTTGAGCATGGTTGCGTGAATTGAGTTTCCAATCCTGTCGATCATGAGCGAAAAGTTGTCTAGGTTTGGACGTCGATCGTTTCTGGTTCCGGCTTATCTCTCAAAACCTGTCATGACCTCCATCCGCTTTTCGGAGCTCTTTCCGACATCGATTTCTCACCTCGGTCCATTCTCCGCTATCCATAAAGTCGCCCCCCCCCCCCCGCCGTATCTACCTTGCTATCGGTGAAGGCGATAACCGGGACGGCCGCCCTAGGTTTGCCTAGGGGAGGCGCTTCTCTCTCTCACTCTACCTCTCATATGGTTTTTTATGACTTTATAGTGTGTTTTTTTTTTATAATCAATATTGAATTATAAAGTAGACAAGGAGTACTCGATCTCTTACAATTCAAAGCAAAATCAGTCAAGTATCTACCATTTTGTCACACTATGTTAATTAGTACCTTAACCATTTGATCCTCGTATGGAAAAATATTTGTTGGGAGAGGTCAACTCCTTAAATAAATCTCAATTACCTCAAGGAGATTAACCTATGCAGTTGCACGCGGATGATACTTTATGTTTAAAAATAAATAAATAAATTTAAAAGGTGGAATAATTAAAATAAAATAAAATAAAAGGGGACTGGTGGAAGAAGGACAACAGGTGGTAAGTTGTATTAATTTGACCATAATTAGAAAATTATTTAAGCAAGATAAGATAGCCATATAGGAGGACTTAACAAAAAAAGATAGTTAAATAGGAGAGCCAAAACTTTTGTATAAAAAGAAAATATTGAACGATAGATATTTTTTTTTGGTACAATGAACGCTATTGAACGATAGGTTTTTTTTTTAGTACAATGAACGATAGATTTTTTTTTTTGGTTGGTAATGAACGATATATTTTAATCAGGAGGTTTCATTTTATATGAGGTGTGGACTTTATATCCCAAAAATAATGTTATAATAATCAAATTTAAGGTTTCATTTGGTAAAAAATAGAGCTTAGTCTATCTCGTTGTTTATCATATAAATTTGTTTGATGTACAAGTTATGATACAAACAAATTATTATATAAAATAGGATATAGTTATATGATATAGATATATTATTTGCAATACTTATAATTTTATAAACTAAAAAATTAACAAGTAATTCAATAGCTTATAAAAAACAAGTAATAAATAAGTTTATATAATTTTTTTATAATTATAATTTTAAATAAAAATCATTGGCGCTAATAAATAAACCATTTCAAATTTTTATAAAAATTAGGAGCAGATAAATAACACTATTATATATAGGGTAAAATATGTTTTAAGTCCCTACTTTTATAATGAGTTTTAGTTTTCGTCTCTGTAAAATAATTTATTTTTTTTCATTCCTACAAAAAAATTCTTTTTTTTTAAACAAATAAACTTAATGCATTTCATTAACTATGGACAAACAAAAGAATTTTTTTTGTAGGAATGAAAATAAGTGATTTTATTTTACAGGGACGAAAAACAAAACTCGTCATGGATTAAAAATATATTTTACCCTTATATATATATATAGTTGTTGTATCACCAAGGAGTTGTGGTGATTGGTAGTGTTATCTCTGAGTCTTAGACTGCATTTGCTAAAGATAGACAAATTCTTGATGATATCTTGATTGCAAATGTAGTGGCGGATGAGGCGTGATCACTGTCGTTTCGTGATCAAAATATGTTTAATTGACGAGTAGTACAAGGCAGTTAACCTTGGTCGTCTCCCAAAGACTCACAATTATTATTCAACAATTATTAGAACGATTAAACTGTAATTTGGGGGTTTTCGATATATGAAACAAACATTAAAAGTGTGAAAATTAATAAATAGCAACGCAATCAATCCATCGGTTTCGTCTAACTTCGTTCATTATCTATCATAGGTTCATTGCAAAAAAATAAATTCTTTTCAGTTTCTATCATTGATTGATCATAAAACTAACTAATCAGCGTCAATTAGTTTTATAAGAATTCGGACTGTTTAACAAGCGTATAACAGTATGATCGATTGACCATGACAAAGCAAACAAGCGTTACAGAATCACGATCAATGTTATAAAAAAAACGTGAATTCAATCAACCCTATAACAAGCGTATATACTTTGTAAATTCTTAACCGAATTAAATTAAACAAGCGGTAACTTAATTCGAATAACCTCGTAAACTTGCAAACCGAAATACATACAATCAAGCAAAAAATGAGTAACCGCGACTTAGGTCAGATTTTCGTTTTTATAAGCAAGCAAAACGGGCCACAAAACAATTGGGCCGAAAAATATAAGTTATGCTGAAAATAATTAAATCTTTGTAGGTCTGAAACATTGACAAGTAAATTTGACTCCTTTGCGCTCCAAATTGGCTTTCGGCTTCAACATGAAAGTTGTAGCTCTTTCTCTTAGCTTTCCAACGCATCTTCTCGCTCAAGTTACTGTCTGCACAATGAGAATGTGTCAAATTACTGTTTATTACAAAAATAAATAATAAAACTAGACTCTAAACACAAAACATGATCAAAATACTAAAATAGCAGGAGAAGTCATAAAATTGTCATAGCACAGAGTGATTAAAAAGTGCATTAAAATGCACTGATCAAATTCCCCCACACTTAAGCTTTTGCTCTCCGTGCAAAACTCGAAATGAAAAACTTAAAAATAAATTTTTAAAAAAATCACATCACAAGTAATTAACACATTCTAAGATTCAAGCTACAAGCCTTGGATTGTTTTCAAAGATTGACATAACTCTTGTATGTTAACTCTTAATGATAATCATGCGCGCAGGGACACTACCTAAGTTCATTTTAGTTATGTTTTAGGTGCTACTCTACCTTTTCACCTTACGGGATCTCACTTGTAATGAGTCCACATATGTCTTATTGTTCCTCCAGCATTTGTTCCTCCAGTTTTAGGCACAGGAACTCCACATATGTCTTATTGTTCCTCCAGTTTTAGGCACATGAACTAATTCAATTTTTTTATTTTTTATTTTAAATATATGTAGTGTCCCACCATTTAATCTAGCCATGATCCTACAATCAAGTAATCTAGCTTTTCCTCCAAACTTAGTCCTAATCATACCTCCTCATTGTATTCTATACTCAGATAACTTAGGCTAATGAATGTGTATTTTAAAGACTTATCAAGCCACTACTAAGGTTGCAAGTTTTTAACAGTTGTGCATTAAGGTGCAAAGATTATCATGTCAAGTATCAAAACAAAAATTTCCAAAAATTTCACCAATCCTACAGCTATACTGCTCTAGTCCTAAAACATGTGACTACTCATGAAATTTTTTTAAATTTTTTTTATTTATTTTATTTTAACACATAATGTAAAATGTCCATCCCCACACTTAAATCATATAGTGTCCGCAATGTAATAATAAACATAAAGTGAGAGTAAAGGAAGGAACACACCCGAGGGGCTAAGGTGTAGCAGATGGGGTGTAGGAAGGCTCGTCCAAGGAGAGCTCTTCAACAGGTGCTTCTTCAGGCATTGAAGAATCATGGAACAACTTCAGCCGCTGTCCATTGACTTTAAAAACTTTGTCAGTACCTGTACTTTTTATTTCTATAGCACCAGAAGGAAAAACATTAGTTACAACAAAGGGGCCAATTCACTTGGATCGAAGTTTCCCAGCCATTATTTTTAGGCGGGAGTTAAACAATAAAACCTGTTGGCCCACAGAGAATTCCTTCCTAGAGATAATCTTATCATGGAAGTGCTTAGTTTTCTCCTTATAAATTCTAGAGCTTTCATAGGCTTCAAGCCTAAGCTCTTCAAGCTGCTGTAATTGGAGTTTTCTTTCTTTAACTGCTTCTTGCATTTCCATATTACAACCCTTCACCGCGCAATAAACACGGTGTTCAATCTCTACAGGAAGGTGACATGCTTTACGAAACACAAGTCGATAAGGAGACATCCATATGGGTGTCTTGAAAGCTGTTCTTTGAGCCCATAGTGCGTCTTCTAGACGTCGGCTCCAATCCTTCCTGTTTGGTTGCACCATTTTCTCTAAAATTTGTTTGATCTCCCTATTTGAGATCTCAGCATGCCCATTAGTTTGGGGATGATATGCAGTAGAGACTTTGTGCACAACTCCATACTTCCGGAGTAGAGCCTCCATGGTGCTGTTACAGAAATGAGTGCCTTGGTCACTTATGATAGCTCGGGGTATTCCAAACCTGCAAAATATATTGGACCTGACAAAATCTGCAACAACTCTAGCATCATTAGTCCTAGTGGGGATAGCCTCAACCCACTTAGTAAAGAAATCCAAACGACATAGGAAAGGAGCCCATAAAGTCAATCCCCCATACATCAAATACCTCACAAAAGAGCATAGGTTGTTGAGGAATTTCACTCTTGCGAGTGATAGCTGTACCTGTTATTTGGCACTCCTTACAAGTGCGGTAAGTCTCATAAGCATCCTTAAAGATAGTGGGCCAATAAAAACCTGAGTCTAGTACTTTTCTCGCGGTCCTTTGAGGACCAAAGTGTCCTCCTACTTGAGAGGCATGAGAGTGATGCAAAATGGATTCATTCTCATAGTCGGGGACACATCTCAGAATAACCTGATCATTACCAAACTTCCAAAGATATGGATCGTCCCACACATAATGCTTTGCATCACTCTTTAGTTTATGAATCTGTGTCTGAGATGCACCTGCAGGAAAAACACCAGCAACAAGATAATTAACAATATCAGCAAACCAAGGAGTTACCCCATGTAGAAGTAGCAACTGATCATTAGGAAAGTCATCCTGAATGGGAGAGACATCTCCATCACGCTCAATCCTGCTTGGTCAGCCACTAAATTCTCGGCTCCACGTTTATCCTTAATGTCCACATCAAACTCTTGAAGCAACAACATCCACCGAATCAGTCTCGGTTTTGCTTCAGGCTTCTTTAAGAAGTATTTTAAAGCTGCATGGTCAGTAAAAACAATAACCTTGGAACCTAGCAAATATGATCTGAATTTATCAAGTGCAAAAACAATAGCTAAAAGTTCCTTTTCAGAGGTAGTGTAATTAGCCTGTGCAGAATCTAAAGTCCTAGAAGCATAATAAATAACATGGGCAGCTTTTTCCACCCTTTGTGCAAGAACTGCTCCCAATGCATAGTTAGATGCATCACACATAATTTCAAAAGGAATGCTTCAGTCAGGAGGCTGGATAATGGGAGCAGAAGTCAATGCTTTTTTCAAGAAATCAAATGCCTGTTTGCATGCATCATCAAAATTAAAAGTCACATCATTTTTCAGCAGGTTTGACAGCGGAAGGGCTATCTTGTTGAAATCCTTTATGAAACGCCTGTAAAAACCCGCATGGCCAAGAAAAGAACGAATCTCGCGAATGCAAGATGGGTAAGGCAGTGTAGAAATCACATCAATTTTTGTAGGGTCAACTGAAATTCCTTTTTCAGAAATTATGTGACCCAAGACAATTTCCTGTTCAACCATAAAATGACACTTTTCAAAATTTAAAACAAGGTCAGTTTCGATGCATCTTGCCAAAACCAAGTTCAAACTAGTCAAACATGCATCGAAAGAAGCACCATAAACAGCGAAATCATCCATAAACACTTCCCTCAATTTTCGATAAAATCAGAGAAAATACTAGTCATGCATCGCTGGAATGTGCCAGGTGCATTGCAAAGACCAAAGGGCATCCTCCTGTAAGCAAATGTGCCGAAGGGGCACGTGAAAGTGATCTTTTCTTGATCTTCAGGTGCAATATGGATCTGAAAGTAACCTGAAAAACCATCAAGAAAGCAATAATGTGATTTACCTGCCAACCATTCAAGCATCTGGTCAATGAATGGCAAAGGAAAGTGATCCTTTCTAGTTGCCTGGTTCAACCTCCTGTAATCAATACAAACTCTCCAGCTGTTCTGGACTCTAGTGGATACAAGTTCATTTTTTTTTCATTTGTTACCACAGTGAGTCCCCAACTACTGTTAGAGATCGGATAAATGATACCTGCTTGTAACAATTTAGTCATCTCCTTCTTAACAACATCAAGAATCAAGGGGTTGAGTCGCCTCTGAGGCTGTCTCACCACCTTAGCTCCCTCTTCAAAGAGGATCCGGTGCATGCACATCACAGGGCTAATGTCCGGTATGTCAGCTAAGGTCCATCTGATTGCCTTCTTATGCTGCTTCAAAACCTACAAAAGCTTTTCTTCCTATTCACAATCAAGGTTAGAAGAAATAATCATAGGTAGCTTTTCATTTTTCTCCAAGTAGACATATTTCAGATTTTCAGGAAGTGGTTTAAGCTCTAAGGAAGGTGGTTATTCTATGGATGGTTTTGTTGGAACAACCGGAATGTCAAGAACTTCAACCGTATAGACTGCCTCATTGACAACTTCACCTTCACATGTATGGAAGTTATTATTCTACAAGGCAGATTCAATCTCAGCACAAACAGAGCAAAGATTAGTGTTAATACATGATTCACATGAGTAAGTATCATCGAAATCAGACAATGAAGGAAAATCTGCAGAAAAGAATTCAGGACAGGTCTCATCAACCAATTCAGAAACAAAATCCATATAAAAAACAGAATGTTCCTCCAAGGGATGTTTCATGGCATCAAAAATGTTAAATTTAACGACAATGTCGCCAAACTCCATGGACATTGTTCCATCATAAACATCAACTTTTGTTTTTACCGTTCTCATGAATGATCGGCCTAGAATGATGGGTACCCTGCTTGAATTAGTTTCTCCCTCCATATCTAAAATCTAGAAGTCTGCAGGAAAAATTAAATCATTAACTTGCACAAGGACATCTTCTAGCACTCCAGCAGGGCGGGCATTGCTCCTGTTTGCCAATTGAACGATCAAACCTCTAGGCTGCAAAGAACCAAGATCAAGGTTATGATAAACAGAAGTAGGCATAACATTAATACCTGCTCTCAGATCAAGCATGCAATTTTTGAACTTTCTATCCCCAATGGAACAAGGAATAGCAAAAACTCCCGAATCGTTGCACTTTTGTGGCAGGGTCAAAAATGTTAAATTTAACGACAATGTCGCCAAACTCCATGGACATTGTTCCATCATAAACATCAACTTTTATTTTTACCGTTCTCATGAATGGTCGGCCTAGAATGATGGGTGCCCTGCTGGAATTAGTTTCTCCCTCCATATCTAAAATCTAGAAGTCTGCAGGAAAAATTAAATCATTAACTTGCACAAGGACATCTTCTAGCACTCCAGCAGGGCGGGCATTGCTCCTGTTCGCCAATTGAACGATTAAACCTCTAGGCTGCAAAAAACCAAGATCAAGGTTATGATAAACAGAAGTAGGCATAACATTAATACCTGCTCTCAGATCAAGCATGCAATTTTCGAACTTTCTATCCCCAATGGAACAAGGAATAGCAAAAACTCCCGAATCCTTGCACTTTTGTGGCAGGGTCTGACTGAGAGCTGAGACATTAGCTGAGGAACTAGAATTTGGATGAATGAAAGCAGAAACGTTTCTTCCCAAACTGACTCTGTCATTTTCCTTCACCTTCCTCTTGTTTGTGCACAAATCTTTCAGGAATTTGGCATATTTAGGGATCTGCTTAATTGCATCAAGAAGAGGAATGTTAACTGCTACTTTTCTGAATGTATCCAAAATCTCTTTGTCTTCCTCAAATGTCTCTTTTTATTTTCCTGCACCCTTTGAGGAAAAGGAATTGCTGGCACATATTCTTTTTATTTTTCGGTTTCAATTGTAACAGAAGGCTCAATAACATGTTCAGGAGTGGATGATGATGCAATGATTTTCTTTTTCTTTTTTTTCTGCAGTTGGTTTTGACACTCTTCCGGATCTCAAGGTAATTGCACTGACATTTGGATTCACATTTGGATTGGCCTATTGCATTATCCATTTGTCCCATCTGTGTTGTCAAGTTCTAAATGCTAGCATCTGTTCGTTGTTGATATTGTGTGTTATTTACAACCAGTTGCTTGACAAGGTCCTCTAGTGAAGGTGTGGCTGGTGGGGCAGAAGGGGCTCCAGCCTGTGATTGATTCCCATATCGGAGGTTTGGATGATTCCTCCAACTAGGGTGATACTTGTTGGTGGAGAGGTCAGGATTGTTGTACCTATTTTGATTGTAAAGGGCTGCTGCTGCTGCATATGCTTGAGGTAGTTCAGTTATTGTATCATCTTGCAGAATAGGACATGTGTCAGTTGGATGTTCAGGGGAAGTACAGATGCCGCACATTTTAGCAATTTGAGGTTTATTAACTGGAAATTGTTTCACCAAAGAAGTAAGTTCATCAATTCTAGTTTCAATTATGGTTTCTAGAGCCTTGAAGGAAGAAGAAGAAGACTGGATTTCATTGACACCCTTTGTTTGGTTCACAGCATTGTTTCTAGTTGAGAATTGTTGAGAATTTAGTGACATATTCTCAATCAGAGTTTTGGCAGCAGTTGGAGTCTTATCAACAAGTGCTCCACCACTGACAGCATCCAAGATGTTCCTGTCCATTGGTTGCAATCTCTCATAGAAATATTGGATGAGGAGTTGTTCAGTGATTTGGTGTTGAGGACAGCTGGAAACTAGTTGTTTGAATCTCTCTCAATACTCAGCCAATGTCTCATTGCTCTGCCTGATACCACATATTTCTTTTCTGATCAAAGCAGCTCTAGATGCAGGGAAATATTTTTCTAGAAAAACCTTCTTCAAATCAGCCCAAGATGTAACAGAATTTGGTTGAAGATAGTAGAGTCAGTCTTTGGCAGCACCCTGTAAGGAGAACGGGAAGGCTCTCAGCTTGATATGATCTTCCGTGATACCTTCAGGCCTCAATGGTGTGGAGCATACAACCTGAAACTCCTTCAAATGTTTATGCGGATCCTCACCTGCAAGACCACTAAACCTTGGCAACAAAAGTGTATTAAACCAGATTTCAATTCAAACGGTACAACAACATCAGCATATTCAATACATAAGCCATTGTAATTACCATCAGGAGCAGCAAGCTGCTTTAGTGTTTGTTCAGCCATGTTATGATTTTCAAGTTCAGAATCAGAATTAAATAAATTATGGAAATAATCAGAATCAGAGATAGGGTTAGAATCAATATCACCGAGATGCACACTATTAGCTCGGTTGAGCCTATTGAGTGCGTGAAGGGTTCTTTCTATCTCAGGATCAGGAGGAATTAAATTGAGGTGTCGAGCAGACCTGGTCATGCACAAGTGACAACACAATTATGGTAATTCCAACTATGTCCTACAACAAGAAAATAGGTGAGGAAAACAGAAAACGGGTCAAACTGAATAAAATAAAATCTAAAAATACTACGAAAAATCTAATTAAATAAAACAAATTTGGATTTTTTTGAAAATATGAAAACAAGAAAAAAAATTAAAATAAAATAGAAAAACAAGGAATTTGGGGTTGAGAGGGTCCTGTCCCGTTATTTTGTCCCAAAATAAGGGACTTTGAACCCTGATTTTTTTCTGATGTAATGGAGGGGTCAAAAAGCAAAACAGATGCAAACTATGCCCTTAGTAGGTTTTTTTTATATTGCGCGCACAGTAACAGTAGGAACAAAACACACAATTCTAATACTGGTTAAACACAATTTTGAGTCCCCGGCAACGACGCCAATTTGATCACTGTCGTTTCGTGATCAAAATATGTTTAATTGAAGAGTAGTACAAGGCAGTTAACCTTGGTTGTCTCCCAAAGACTCACAATTAGTATTCAACAATTATTAGAACGATTAAACTGTAATTTGGGAATTTTCGATATATGAAACAGAGATTAAAAGTGTGAAAATTAATAAATAGCAAAGCAATCAATCCATCGGTTTCGTCTAACTTCGTTCATTATCTATCATGGCAAAAAAATAAATTCTTTTCAGTTTCTATCCTTGATTGATCATAAAACTAACTAATCAAGCGTCAATTAGTTTTATAAGAATTCAAACTGTTTAACAAGTGTATAACAATATGATCGATTGACCATGACAAAGCAAACAAGCATTACAGAATCACAATCAATGTTATAAAAAAAACGTGAATTCAATCAACCCTATAACAAGCGTATAGACTCTGTAAATTACTAACCGAATTAAATTAAACAAACGGTAACTTAATTCGAATAACCTCGTAAACTTGCAATACATACAATCAAGCATCAAATGATAAACGAATTGCAAGTTATAAGGTAAAAGAGAGGCAGCAAAATTTACAGAGAAAGAAATAGAAACATGAATTGAAATTGCATTAGAATTCAAACCTCAAGATAATTAATCGAAGTGTCTTAAACCAACGGATTGATCTAGGGTTCTTAGTTCTCCATTCAAAGAGGGAGGCTGCTTTTCAATTTCGTAAAAAATGAGTAACCCTGACTTAGGTCAGATTTTCGTTTTTATAAGCAAGCAAAACGGGCCACAAAACAATTGGGCCGAAAAATATAAGTTAGGCTGAAAATAATTAAATCTTTGTAGGTCTGAAACATTGACGAGTAATATGACTCCTTTGCGCTCCAAATTGGCTTTCGGCTTCAACATGAAAGTTGTAGCTCTTTCTCTTAGCTTTCCAACGCATCTTCCCCCGCTTCAATCCAATATTCGTAGCTCAAGTTATGGTCTTCACAATGAGAAGGTTTCAAATTACTGTTTATTATGAAAATAAATAGCAAAATATAAATAATAGCAAAACTAGACTCTAAACACAAAACATGATAAAAATACTGATACACCTAAATATGTGCTATTTATTTAGTTAATTTAATATAATATTTCAATTATTTTTATTTTTATTTCGAAGTTTTATATTATGAATCGTTACTAAATGCTCTTATTTTATAAACACAGATGAAAATTAATAGAATTGAAGAAAAGAGCGAAAACGGACCAAAAAGGACCACACAAGTGCAACCAAATAGGCCACACAAGTGTAGCCCAATACCACAAGCTATGTGCCGCCCGCCATGCACAAGATGGCACACGCCAGCACACACATGCACAATTGTGGCGTACGCCACATCAGTCTTGGAGAGGAAGAAATGATCCTGGCGTCCGCCAGGATCCAATGGTGGGAAATTGCAGCGAATTAAGTCTCACATCGGGCAAAACAAACTGTGTTCTTTCATTTTTTTAGTATAAATAGGTCCCTTTTCTCCACATTCTAAACACACAACTTTGAACAATTGACTTGTAAAACAAGCACACCACTCGTATAGTCGGTTGGAGAAGGAGTACTCAAGCCTTAGTGCGGGAACTCTTTCTCATAAGTTGTAGTAGTTTAAATTTTATTTTGTACCGGCATTATACTTGGAGTTTATTCAGGTTCCTATTATTTTCTTGTTTTATTTTCTTTATTGCTTTTATTTATTTATGCTTTATTTATTTATTTATTTGCTTTATGTTTTTATTTCCCGTTTATTTATTTATTTCGTCTTTAGTTTTAGTTTTAGTTATGTCTAGCTAATTTAATATTGCTAGGATGTGTAATTAGGAGCTAGTAGGGGTTCGGTAGTTAGTTCGCGCGCCCGTTTTTAACAATCGGTTTTTAATAATACGTTTTATAATCTGTCATGAGAGTGAGGATTATTTAAGGTATAAGCCAACATAAACGAGAGTTGAGGTTTATGCCGGATAGTAAAAACCGAGCATTAATTCTAGAATCCGCGAGAGCTATTTAGGATTAATGAACTAATAGTTTTCTTAAGCAGTTTTTAATTTAACGATGATTATAATTTGTCACGAGAGTGAAAATTAATTAAAGTAAAAATCAATAGAGCGAGAGCATGAGATTTCTATTAGATAGTAAAAACTGAACATTGATTCTAATTCGGAAGAACACCACTTAGGATTAGAGTTAATTAAATTATATTGGTTTTTAAAAAGTACATTATTAGCGGATGTTAGAACGAGAGTTAAGCATCACCTTTATAATCTACAATACTAGTCAAGATTTGCGAGAGCTGAGATTAGTGTTTTTAAATCAATATAGTTTCAAAAATTATCCCTTTTATCAAAGCGCGAATTAAGTATTGAACCCTTCGAAGCAACTAAGAGCTCATCCTAGTGATACGCTTTATTATTAATTCAAAATCCAAAAATTACTTTCTTTTATATATTTAAAAATCCAAAAAATATTTCACTATCTAAAACACTGTTATTAGCCTTAGATTTACAACGTAGCATTAGATAACGGTAGGTCGACTATTGGTCTCTGTGGGATCGATAATCTTTTATAACTACACGATAATTCTGTGCACTTGCAGAAATATCGCGATCAAATACTAAAATAGCAGGAGAAGTCATAAAATTGCCATAGCACAGAGTGATTAAAAAGTGCATGAAAATGCACTGATCAAGGCACGTAAATCTGAGAAGGAGCTGATGTTATTTAAGGTAGATTTTGAGAAAGTTTACGATTCGATTGACCAAGGTTACTTAGATGCAGTTATGGGGAGAATGTCTTTTCCAACTTTGTGGAGGAAGTGGATTAAATAATGTGTCGGTACGGCTACAACTTCGGTGTTAGTCAATGGTTGCCAAACAGATGAATATCCTTTGAATGTGATGATGAAAGCCATGGTTGAGTCCAACATTTTTTCAGGGTATAACATTGGTGCGCATGACACGATTATTGTATCCCACCTTCAGTTTGCTGATGTACATTACTTTTAGGGGTCAAAAGTAGGCGAATGTTCGTGCCTTGAGGGTTTTCTTGTGTCGTTTGAGATTATGTCGGACTTGAAGGTGAATTTTTGTAAAAGTTTGTTGGTAGGGGTCAATATCTCTGATTCTTGGTTACATTAGGCTACGTTTTCTCTAAGTTGTAAAGTGGGAAATGTGTATTTCATGTATCTCGACCTCCCTATTGGAGGTGATCCGAGGTGTCTGAGTTTTTGGGAACCAGTGTTGGCCCGTATAAAGAATATATTGTCTGGATGAAAGAGTTGTTTCCTTTCTTTTGGTGGTCGTTTGTTTCTCCATAACTATGTCTTGACCTCTCTATCTGTCAACATTATTGCCTTCTTCAAAGTTTCATCAAGTACGATCTCTTATATTGAATCTCTTTTGATTAATTTTTTTTTGGGGGGGGGTTGGGTGGTAGAAGTGAGGATACTAAGAAAACATCTTGACTTAGTTGAAAAACTATTTGCTTATGCAACGAGTATGGAGGGTTGGCTGAAGGTTAGATAGTTTAGGGAGTTTAACATTGCTCTTTTAGGAAAATTGCGTTGAAGGTTGTTGGTGGACAGAGGGGGTTTGTGGTTTAGGGTGTTGGCAACTCGTTACGGGGGTGGAGATGGGTAGTTTGAAATAGGAAGGGAGGGGTGGGTCTTCTTGGTGGATGGAGATTGTGAAAATTTGTGTTGGCATAGGAGGTGTATGAGACAAATAGTTCGGGGAGTGCATGCTGAAGAGGGTGGGTGATAGGTTGGATACATATTTTTGGACTGATCCATGGTTAAGTGGGACTTCCTTGTGTGTGAGATATAGACGCCTTTTTAATTTAGCGGAGAATAAGTCGAGTACGGTAGCCTAGATGTTCTCTTTAGGGTGGAATGATGAAGGGGGCGTGCGTGTGGTGAAGATAGGTGTGGGCGTGAGAAGAGGATATGTTGGTGGGAGTGTCGGGCTTTACTTCACAATTTCATTTTGCTGGACCAGTCCTCAGATAGGTGGTAGTGACATCTTGATCGTGATGGAGGCTCACCAATGTACGTGTATTCGGATGCGGTAGTGTTGAATTGACTGATCATTTATTTCTTTTATGCAGCTTCTTTGGTTTTCTTTGCTCGTTAGTTTGGTCGTGGATTGACGTTACGTCGGTGGACCATCAAAACCTACTAGAACACTTTATTCAGTTTATTTATTCATCAGGTGGTCCGAAAGTGCGTCGTTCGTTTATGCAACTCATCTGTCTCTTATGCGGTTGGGTTGTGTGGAATGAAAGAAATCATAGATTATCCAAAAATTCAGAGAAGTCCTTATCTCAACTGTTGAACAAAGCCAAACTTTACTCTTTTAGGTGGGTGAAGGCAAAGAACATTAATATAGTCATAAATTTCCATAGTTGATGGTCGATCCCGCTTGCCTCTTTAGGCATCGACTAATTTGTTATTCATGATATTTTCTTGGTTGACATTCATCGTAAACTCGCATAGTCTCTTTTGGCATGCCTTGTGCTGAAGATACCACAACAATCCAATGTATTATGAGGAGTGCTAACAACACACCTTCTAACACACTCTTCCCAACACACTCTATCTAATTGGTTGAAATTCAAATGGATTCCACTAAATCATATAGGCCCCACATAAGTTTGGTGGGACCCATTTGAAATTCAACCAATTAAAAAAAATGTGTTGAAAAAAGTGTGTTAAATGATGTATTGCTAGCATAATTCGTATTAATATATGATTAAAAATATAGACTCATGTATACATTTCCTGCTCTCTGTATTCATACAAACTTTTTTTTAATGGCAAATATATATTGTTTTCATACAAACTATTTATGTTTTCTATTTTTCAAGCAACTTCAAATTAAGGAAATTCATACAACATACTCAAAACCATAAACTAACATAATTTTGTTTTCTTATTTTATTAGACAATATTTTATAATAGAACAAAAATAAACAAACATAATTTCATTTCCTTGGTAAAAAAAAATCATTTACATGCACAAGCTATTATACACCGAACTATATTATTTAACCTAATATTAAAATTAACAATAAGAACAGAACTGAACTAATTCAAATTTTCTCTGTTTGATTTTTTACCAATCAATTAGTATTGGGTTTAGTTTTAATTTATATTGAACAAAATTATAATACAATAACACTTTTTATATGTAAATTCCTAAAATCTGCACAAGTTTTTTTTTGGCTTAATTAGTTTATTGGTCCCTTAAAGACATTTTATATTTCATATTGGTCCCTTAAAGAAAAAAATGTCCGTTTTGATCCCTTAAAGACATCTCTGTTAGTCAAAAATGTCATTTCCGTCAATTTTTATCAAAAAACGTTAGTTTTTGTTGACCGGACTGATGTGGCATTGTGAACGTCATACAGTGTAATTGGTCCACCATAGACCTTATTAATTTTTTAAATTTTAACCATTTAATTTTTTTGTTAGAAAGGAAGCCATTAGATCTTACAACATCTTATGGTGAACCATCAACAACTAATTTATTCTACTTCTCCATCATCTTCTTCCATCTACTTCTCCACCATCTTCATAAACTTCTTTAAAAAAATACTTAGATCTACAATCAAACCAAAATAAATCAGATCTCACTTTCAAGGCACAATATCATCACCTTCAACAATCCATCATCACCACCAACCACAACCATCATCCAAAACTCTATATTGCTCTTCTCTTCTTCTATTATACATCTCAAAATTCATCTTCCTATCAATTTATTATCTCCTTTAATACAACCCATAAATCAAAATTAGGACCTCAAATCTCTGTTAATGGAAATATGAAATGGAAGATGAAAACCCATAAATCAAAATCACGACCTCGAATCTCAATTAATCAAAATCACATCAAAATCATCGTTGTTCTTGTTGTTGTTGGGGGGAGGGAATAATAAATGGAAATAGAGAGGAGGGAGAGCCAGAGAGAAAGACACGGATTTTTTTGGTGTTGATGCAATTTTTGGGTTGAAAATGTTTGAAGATTTGATTTTATTTACTTGGTCCCCGTCATAAAGATTTGATTTTTTCTTATGAATTTCTGTTTTTATTTTTTTTTCTATTTTAGGTTTTTTAATTTTATGCTTTTGTGGATTTTGTAGATCTAGATATGATTTTTTGAATGAATATGGTGAATGTCATTTAGATTTGTTTTTGATTTTCTGGATGAAGATGAAGAGATGATTAAGATGCTATTTTTTTGGTTGATGGTATCATGGATTTGCAAGATCTAAAGGCATAGATTTAAAGAAAAAGATCAAATAGTTATAATTAAAAAATTTAATGAGGTCTATGGTAGACCATTTACAGTGTTGGTCCACCTTATACATTTAGGGTTAAAATTTAGCAGAATGGACCGTTTTTGGCATATAGTGACAGCAAAGTAGGTAAAGGTCAAAATCCGTTGCTATACTCCAAAAAACCTATTCCAACGGCAGTGTATAGCTATCACATTTAATTTCCTATACCAACGGCTTATTTCTGTTGGAATATGGCTACAAGAAAATTTGGGATTAGCTACGACGGGTTTGTAGCTAATGCGTAGCTAATTTCTAGTATAACAGAGTACTACAGATTTGTTGTGAATTTTGAATTAGCTGTCGACTCTCCCCCTCATAACTGCCACTCACTCTTCCTCCACCTCTATTCCTAACACCTTTAATAAGGGATTTAAATGTATATTGGAATAACTGAGATCAGACTTCCCACAATATGAAAAAAGGTAAAAGAAAAAAAAAGTCTTGTACGAAAATGACAATTATACTGGGGGTCGTTGATTCAAATCAACTTTTTTTTGGCTTTATCATTCAATTGGATCCAATGATCATCCAACAAAAAATAAACACACAAATTTTTGTAGCATATCTTTCATGAAGTCAAAAGCAGGTTCATACATCATACTAGTTGGATAGAATTCATGAACCAATATGGATAGAATTCATGAACCAATATATTCATACATCATACTAGTTCGACTAGAAATCAATTATGGAGAAAAAAACTCAACTATAAAGATAATGGAACCAATAAATTCACAAGCCTACAGATATTCCAAGAAGTACCTGAAACAAGTAAATTGATTATTTGTGTATTTTGCAGTACATACCAACCACTTGCTATTAAATTGTCAATAGTTAAGGAGGAATGAGTTGCAACTTGCAACAGAAGTAAAGTGGCAGCAATCATGCTTTGATTCAATAAAAATGATAACATATTTTACAAATGCGTCAAGGTAGGCAGTATTAAACCCGATGCAAGCATGGCAAGCTGTGGACAAGTTCCCCCCGATTAACTTGGTCCAAGCATATAGTACATGTTCTGGATCTTCGGCACTTCCCTCTGCTCCTTTAGAGTCTTGTTTGATCTGATTGAAATATTTGAAAAAAAAAGGCACATATATAAACATTATCAAGATGCCATAAGAAGACTCATATATCGAGAAGCAATTTATTTTTTCAAAAGCGTATCAATGAAGATACATCACACCATGGCTAATTATCATATATACACTCCTTAATGAAATATATAAGCAGAACTTAACAGGTTCTTTTTTATTTAATGATGATAGTATCTCAAATGACCTAGTGAGACCAAATAGACCAAAAGAAAAGGTTCAGATAACAGAGATACTTACCTCAGCTGCTTCTGAAGAAGAGGATGTCAAAGTATTAAATGGACAATTGATGGTACTAATGTTTAAATTAAGTGCAGGAGAATTCAACGTTTAATCAAGAGCACACTTAATTTAAACTCTGATGAAACCAATGGAAGTCTGAATATTTAAGACTCTGAAAGAGTTCAGATGCTACAACGTGGTCAGAAGCTATACAAAGTTCAGAAGCTCAAAGTAGATCAGAACGTCTGAAAGCTGTTCAGGGACTCAGAGGAGTTCAGAAGCTCAAGGATGTTCAGAGGCCTACAAGAGTTCAGAGGCTGTCTGATAGTCATAAGTCATTCAGAGGATGAAGGCGTTCAAAATCTGAATTACTAAAGACTATCAGAGGCCAACCATTCAAAGACCAATCAGACTCCAAGTTATCAAAGGTTCATCAGAAGCAAAGGGAATTCCCAGTCATCAGAGGGCTACATCAACTACAACTTCTCAAGTCTGATGACTTGTTGTAAGGTCAACTAAAATGCAACAGTCACAAAGGATGTGATCCCTCTCTCTAGGAGCTAGTTGTACCTTATAACTGTACCATTGGACAGACAGCAAAGGTGAAGCTTCTCTGCAAAGGAAGACGTGGCTTTACTCAACGGATCTTCAATGTCTACAGCTGTCCAAGTTGCAACGGGAATTTCTCCAACGTCTCAATGTCTTTCTCAACTCATATAAATATGCCAAAGAAAGAATTGAAGACTAGCGCTCAACATTAGAAAAATCTCTTAGAAGAAAGTGAGCATTTGAATTGTAATAGATAATATCTCTCAAATGAAATGAGCATAGAAACTAACTTAGAGCCTCTGAAGTTATTATGTTTGTAATAAGTTTTAAGCTCTTAAGTTAGTAGTAAGTCTTCTGCTTAGTGTAGAAGCAAGTAAGTCTTCTGCTTAGTGTAGAAGCAAGAAAGTCTTCTGCTTAGTGTAGAAGCACGTAAGTCTCAGTCTTAGTGATTAGAGCAGTGAAGTCTTGAGCCTGAGTGCTTGAGCAAGGAAGTCTCTCTGTCTTGTGTGACTTAGAGCAGGAAGTCTCAAGCTTGTGTGCTTGAGCAAGGAAGTCTCTGATCTTGTGTGATCAGAGCAAGGAAGTCTCTATGTCTTGTGTGACTAAGAGCAGGAAGTCTTGAGCTTGTGTGCTTGAGCAACTATTGTAATCCGTGTGATTATAGTGGAACTCTCTTGGAAACAAGGGGACTGGAGTACTCTCAATTTGTGAGGGGAACCAGTATAAATTGTTGTGTGTTCTTCTCTCTCTCACTCTCTCATTTACTCCTTCATCATTCATAAAGCCATAATTTAATTATGTGAATAATCCGCTGTGCTTTAAAGACTCTGAAAAGATTTTAAATATCTTGGAAAGTTTTTAAAATATCCAAAACAAAATTCAACCCCCCTTCTTGTGTTTTCTCCACGCACCTTCAAAGTTTAGGATAAAAATTAGCACCAAACGTTTAATTATCTAATTTGAATCATAATTGATAGTTTCTGCACACTATATTCAGCAGTTTGTACCACCTAAAGAACTGCAAAAAAGGGTGGACTGACCCACCAAACACTATATTGCAAGAAAAGAAAGAACAAAGATGTACACAAATAAAGCAAGCCTAACACAACTTATGCAACTTACTTTCTTGGGCCTGGAACTTTATATTTTTGAATAGGCAAGGCATTTATCTCTTCGTCAAGTCATTGAAGGAGTACTAGAAGCAGTATCAGAGTCTAGAGCTCTCCAAGTGTTATAATCTGCTACAAAATGAATGAAAAAACAAATGAATATGCAAATTTGAACAAAAATAATGCTAGTTGGACTAGAATTCATGAACCAATATATTCATACATCATACTAATTGGAGTAATAATAATGTTATGAACCAGCCAATAACTTCAAAGTTTTTAACCTGGGAGCCACTAGGTTCTATTGTGCTAACTTTCAAGCCACGAAAAGGGAAGTTATTCACAAAGTTATTCCGGTTGATATGAGACTAATCACTATGTTAAGACTTGATTTTCCATAACAATACAACATATTAAACCACGTGGAAGTGTAAATTGTGAATCACTAATCTCAATAATCAATTTTCTTACCTTTAAACAGCCACATGCTCAGTTCCATCCAACTTTGAGCTATAACAATATGCTCACTTCTCACCTGATTCATAACTTTCAAATTCTTTGGCCTTCATCTCAATAGAATGCCTCTTATATTTCACATGGTAGTTGAAGAATAATATTGAGTTAGATGCAGAGAGAAATAGCATTCCAACCTAATAATGAAAGACATAAAAGAGGAATAACAAATGAAGCACACAAACCTTCTCTAAAATTAACTTTGTAGTGTGGGTTCATGGAAATCCTCTATGACGGAGAAAATGCATCAATATTCTTTAGGCCTATTAGTGTTACACATCAAAGGTACTACACATATCAATCAAGTTCAACTAACACAACAAGTTAAACCATCATAATCACTTTTTCCTCTTTCTAAAAGGAACCCTAACATGTACAGAGTAATATTCAGCCATCAATTAACACAAAAAAATAAAGCCTAAATCAAGTTTCTATCCATTTTCATCATAATTTTCAGCATAAAATCAATTTCAATAAACACCGACACACAGTCATAGATTAGCAACAAAAAGAAAAATCATAAATCATCAATTAATTCCTTTAGGCGAAAAAAGCTCGAAAGCACATTTGATCAATTGCAATTGAAGTTTGTTGTGTAGATTTGCAACTAAATTGAAAATTGCAACATAATGAAAAGCTAATCAGAGATCGAAGAAATTTCAGAGAGCGAGGAAATACCTTTGGTATTTCACCATTTGATTCAATTTCATCAACGATCGGTGACCTAATTGATCTGATTAGAGAACATAGAACTTAAATTGGACGAACAGAAGCTATATCAACCAAAGCTTTAACTGTAGGACTCATCAAAACCTCGACGACGAACACGTCTTTGTTGAATAGAATCAGCGCCGAAGAGAAGCAATTCGAGTGAAGAGAAGAGTTTGAAATGGAGAATGAGTTGGTGTAACTCGCGGTTAAAGCCTTGTGTTGTGACTTGGTAAGATAAACGAGTCAATAGTGAAAGTAACTCGTCTTCTTTGTTGTTGGTGCAGGTGTTGTTGGTGGCGAGACGGGAGAGAGTCGTGACGGTTTCACGGTCGATCCATGATTGGAGTTCAGATTCGATGGAAGCGGCGACTTTGGTGATTATGACAGTGAGAGTTGCGATTTTGAGAGCGAAGAAGTGATTTTGAGATTCTTAGAGGAAGAATCGATTCTGAAAAAAAGAAAATAATAAATAAAGTAATTTTTTTTATAAGAAAATAAATAAAGTAATTGAAAGTGAAAATATTAGTATTATTTAATTTAATTAATTAATTGGATCGGTTAAATCATGCCTTTTTAATTGAGATTAACTACCAATTCAGTTGGTAGCAAATCCTGGTTATACTAACGGAAATAAGCTGTTGCAGTGAAAAAGTTCAATGTTGATGGTATATGACACTTATACCAATGGTCCTATTAGTGTATGTGGGTATATGTTTCCTATACCAACGGTTTTAGTTGCTGTTACTATAAGCAGCCGTTGGTATATGGCAAATTTTTTGTAGTGAATTTAATACCGTGTGACCCAATGAATCACATGTCAGATATTAAACTGATAAAAACAGATATCACACTTGATCTTAGCCAAAAGGCGATAAATATCTCCAAAAATATTTACGATTTTTATTTTACATAAAATATCCACGATTTCATTAGACATATATCTGGAAGGATTTTACACGTTTACAAATTAAAATCTTCTCATGATATACATTCTTTTTATATATATATATATATATATATAGGTAAATTATATTATGTACCACTTCATCAAGTGGTTCATGGTGGACTAGTCATGAATAACACTATAACGAATACGAATTTTACAAAATCCAGCTTGTGAATTGAAAGTTTATATCATATAGATCATCGATAGAAAAATTTAGAAAATTGAAAATCATTTGATATGTTATTGAGACACATCAAGATTAACTGTTGTTAAATAACATAAATCTTGATGGGTCTCAATAACATATAAAATAATTTTCAACAAAATTTAAAAAATTTATGAATGATATATCCAATATAAACTTTCAATCCAACAATGAATTTTGTAAAATTCATATTCGTTAGATTACTTGTAAGAGTAAAATATCGTAATGATAAGGATATGGATAAAAGAATATGCCACTTTGACGCAGTTTTTTTATTCATGTAAAACACACGCGTACAAACAATAAATTAAAACATTATCAAAAAATAAGTTAAACCAATTTTTAAATATATTTTTCTTACAGAAAAAAGAGTCAAATATAGAAAGAGAATAAAAATAATGTAAATCACACGTACACGACATAAATAAAAATATTCTACTTGTACCAACAAAAATAAAAATATTCTACTTGTTGTACTATAAGCAAAAATAAAAAAAAATAAAAATATTCTTCTTGTAATGATCATAACAAAATATTTCTTTCAAAAAAATATATCAAAATATTCTACTTGTAATGATCATAACAAAATATTTCTTTCAAAAAAAAAAAAGAAGAAGAAGAAGATCCTAACAAAATATTTATGGGATATAAAGATATAAAATAAATTAAAATATACTTAAAATATTTAAGAATATTATTAGTGGATCTCCGTATGTCATTAGTCTATGTAATTGGCCCATTATGTTTACCTATATATAGATACTACACATATCAATATAATGTAATCATAATTCTAGTAATGAATAACACTATTATTTCTCTCTTGTTCATCTCTATTATTGTTCTTGTTTACATCAGCGCACAAGACTCTACTATATCGTTATTACGTAGGTATGTAAACTATTAATTTATTGATGTATTTCTAAAGGATTGCAAAAGAAATCATGTTATAAATATTTATTACAAGTTCTTGAAGAACTATTGTATTTGCATTCTAAAAGAATTCAATGGTTTAGTTATCCATTTTTATTTTATTTTATGAATTCCATAAGAACATAGACTATTGTTTCCTTGCAGTGAATAACATAAACTATTGTTTCTTTTTTCCCTTTTGTTCATACATATTATTGCTCTCAATTTAATTGTTGTACACCGTCGGTGTAATACTTTTTTTACACATACATCCATGTATTGTGTTTAAAAACAAATGATGTGTCACATTCATTAAATGATGTGGCAACACATCATTGGATACATGTGTAAAAAATCTTTACACTGACGGTGCACAACAATTAAACTCTTATTGCTCTTATTTAGATTCGTTCATAATAATATATAATATATATTTGAAAGGAAACAATTTTATTTATTTGTTTTCTATTATAAATTATAAATACACTAGTATTTATAAAGAGAAAAATAATAGAAAAACCATCAAAGACAAACCATGGTTAGAAAAAACAAACCGCAGTAACGATTGAGCAAAAAGTATTAAAATAATTGTATCCAATCCAATCCAAACTTTCTCAAAATAATTATTTTATTAATTAACATTAATATTATAATAAATTACTATATCCATTCCATTGAGTGCCTTATTCTTACATTGACCCTATTAACATATATAATATAATATATAAATATAAATATAAATAAATAATAAAACCAAAAATCTTGCAGTTGCCGTTCTCGTTTTGTTCTTTCATTCTCCGTAACTCAAATCTCTCTCTCTCTCTCTCTCATCACTTCGCGTTTCTCCACTTAACCTCCCCGGAATCTCGCCGTTAGCGTCGTCGATAAGTTCAAACTCAGAGCTATTCACTTTCTCTTACAAGTTGTGAGTACTGATTTTTTTTTTTTTTTGTGATTTTTTGTTATTGATCCGTTCATTGAATTGGATATTTTTGTTGTTATCGTTACTGATTTTCTAAAGTATTTACCGTTTTTTTGTTTGTTCTTGTGTTTGATTTTGCTATGTTTGTAATCAAATACTACTATGGATCGTTTCGTTTTTGCGTCTTTTTTGTGTAATTTGTGAATACTAGTTGTATTGAGTTTAAAATTTGTTAAACTTGGAATTTCCAATGTGAATAATAGTTGAATTTGTTTATGTATTAGTGTTAATTAGTGTTAAAGTCTTATTATTATTAATATTATGTTTGATTTGTTTTTGTATTTTTTTTTTTCTGATCGTGTTTGGATCTAACAGTTGCAAGCCCAATTTTTTTATGCGAATAAATAATTTTTTTTTTTGTGATGATTTTTTAATGCTTTTTGTACTGTTTTTTGTGATTCCTGGAAGTTTACACTCTGTGCTTTATTTTTTGTGGATAATTTTTTTATGTTTGGGAAATAATAGATTAAGATAATTGGAAGTGGAAAAGTTTGATTTGGTTTTCCTTTAGTTATGTTTTGTTGGGGTTGAAGGGCTTATAAGCTTTTTTACAATAAGAAAGTGGTAGGGTATAATTCACCAATGTACTTGGATTGAATTTTTTTGGATCGTTATGTGTTTTTTGGATGTGGTGATTATCGTATTTGTTTGTATTGAATAAAGGGTTTCTTTTTCGTGGTTTTATACATATTATCATAAATTTCGAAAGTGATGGCACATGAAGTTGGGTTTTAAGTTTTTTCTTAAATCCTTTTTGCTGGGAATAATAGAATTATACTTGCTTTGCTGTTTGACAACTGTAATGTGCTGGGAGCATAATTTGTTTGTAATTTTATATTTGCTTAACTACTTATAGATAAGAGGAAATGGCATTATGCCATTTATCTAATCATGTTCAAAGTGAATCGATATTTTTATGGGTGTTGGTTGGTTATGTTTTGGGATAAACAATTAGATCGAAGCAGAATGTCGGGAACACAATTAGAATTTCCTTGTATACCTGGTTCACTTCTAAGATGGTAAAAAAAATAAATGTCTTCTCTTTGTGAATATTTGTTTTCTGGTGTAGTGTCAATATTAAAGAGGTCTCCTTTTACATGATATTCATTTGGTACTGTGTTTTACTCGTACAAAAATGGTAGGAAGTGACAATTTGGCTTCATCTATCGGAAATAATTATAACATCGTATATAAGTGTTGTTAGAGGTTCACTTTTTGGTTTTGTTTTTTGACCTTATTTTGGCTGATTCACAAGTGAAGTTACTTTCCTTAATTTAGTCTAGAAAAGTATAAATGCTTGTACAACAGTTTTGTCGGCAGCAATGATAATGAACACAGTTAATGTTATAGTATTCCTGGTTGACCTATTGTTACTTACTCATACCATGCCATTTCATCTACCTACCTTCTACCTACCTCCAACTCCTGGTGCTATTTGTTTTAGCAGCCCTCCATATGGACTGCTTTAATTATTAAATTTGCACTAATACCATTTGGTTAAGTAGTTTGATCAACCAATATTGTAAGAACAGAGCTAGTGAATGTGCATGAAATGAATTCCTATGATATTATTCATAGGATGCAGTATCAGTCAAATTTTTACATGTAGTCCCATGATATATTATTCAGAGGATGCTTGATGTAAATGTTGTGTTTATTTATTTGTATTAATTTATAGAATATTCATTTTTTTTTTATTTGTATGAATTTATAGAAAGAAGATATTGAAGAAAGGTCCCTTGAGAAGTAATGGCATCAAGATCCTATGCTAATCTCTTAGACTTAATTGGTGGAGGAGACTTACTTGATGATTTTGTTCAATCCCCAAGAAATCTTCCAAGGGTTATGACTGTTCCTGGAATTATTTCCGACCTGGATGGTGATTCAGATGTTAGTTCTTCTGGATGTCGTGAGCGGAAAATCATTGTGGCAAACATGTTGCCACTGCAAGCTAAAAGAGATATAGAAACTGGTAAATGGTGTTTCAGTTGGGACGAGGATTCAATTCTACTACAATTAAAAGATGGTTTTTCTTCTGATACTGAGGTAATCTATGTGGGTTCCCTCAAGGTGGAGATAGATACTAGTGAGCAGGATGCAGTTGCTCATAAATTACTGGGTGACTTTAATTGTGTGCCTACCTTTCTACCCCATGAGCTGCAGAAAAAGTTCTATCTTGGTTTTTGTAAGCAGCAGCTCTGGCCTCTCTTTCATTATATGCTACCTATATGCTCAGATCACGGTGATCGCTTTGACCGCGCAATTTGGCAGGCTTATGTTTCTGCAAACAAAATATTTGCAGACAAAGTCATGGAAGTGATTAATCCTGATGATGATTTTGTATGGGTTCATGACTACCATTTGATGGTTTTGCCTACTTTCTTGAGGAAAAAATTTAATCGAGTTAAACTTGGGTTTTTTCTTCACAGTCCTTTCCCCTCGTCTGAAATTTACCGGACTTTGCCAGTAAGGGATGAAATTCTGAGAGGATTGTTGAATTCGGATTTAATTGGTTTTCATACATTTGATTACGCTCGCCACTTTCTTTCTTGCTGCAGTAGAATGCTAGGTCTGGACTATGAATCTAAGCGTGGACATATAGGACTTGATTACTTCGGCCGCACTATATTTATCAAAATTTTGCCTGTCGGCATTCACATGGGTAGGCTTGACTCTGTATTAAATCTTCCTTCTACATCCTCTAAACTAAAAGAGATTCAGGAAGAGTTCAAGGATAAGAAAGTTATTCTGGGTGTTGACGACATGGATATTTTTAAGGGTATCAATCTGAAGTTTCTAGCTGTGGAGCAGCTGCTGCAGCAGAAGCCACATTTGCAGGGTCAAGTTGTCCTAATTCAAGTTGTAAATCCTGCAAGGGGTTCAGGGAAGGATGTTCAGGAAGCAAAGAAGGAAGCTTATTCAATTGCTCAAAGGATCAATGATAGATATGGTTCAAATGATTATAAGCCAGTCATTATAATTGACCGTCATGTTCCTCGTTTTGAGAAGAGTGCCTATTATGCTCTTGCCGAGTGCTGCATTGTCAATGCTGTAAGGGATGGGATGAACTTAGTCCCGTACAAATATATTGTCTGCAGGCAGGGAACTCCAAAGCTGGATGAAGCTGTGGGTAGAAGAAGTGATTGTCCCCGGACAAGCATGCTTGTTGTGTCTGAGTTCATTGGTTGTTCACCTTCTCTGAGTGGGGCCATCAGGGTCAATCCTTGGGATATAGAAGCAGTTGCTGATGCTCTGGATATGGCCCTCACTATTGGGGAACCAGAGAAGAAGTTGCGTCACGAGAAACACTATCGATACGTTAGTTCTCATGATGTGGCATATTGGGCACACAGTTTTATGCAGGATTTGGAGAGAGCATGCAAAGATCATTACTCAAAAAGGTGCTGGGGGATGGGTTGGGGCTTGGCGTTTAGAGTTATTTCTCTTTCTCATGGTTTTAGGAAGTTGTCCCATGACCATATTATATCAGCATACAAAAGAACCAGTAGAAGGGCTATCTTTCTTGATTATGATGGCACTATTGTATCACAATCTTCTATTAATAAAACCCCCAGCACTGAAGTCATATCTGTGCTTAATGCTCTGTGTAACGATACCAAGAATATTGTGTTCATTGTTAGTGGAAGGGCAAGAGATTCTCTGAGTGAATGGTTTGCTTCATGCAAACTGCTTGGACTTGCAGCTGAACATGGATACTTCCTAAGGTATGTCACCCTTGTTTCGTCCTCAGACCTTAAAGAAAATAGTAAAATTATAATGCTAACTTTTTTTTCATTTGCAGATGGAATAGTGACTCTGAATGGGAAACCGGTCATTTCTCTGCAGACCTTGATTGGAAACAGATGGTGTTGCCCGTCATGCAGTCGTATACAGAAGCAACTGATGGATCTAACATCGAAATTAAGGAAAGTGCTTTGGTGTGGCATCATCAAGATGCAGACCCAGATTTTGGTTCTTGCCAAGCCATGGAATTGTTGGATCACTTGGAAAGTGTTCTTGCTAATGAACCAGCACTTGTTAAGAGAGGCCAGCATATTGTTGAAGTTAAACCACAGGTATAGTTTTTGAATTCCTTCCATGCATCTTCCTCTCTTTATATTAAGTGAAACTTAAAAGCTTGAATTGTTTGATTGAAGTCATGAATATGCTCTCTGCAGGGAGTAACCAAAGGTTTGGTAGCTGAAAAGGTTCTGTTGAATATGGTTAATGGCGGTAACCCACCAGATTTCGTGATGTGTATCGGAGATGATAGGTCTGATGAAGACATGTTTGAAAGCATTTTGAGTACAGCCTCATGCCCATCGTTACCAGCTGCTCCGGATATTTTTGCCTGCACCGTAGGAAGGAAGCCTAGCAAGGCCAAGTATTTCCTTGATGATACTTATGATGTTGTAAGGCTGCTTGAAGGTCTTGCTGCCTCATCAAATCCATCAAAGCCCAGGC
Source organism: Trifolium subterraneum (assembly GCA_951799995.1). Taxonomy (NCBI): domain Eukaryota; kingdom Viridiplantae; phylum Streptophyta; class Magnoliopsida; order Fabales; family Fabaceae; genus Trifolium; species Trifolium subterraneum. Next base: position 25,849,028 of record OX637464.1, on the reverse strand, counting down.
ATCTTGGCCAATTCCAGGTTTCTTTTGACAGCACAGTTTCTTAGACCGGGCGAGGCATCATTATTGGTTCATTATGTGAGGATTCTAATCCAGTGAATCATAAATTTTTTAGCATCAATCTTAACCTGACAATGACAAATAGTGCAACTTTGCTGTTGTGGAACATGATTCTTTTCTTGCTCCTGAACCGGTTTGCATGGCATCTGGAAAGGTGCCGTGTGGTTCGCGGACGGTCTGACAGTTTTTCTCTTGTAAATGGTAACATCAATTGTTATACTTGCTAGTGCCACATTGAGCATTAGTTGCGCTTTAAATTTATTGACCAGATCGTTGCTCGTTCCGAAAGAGGAGCACCAAAACTTCAAACATGTATAGTTATGTTATTTTGTTGCAATACATAATTCTATTCTGGTTTGAGATCTCTTCAAATTGTGGTAACCTATGATGAGTAATGGTCATTTAAATTTCTACTGGGTTAGTAGCGTATTAAGCTATTGTCTAGAAGCATTTCCAAAAAATATAAAAATCTTATTACATAAGAGCATCACTTCGATTTTATCATAGAAGGAACAAGTGAAAAAGTTAGTGTCTACTAATGCAAGTTAGGAGGAAAACTAAGAATAAGATTGTGGAAAGATGGAAATGGGTACAAGGTGCATAATAACGAATAACAAAATTTTGTTGTTGATTTCACACACTATGTTTAATTTTCAACTTATGTTAGATAATGAAAGGCCAACACCTTAAACCTCTAAAATTAAGGTCATAACCACTAATGAGCTCGTCCAAACTTCCATCAATGATCAATCAACTATACAAGATTTGATTATCTACCCTATAAACCTTCAAGGCTGAATTCACCAGTAGAGGCTGATTAACAGTCTTCAATTTCATGTCCATAAGCATCTGTTGAGTGTTGAATGTTGATCACGTTTCCGCGGTCTTCCTTTATAGTTTCATGTTAAGCATGATGCACTACCTCTTCCCACTTCAAACGATGAATACTCGCCATTGAGAACCTTTCTCCCTTCAATATTGTCCTGAGCCCTTGAATCACATCAATATAAACCACATTCATCTCAATCTTTAGGAACCCAATCTTCTGGAATCTTCAAACAGCCCACCCCCCCCGCACACCACCCATCCTTATATGAACCATCGGGTGTGCAATTTAAGAGATGTGCAATCTAAGTTTCACTCATAAGCAACTTTTCTATGCATTTTTAATTGTTTTAGTCCATTAAATTTTACTTTGGCCCTTAAATTTTTTCGTTCTATTTTGATCTATTAAGTTATAAATATTGTTCTTTAAAATAAAGTTGTAAATATTATACACTTTGGTCCGGTAAATTTTTTAGTTTCATTTGAATCTCTTAAATTACAAATATAATAATTTTTTTTTAAGAAACTAAGAAAAATTATATTAAATCAAAGAACAGCCCCTCAAGCACAAGATGTGCCATAGAGAAACTATGAGTAAGTCATTATACACGAGATAATCCACACTATCCAGAAAAGCTATAAAAGATTACACAATAGGATGGAAGCAGCATAAAGAATTCAACCTCCAATATGAGTAATCAAAATCGAACAAAATATAACACGATTTCAGCCACCAAACGTTTGAAGCTTTACCTTCTCTGTCAATGTCTCAAGCATGTCAGATCCAGACTGAAAAATCCTTCTATTACGGTCTTTCCAACTAACAAAAAGAACCGAGATCCAGATGATGGTAAACGCGGTTTTGGAACTATTAGAAGCACCTCCAAGACCACGGACAGTAGTGCCATTAAAAATCGAATCGAATCCTAACCACTTTGAAACCAGAAGCCAGATACGCCCATAAACCTCACATTGGAAAAACAAATGGTCACGGTCTTCTACCTTACCACACGATGTCGCGCACAAAAGCTGAGTTGAATCAAGAACCCCTCTCTTATGAAGATTATCCTTAGTAGGTAGCTTATTCAAAAAGAGACGGCAAACAAAAATATTCACCTTTAAAGGGACCGATTTTAGCCACAAGAAGCAATCAAGCCCTGCATTTAACCGAGAAGCACTGGGACGAATGAAGCTTCCAAACCCACCTGTCAACCATGCCATCCTGCAAAGAAACAGAAAACAAGCGGTCCACACACTCCACAACTAACTCCTCCTCCCAAGCAAGCAACCTCCGCCACCATTTCCACGCCTCCCCGCCCACCCCTCACCCTAAACCAAACATCTCTAACACCATTATTAATTTGTTTTCCGCAAGAGTAACAAGTCTGTCAAAAGACCTGGCTAGTGGGCATTCCCCCACCCAAGGATCCATCCAAAACAGCATGGACTGACCATTCCCTATCTTCCTAATGATATTATCCACCAGCCACCGAGCATCAACAAGCCATGTACCCGACCGAATTTGGTTCAAAGTACGCCACCAAATCGATCCAACGCCCCCTTCAAATCGTATCCTCCCCCCTCCTGACCGTACTTCGCACAAAGCACCACATTCCAGAAACTCTCCCTCTCCTCCAACAGCCTCCACACCCATTTGCCTATTAAAGCAATATTAAACTCCTTCAACCTCTTCACCCCCAACCCTCCCTTCTCCCTTTGTAAACAAATAGTCTCCCATTTTATCCAAGGTATTTTTCTAACATCCTCACCTCCCCCCCAAAAGAATTGACAAAAAATAGATTCACGGGAAGAGATAATATACCTGAGTGAGCTTTGAAGAAAGAAAGGAAGTAAATCAGAATGGAGGACAGAATAAACTTAAGCAAGACCAACCGACCACCTACTGATAAATTTTTACACTTCCACCCAGACAAGCGACTACGAATCATATCAAGCAACGGGTACCAAAACTGTAACTTCTGCGGATCTCCACCAATAGGCAACCCCAAATAAAGAAAGGGAAGGCGGCCGTGCTTGCAATGCATGACCGATGCCGCCTCATGAAGCCATGAATCATTGACATTGACCCCAAATAACATGCTTTTGTTGAAATTGATTTTCAACCCCGAGATGGCTTCAAATAAAATTAGAACTGCTTTCAATGCTCGGACATTAACCCAGCTTTTAATCCCGACCAACAAGGTGTCGTCCGCAAACTGAAGATGCGAGACATGCACGGAATTTTGCGGTCCAATACCATAAGGAGTGAAGATTTTATTGGAAACCAATGCAGACATCATAACATTAAGTCCCTCCGCCGCCAACAAAAACAAAAAAGGGGAAAGAGGGTCCCCTTGACGAAGTCCTCTCTCAAAACAAAACTCGTCTGTCGGACTCCCGTTAACCAACACTAATGCTGTTGCGAACGTGACACACTCTATAATCCAAGCACGCCACACAACCGGAAAATTCATTTTCGCCATCACCTCTTCAAGATAACCCCAATCCACAGAATCATACGCCTTTTCAAAATCTACTTTAAAGAGGATTAAATATTTTTTATTTTTCTTTGCATCATCAACAATTTCCTTTGCTATTAAAATACCATCCAGGATTTGCCTACTCTTAATTAAAGCAGACTAAGTTGTAGAGACAACATTTCCGATAACAGTACGTAACCTATTTGCCAATACTTTGGAGAGAATTTTATAAATACTACTCACCAAGGCAATAGGACGGAAATCAGCCACCCGTTGCGGGCTCTCAACCTTTGGGATCAACGGTATAAAGGTAGAATTGAGACCTTTTGTAAGCTTACCATTACGGTGGAATTCAGCAAAAAAATTCAGCAAGTCAATCTTTAACACATCCCAGAAATCTTTAAAAAAGGCCAAATTTATACCGTCGGGACTAGGGCTTTTAAAACTCTCACAATCCCATACCGCCGCATTAATCTCGTCCAACAAAAAGGGTTTTACAAGATCAGCCCCTTCCATCGTTGATATAGATTTGAACAGCAAGCCCCCTATGTCGGGCCTACTATGTAATTTCCTCTGAAAATGATTTTTAAAATGATGGTACACAATATGCCGCACCTCATCCACCCCTTCAAATGCAGCCCCATCAACCTTTAAGGACACCAATGAATTAGAGCGCTTATGAGAGGAGATAATGCCAAGGAAATTTTTTGAATTTGCATCGCCTTCTTTCAACCAGTTCACTCGAGATTTCTGCCACTACATACTTGCTTGTAATTATGAAAAAGCCAATATGTCAGCCGACAATATGTGTAGCTCGGTCTCCTCCTCCTCCTCCAACCTGCGGCTTTCCCCAATGACATCCAAAATTTCCAACCGATTTTTTACTTCCTCAATTTTGCTTTTTATGTTCGAAGTATGATTCAAGTGTCAGCACCGCAAACTTGCCTTTATCATCTTTAATTTTTCCTTGAGAACAAAACCACTCCATCCAAAAACCCAAAAAGACTGCCATTTTTCATCAACAAAGTCGACATACCCTGGAATATCCGCCCAACATTTTAACATTCTAAGAGGTTTTGGCCCCCAATTCTGCTCATCAATGGTTAATAAGACGGGACAATGGTCCGACAATCCTCTCGGGAGGGCTGCTTGGACACAATTATAAAACGAAGTAATCCAGCCATCTGTTACTAGGAAACGATCTAGTCTGCTCATAGTTGAACCATCACCACGGTACCGCGTAAATTTTCGGCCACACAAAGTCTATAAGAAAATTATCATATATGAACTAATTGAAAGGAACAAAATTATCGACATTGTTGTTCACGAGACGACGTTTCCGCTCTTCACTATATCGAACGACATTGAAGTCTCCAAGAGCACACCACACCTCTGAACTAAACCGCTGCACCATACCGCTTAATTCATTTATGTTATTTGTAATTGAAGAATAAAATATTTAATACTTATAATTTAAAAGACTAAATATTTTTATCTTATAACATTAAAATGCCAAAATAATTGATTTTTTTTAAAAAGGCATTAAATGTACGAAAACTTAAAACGAAACTTAAATTGCTTATCAAAAAAAAAAAGAAAAAACGAAACTTAAATTTAACCAATGTAGCACCGCAAATAGGAATGATAATAGGTAAGGTATTATAATATCCGTCCTTGTACCTGCAATTTTCTTTATTAAATAAACCCATATCTAGATCCATTCACATATTTTCTAGGTACTCCAAAAAAAAAAGTTCACGCTAAAAAAAATAAAATACATTGTCATATTTGTACTCGGTACCCGTACATTAACTATAGAAAAAAATTATTTGTGGTCATTTAGCTTATTTTCTGCTGTTATTTAGTAATTTTTCTTTTCTTCCCTTTAGGTAATTTATTTTTTAAAACATGCACAACATTTTCAAATATTAGGTTTTGCTATACAGAAAGGTTTAGCGGCGCAGCTTATTGTCCGTTTACCTTTGATTCATGTGTAATTATTTTTATATATATATATATAATTAAAGTTGACATTCAAAAACATTGATGTGTTAGTTAAAAGTCAAAACATTACACTGATTCAAACATTTGTGCAAAATGTAAGCAATATGTAGTGAAGGATATGCGAGAGTTAGTCATGGACTTTTGGAGAAAAGTTGTATTCAGTCCTGATGAGGTGGAGTATGAGGATCAGTTGGACGTGAGCAAACATGTGTTGTTGATTGCAACATTTTTGCTGACTACGTGAAAGACACTTGGCTGACCCCTCACAAACAAAGATTTGTTGTGGCATGGATCGATCAAGTGATCCATTTGGGAAACATGATGACTAATATGTATTAATTGACTTTTATGTGATTTTTTTATACGTAGGATTGAGTTTGCACATCCATAGAAGGAGAAATTCAGATTGAAATGGTGAGACTATCAAGAATGTATAAAGAATATTCAAAATTTGTAAAAGACATATATATGAGAGAGATTGAATATTCAAGTTATAAAAGTTGGAGAATCTTGTTATTCTTTGACGAAATGATTGACAAGGAATGATTTATTTGGATATGATGTTAACATTGACGATGATGTAGGAAGGTTGGCCACGCCGGATTGAAGAGGAAGTGTTGTTGATTGCAACCTTTTTGCTGACTACGTGAAAGACACTTGGCTGACCCCTCACAAACAAAGATTTGTTGTGGCATGGATCGATTAAGTGATCCATTTGGGAAACATGACGACTAATATGTATTAATTGACTTTTATGTGATTTTTTTATATGTAGGATTGAGTTTGCACATCCATAGAAGGAGAAATTCAGATTGAAATGGTGAGACTATCAAGAATGTATAAAGAATATTCAAAATTTGTAAAAGACATATCTATGAGAGATTGAATATTCAAGTTATAAAAAATGGAGAATCTTGTTATTCTTTGACGAAATGATTGACAAGGAATGATTTATTTGGATATGATGTTAACATTGACGATGATGTAGGAAGGTTGGCCGCGCTGGATTGAAGAGAAAGTGGCGCGTAAACGGAATAGTGCATATTTAATTTTACTATATTTTAGATTGATTTATTATTTTTATATTTTAGTTAGATTTATTATTTTTATATTTTAGCTAGATTTATTATATTTTTATTTTTCCTACTATTTAAGGTAAACTATTGTAGCCTTAAGCAGCAACTTTTTCATTCAATAAAAATATAGAGAATTTTCTCAAGTTTGGTGGATTCCAAATTATTCTTTCTGGTGGATTCCAGAAAACCTTTTATCAGGTTTGTCGCTTGCAAACTTGTGTTTATTACAGGATTAGCGCTTGCTATTCCTTCCCGCTTCCGTACTGCGTCAGTTGGTATCAGAGCAAGTTTTCCCTGTTCTTTTGATATTGTGATCAACCATGGGAGATAAACTAGCGACCAGGACAGACCTTGAGAGATTTACCGCGGCTACCGCAGCCATAACTGCTTTGACTGCACATGTTGCGATGTTATCAAATCGTTTAAAGAACAACAACAACAACAACAACTTTCGACGACATCATCAGGGTAAAGGACACGTTTCTAAACATGCAACAGCTAAGTTTGAAGCAAATTAAGGAACATGAGGTAAAAGAATGTACTGAAATCAATTTGTTTGTTGAGAATTGTCATGAGACAAACTATGTTTTGACAGCCAAAACAACAAATAGTAATAGTGATTTGCCTGAACATGAGAGTGAGAAACACGAAGTGCAAAAAACCGATGACAACAAAGAGTTAAACTCAATAAAGTTTGTTGTTGATTTTGAAGATGGTGTTACTAAAAAGAAAGAGCTCAATGAACAAGATGATTCGGAGAAAGGTGATGCAGATGAAGGTGACAAATCCAAAGATGAGAAGAAAGAGGTCGATGAAGTCGAGCAAGTTCACGATGTTACTAGAGATTCCCAACAAGATGAAGTCGTGGATTTTGAAATCAATAACACCAAATCAACTATGGTTTCAAACGTCATCAACCTCAAGGTGCAATCTACTCCTTCAATCTGCGTCCAAACAAAGGCGAAACACAAAAAAGAAGTAATGACAACAAATCTGATGAAGGATGAAGAAGGAAAAACAATAGCGGAGAAAGAAATTCATCACTCAATCATGTGCGATGGAGTTTGTCGTAGATCCTTGAAGATTCTGACCGATATCTCGTCGTTCTCAAAATCAATAGATCGAAAAGGGCACGCAAAAGAAACTGAGATGCAGAGCGTGGAAGAAATAGCTATGCAGGAGCTTACGAAGCCCCCAGACTGTGGTCGAACTGCGATGGCACTGCTACAGCAAGCTCCGCGCCTAAGCCGCCAGATAAAGGCAAAGTTGGGATTTCAGCTACAATACTCGATCCTTATAGGTTGTTTATTCTACTTCTTCTTGCTACCCTTGAGGCTCTTTATCAATATAAGAACTCGGGGTCGAGTTCTTTAGAGGTGAAAGAGACTGATGTAGGAAAGTTGGCCGCGTCGGATTGAAGAGGAAGTGGCGTGTAAACGAAATAGTGCATATTTAATTTTACTATATTTTAGATTGATTTATTATTTTTATATTTTAGTTAGATTTATTATTTTTATATTTTAGTTAGATTTATTATTTTTTTATTTTTCCTACTATTTAAGGTAAACTATTGTAGCCTTAAGAGGCAATTTTTTTCATTCAATAAAAATATAGAGAATTTTCTCAAGTTTGATGGATTCCAAATTATTCTTTCTGGTGGATTCCGGAAATCTAGTGGATTTCAGAAACCTTTTTATAAAGTTTGTCGCTTGCAAACCTATGTTTTATTATAGGATTACCGCTTGCTATTCCTTCCCGCTTCCGTACTGCGTCAGAAGATATTATTAGGGATGTGGTACAAGACTGTATCTAATTGATCATCAATGGTAGAAACTCAACTCAAACTTAAATAACATCAAAGTCTTGAGTTCAATATTAAAATATACTAATAGAGTATTTGGAGTGTTTGTCCATAAATGCATCTCAAAAGATAAAAGTATTTGGACCATAAAAGCAAAAGTGGTGAGATGAAGTTTTTCTCTTAGTAGACATATAACATATATTTACTTGAATGCATAAATTATGGGTGCATTTATGATACAGTCTACCTATATGAAAATGAAGCAGGTTTGCTTCATAGAGTTCAATGGCTTGACTCTAAATTTCTCATGAAAGTGATATGAGACACAAAAGCCTTAACAAACGTGTCATCTTTATACTTTGATCAATGATACCAAGATTTTATTTGAGTTATGCACACTTGTTCTAATGAATAATTGGTTCAAAACTTATTTATTAATCTATTCGGAAATGAGTGGAAACTTAATTTATAGTAATAGTTCAAACCGTAAGATACCTTTACCGAAACTATGGGATTTCCAGAATAATGGATTATGATATATTTTGAAAATTGTTGGATATGCCTTTAAATCTCGGTAGCAAGAAAGTTAGAAAATCCTGTTTTGAAGATTTTTTGAAAAAATATCCTTTCTTGAAGGACACTCTGACTTAGATTTGTTTTATTTTAAAATAGATTTGTTACTAGTAGTTTTTTGGCATATATTTTTTATAAATAGAGATTAATTTATTTATAGAAAAATTGAGAGAGAGGAAGGTTAAGGAAATTAGGATCAGGATTTGCCACCACAAAGGCTAGGGTTTTAGAGAAAGAACAAAGGGGTTTTTTCTTGGTATAATTCTAGGGCAAACCATCCTTAATTAGAATTAATTCTTGTAACCCAATTTAAGAATTCTTGTAAGGTGGTGACTCTTTGATTATAGTGGAACGGAGGGGCTGCTCTCTCAGTAGGTTATTATAGCCAAACTGAGTAAACAACATCTTTGTGTTCTTCTTCTTTAATTGTTTACTTGTTTTGGATTATTATCATCATCATCATCTCTATCAACTTTATTTTGGTTGCTTGATTAAATTGCTCCACACATCAAGTTTCGTATTGGTGTGACTTTTTATTTACGAATTCACAACAAAAATGATGGAGGATTGTTGGAGATAATTTCCAAAATATATATTTGGGAAGGTTGCAATGGTTCACTTGGCACCATTAGTTCGATACATTATAGAAAATTGTTTTTCCAGCCCCCGTGTTTCTTTTATACCCCCAAAAATCTCATTTTGCCCTTGAAAAAAATTTTGGGACGTAAAAATCGAAATTTTTTTAGTTCAAATTTCGGTAAACATAACCCGAAATTATTTTTCAAGGCAAAAAAAAATCAGTAAACATAAACCGAAATTTTTAACAAAGGGTAAAATAAGAAATCCATGGATTTTTGGGGTACAAAAGAAACACGGGGGCTGGAAAAGCAATTTTCTACCTTATATTACTTGGTAATATATTTAAGGTGTTGCAAAGGTGATCCCTTCTAACTCAGGGGGTGTGGTTAAGCGGTTGGGGCTCATGATCATGTAATCATTTCATCGTTGAAATTCATGCAAGATTAGGGAATCACAATTAATGGAAAAAATGGGGAGACTACTCAAGAGGAAATTTTTTATCCAACAATTTAAATAAGCACTTTTTCTGTTACAATAATATTATTGGTACAAAATTTACACAATTGTTTGCAATGACCGGTCCCTGTTAGACAATTTGTAAGATATTCAAAGTGAATTTTCTTCTTTCAATTGAGTTTTTTTTATAAGCAAAAGTTGTTCAAATGAGTACTTTGATTGTGGAGTATTTTAGAAATTAAAATCTCTAACTATCTACGTGATCGCCTGATCGAAATTGAATGATTTAAATTTCAAACAAAGATATAAAATTATTGAGATTGAAATATGAATTATCGGATCTCAATCAAATGATTATATAAATACTATATTTACTACGAATGCATACAAGGAATGACTACAAAGAAGGACTATTATTTAACAAAAGAGAATCAATTTTCAAAAGACCCTTATTCTAGAATTGTTCCTTTGGAATTTAGAATAGTCACAATAGGACACTACTAACTTGGTTTTTTTTTTCTTTTTCTTTTCATTTTGGTACTAATTTTGAATGAATTTGATCTCTTGATTGTTCATATATTTCAAGAGTCAATTATGAAAAGCTCTGTCTCCAGTGATAGATTCGTAGCATTTTTGTTTTCATTAAACATGCACTTAGATGCATAGGACATATATATATATATAAAAATAAAATCAGCTAATGGAAATGAGAGAAATAAAAAGACTTTATGCAAAGTACACACAATATTACTCATTGATTTGAGATTTTCTAGAAAAAGAAATTATTGCTCACTATTTATTTGATACCAATAAGGGCCCGTTTGACTTATTTTTCAGCTATGTATTATGGATTTTTCTATATCATGGTAGTTTATGAAAAAATGAAAAAAAAAATTATTTATTTGTATAAATTATTTTGTATAAGCTCAAAAATAAGCTATTCTAAACATACCCTAAATATATATTTGAATTGAATGTGGGTTTAAAAGATCATAGTACTAATATATTACTATGATTTTAGTAAAAGTTACACTTTTATGTTGAATAGTATCCCATCAGCAAAGCAAATGCATCAAGAACTAAATTGGCCCTATGAAGCACAAGTGTTAACTCTACAAAGCATGTAAAAAAACAAATAATGTTGTGAATTTTTGTTGACTTATTCATTGTGGTTCAGTTAGAGATCCTTCAGTTCACTTGAAAATGTAATTGGAAGTGTAGAAAAAAAACAAACTAGTATATGGTATATACTTTGAGTTGATTCTTTCACCAAGGAATAGAAAATTGGCCTTATTAATTTGTCTTACACTGTCACATTTTGTTTTCTTCCATTTGAGTAACATTACATCATATTTTTTATATAAATATATATAATAAAATTATAACCAAATCTGATCTTGAATGCAATGCTATAAATTAGTATATTGAAATAGTGTCATCACGTGGCATGGCATCATTGACAGCTTGTTTTGATCAGAGTAGATGAGTGGTAGCCAACACATTGTCAGCATATTGTTGCAATATGACATTCAAAACAACAACAATGTTTCATGGATTATTATGAATTATGATTACATGGTTTGTCCTAAACCAATATATGTTGCATTTATATCATCATGTCTTATTGTACATTTGTACCTTCCTTTTGTTAATAGCACATTCATAGAGAAAATGCAGAGGAATTTTGATGAATGGTACTACTAATACATAGTTATTGTACAAATTAATCATCATACTAATCATTCTTTTTTCCTCAATAGATTTTTTTAATTCATTACTACTGGTCAAAACTTAAAACAAAGGAAAAATAATTAGTATCAAAGACACTGACACTGTTAGTATGTGACTGTTCCATATAATTGAATGTTGGTTGGACCACAAAACGTAATTCATTTATGAAAGTTATATAATTGAAGTAAATACTTTAATTCATTTGAATCTTAGATCATTCAAAGGGAGTACTAGAAATCCTAGGTTAATATCACTCATAGGTTATCCAATTGATGTATATAAGATTAATGTTAACTTGGACAGTTTGTATTAACAAATCAACTGAGCATGACTACTCTTATTTGTAGCATATAAAATTTGTGTTTTCATATCCCACAACTTAAGATGTTGATTGTTAGCGGGCCAAGCTACCAGAAGCCCAAAAGAAAAACTTCAAAGCCTTTTTGGAACAGAGACTTTGTCCCTAAGTGATAATTTTTAGTCAATTTTGAAATTCTGAATTTTATTATTGTAATAGTACCTTTATATTTTCCTCCAAGGAGCCTTAGGCCCAACTGTTTTAAGTCCATTAGCTATCAAACCCTAGCTATATATTGTATGCGCTGCCTCCTTTGAAGGCTATGAATGAAGTTATATTTATTTTTACAGTTTTAAAATTCCCTGCAATTTATCTTCTAGTATAACCATAGTTTGTGATACAGTAGCAAGAACCCTTCTTATCATTGGTGCTTTCATACCTTGAACCCAATGCCTAAATTTTCAAACCCCACCAACAAAGATCTGGATGAATCTATTCAAACAGCAACCCAGCAGTTTGAAGCAGCCATTACAGACAGCAACAACCGTTTTACTGAGAAATTGGGTGACGTGAACAATCGTTTGACTGAGGAGTTGGGTGTTCTACACAGCAAACTAGATAATCAACAACAACTCTTCCATCAGGAATTGGCAGCTAATCATGAATCTCTCAAATTGTTCATTACTGAAGTTGTTAAGGCCCAAGGTGCTGTTTCGTCAGCTGCAACACCAACATCACCTCTCCAAACGTGACGGCAGCCGCCACCACCGCCTTGGCCACCTTGTCCACCACCACTACCTCCATCGTTCCTACATCAGGTAACCAACTTTCCCCATCTGCACCTCCTAGCTTTGAACCTAGTATGATTGTCCAATCTACACCCATCCACACACCTGTTTACCAAACAACCTTACCCCAAACCCTACCTACCAGCCACCACATTTCTATTGTTCCCACCACCCCCATCCACACACCTGTTTACCAAACAACCTTAGCCCAAACCCTACCTACCAGCCACCCCATTTCTATTGTTTCCACCACACCCATCACTGTGTCACTGCAATCCCCATATCAAAGTACCTATACCCAGCCCGTTATGCATACCTCGGTGTCCCCACCACCACCACCACCATTTCCTCCACCACAACCATTTTCTGTTGGCAGCAGCCACCCCATGTTTTACCCTCAGCATTCCCCATATCATATCCCAAATCAACTATTTCCCTCTTATCCTAACTTTATGCCAAGTAATTTTTCCCCTCACAACCACCACAACCCACAACCTCATTTTCGTAACCCTAAAATTGAAATGGGCATTTTTGATGGAACTGAAGTTCTACACTGGCTTTTTCAAGCAGAGCAATTTTTCTTGTTTTATAATATTCCCTTAGAAAATCGCCTTTCCATGGTTGCTTTTTATATGAAAGGGGAAGCACTTGGTTGGTATAAGTGGATGTATCAAAATCACTTCTTAACTGATTGGATTTCATTTTCTAAAGCCCTAGAATTATGTTTTGGTCCGTCAACTTATGAAAATCATCAAGCCCAATTATTTAAATTAAAACAGACCGGTACAGTTTCAGAATATCAAGCCAAATTCGAAAAATTGGGCAACCGAGTGATAGGGCTCCCGGCTGATGCTATGCTGAATTGTTTTATTTCTGGCCTAATTCCGGAAATTAAGAATGAGTTAGCTATCCAATGACCTTACAACATATCCCAAGCTATCGGTCTCGCTAAACTCATTGAAACAAAACTCCAAGACACCAAACCAAAATTCTCAAGGCCTTTTACCTCTAACAGCAACCCACCCTCACACTCTAATAAGACCAACCAACATAACCTACATCTTCAAAAAGCCCCAACCTAGCCAGCCACACCTCAACCCACGTTCTCCACCACCCCAAAACTTCCTATTAAGCGGTTGTCCCCAGCCCAAATGCAAGAAAGAAGGCCCTCGGACTTTGTTATAATTGTGATGAGTTTGTAGTGGGCCATCGCTGTGCCAACGGACGATACCTATTACTAATTCTTGAACCGGAGGACCAAATTGAAACTGATGAGTCAACACCCGACCCCGAAACACACACTGCCCCAGAAGAAACATACTTCCAGCTATCACCTCACGCCCTCACAGGCCAATTTTCACCCCAAACCTTGAAATTCAAGGGCCTGTTACAAGGATTAGATGTGACTGTTCTCATCGACACGGGTAGTACCCACAACATTTTACAACCAAGAATTGCTTCACACCTCCAAATTCCTTCCCACCCAATCCCAAGTTTCTCAGTAATGGTAGGCAATGGCTCCCATATTAAATGTTCAGGTTTATGTCACGATGTTCCCATTGTCCTCCAAAATAACCTATTTCATATTTCGTTCTACCTACTCCCTATCGAAGGAGCTGATGTTGTCCTCGGAATGGAATGGCTACGAAATTTAGGGCCTATTTCAGCAGATTTTTCCATACCTTCTATATCGTTCACCTATAATAACAATAAGGTCACCCTTCAAGGGGACCGTCAATATCTGCCTCAACACTCCACCTACCACCAAATTTGTCACCTTATACATACTGACTCTATTGCATCAATGCATTTACTCTCCTACACCCCCACCCATCAAAATGAACCTTCCACACCAGCCCAACCCCATCTTACACTTGACTCAATTTCCCACACCGTGCAACCTGCAATCTGGAGACTTCTTCTCCAATACTCCTCTGTTTTTGACACCCCTCATGGCCTGCCCCCACCCAGGCGACATGATCACTCTATTCCCATTATGCCTAATACACCCCCAATCAATGTCAAACCATACCGCTACCCCCACTCTCAAAAAGATGCCATGACTACCATTATAAAAGAGATGCTGCAAGAAGGCATCATTGTGCCCAACAATAGCCCATACTCTTCCCCAGTTTTACTAGTTCGCAAAAAAGATGGCACTTGGCGTTTTTGTGTGGACTATCGTGCACTTAACGCAGTCACAGTCCGAGACCGCTTTCCTATCCCTACCATTGATGAGCTACTAGATGAGTTGGGTTCCGCATCTGTTTTTACTAAAATAGATCTGCGCTCGGGTTATCACCAAATCAGGGTTATACCGGAAGATACTCACAAAACAGCTTTTCGTACATTTGATGGTCATTACGAATTTTTGGTCATGTCATTTGGCTTAACTAACGCCCCATCTACTTTTCAGGCAGCAATGAATGATTTATTTCGTCCTTTGTTACGACGGTTTGTTTTAGTTTTTTTTTATGATATACTTGTTTACAACCGTTGTTATGCTGACCATTTGGTTCATTTACAGAAGGTATTAGAATTACTGTCATCAAATCATTTCGTTGCTAAATTGTCGAAATGTGTCTTTGTTGTCCCTAAAGTTGATTACCTAGGCCATGTTATTACTGTTGATGGTGTTACCCCCGATCCGGATAAAAATTCAAGCTATGCTAGATTGGCCAGCGCCACGTTCTCTCACGGATCTTAGGGGATTTCTCGGTCTCACCGGCTTTTATAGGCGATTTGTCCGCCATTACGCCACTCTCGCCGCTCCACTCACCGATTTATTAAGTTCCACTAAGTTTACATGGAGTACAACTGCCGAGGAGGCTTTTACAACTTTAAAACAAAAAATGATTTCTACTCCAGTGCTAGTCTTGCCGGATTTCTCTAAAACTTTTGTAGTGGAGACGGATGCGTCATCGGTGGCCATTGGAGCAGTCCTCTCCCAAGATGGGCACCCCATCGCTTTTTTCAGCAAGAAAATGTGCAATCGCATGAAGGTATCCTCTGTCTATGTCCGGGAAATGTTTGCAATCACTGAGGCAGTAAAGAAATGGCGTCAATATCTAATTGGAAGGCACTTTCACATATTTACAGACCAAAAAAGTTTAAAAAGTTTAATGCAGCAAACCATTCAGACAACAGAACAACAGAAATGGACTACTAAACTTCAAGGTTTCAGCTTCCATATTTTCTACAAGCCAGGAAAAACTAACCTTGTTGCAGATGCTTTGAGTCGCAAACACATAGATCTGGAGCCTGCAGATCTCTTGCTAACAGTCTCTTCCGCCATTCCAGCCCTTTTATCATCTCTCCAACAATATTACAAGAAAGATAAAGATGGTCAAACTCTGGCGCGCAAAATCATCAATGAAAAGGATCAAACTACACCCTACAGTTTTAAGGAAGGTCTTGTTTATTTTAAGGGTAAGCTTTACATACCAGAAAAGGCTGATTTGCGCACCGCCATCCTCAAGGAGTTTCACACCACTCCTACAGCTGGTCACTCTGGTCTGCAGCCCACCTTGGCTCGACTAGCTGCTTCTTTTCTCTGGCCAGGCTTATACCGGGACGTCAAACATTTCATACAACAGTGTGTAGTTTGTCAGCAGAATAAATACATGCCATCAAAAAAACAGGGATTACTACAGCCACTTGAGACACCAGAAAACGTTTGGGAAGAAATTACAATGGATTTCATTACCCACTTACCAAACACTTTTGGACACACTGTTATCTAGGTCATCTGTGACCGTCTGACCAAATACGCCCATTTCATCGGGTTACCAACATCTTTCACAGCCAAAGACATAGCCATGCGTTTCTGCACTGAGATATATCGCCTTCATGGATTTCCAAAATCTATTATCTCCGATCGAGATCCTCTTTTCCTCACCAACTTCTGGAAAGAACTATTTCGTGTTCAAGGTACAACATTGAAGTATAGTTCTGCGTATCACCCTGAAACAGATGGACAAACAGAGGTAGTTAACAGAAGCTTAGAGACATATCTACGCTGTTTTGCTAGTGAACATCCAAAAAATGGTATAAATTTCTTCACCTGGCTGAATATTGGCACAACTCCGCCTTCCATTCCACCATCAAGATGTCTCCTTTGGAGACTTTATACGGTCGAAAACCTCCAACAATTTTAGACTATGTCACAGGGTCTTCTCAGAATGGTGACTTCGAACAATCACTGGCAGAAAGACAGAAGTTGATTACTACACTTAAAGCAAATTTACAGAGGAGTCGTCAACAAATGGAAACTCAAGCAAACAAGAAAAGAAGAGATTGTACCTTTGATCCGGGCGATCTTGTACTCCTTCGTCTTCAACCTTACCGACAGCGCACGGTAAACCATCGTCCCTCTCAAAAGCTTTCTAAGCGGTATTTTGGACCTTTTCCGATTATCCGCCGCATCGGATTTGTAGCGTATGAACTGGATCTACCTTCTTCTTCACGGATCCACCCGGTGATTCACGTTTCACAACTTCGAGCTTATCATGGAGGAGAACTTCCTACTCAGCTTTTGGACATTCCCCAAGAGCTTGAGGATTGCATTATTTCGGACACAGAAGAAACTCCCATCCCTCAAAGGATGACTCAAGATGCAAAAGAACAAGAGACCAAAGCAAAAAAAAAAAGATGGTGAAATTATTGAAGAGATCTCTCTGCATGGCAAAGGACATAGAGAAGACTTAGAGAAAAATCAGTCTTCCAGCATTGATATGGAAACAGCGGTGTTAGATCTGCCTTTAGATATCACAGCAGACACTTTAATTCCAAGGACAACTTCTCTACCATCGGATTCAACTGAGCTTCCCCATGTTCCTCATGTGTCGTTGGATGAAAAGCAACTTTCGCCACGTGACGGGCTTCCCTCTCCCATGATACCACACGCGGTTCTACCCCCACCGTTGATGCCTCCCAACGGTACTTCTTACTTGTTGAATCCAGCTGGACACGCTACCCAAGACCTGTTGGACGCGTCACCTCTCCAGACAGCCACGGTCCCCACTACTCCTGTTCCCAAGACCAAATTCCCGCCTATTGACCATTCCACCGTTTCATCAGCACCGTCCATCCCAAACCTTGAGGACAAGGTTTTATGTGGGCCGGAGAGTAATGTTAGCGGGCCAAGCTACCAGAAGCCCAAAAGAAAAACTTCTAAGCCTTTTTGGAACAGAGACTTTGTCCCTAAGTGATAATTTTTAGTCAATTTTGAAATTCTGAATTTTATTATTGTAATAGTACCTTTATATTTTCCTCCAAGGAGCCTTAGGCCCAACTGTTTTAAGTCCATTAGCTATCAAACCCTAGCTATATATTGTATGCGCTGCCTCCTTTGAAGGCTATGAATGAAGTTATATTTATTTTTACAGTTTTAAAATTCCCTGCAATTTATCTTCTAGTATAACCCTAGTTTGTGATACAGTAGCAAGAACCCTTCTTATCATTGATTGATATAATTTGACATTATAAAATCTTTATTAAGTCATTTGTATCTGTTTTATAAATCTCAAAAAATTAAATTTATTAGCATTTTGTCAGTTTATGCTCAGACGCAAATAACTATTGCTCAAACACCTATATCATTTAAATTTCCTGTTGGAGCAATATCATAATTGATATGCTAACCAATTTACACTGCTCTATGCACATAAGTAATCAGTTTGTCTTCTATGCTATTTTTCTTTTGAATAATTCCACTTGCTTCCTCATATTTTTAAAGCATTATAATAAGTATTTAAAACATAATGGTTGGGTAAAAAATAAAAATAGCATACTTTATATTTTTTGACAAAATAAAAAACATGAGAAAAATATGGTATTAATATTTTTTTTTTCCACTAACGGGATATATTAGTGATCTGGATTTTGTTGAACCAAATACTTATACAATAAAAAAAAATATTGATTTGCTCAGAGAAAAAACAAAAGATACATATTTTTAAGACAAATTTTAGATTTTATTTACTAATATTTTTCTGCGAGACAAAATATCGGTCGCTAATATATTGATTTTATTTGTTATACTATATTTGATTCATTAGCAATTTAAAGGAAAAGAAAATTATATATGAGGGACACGCATAGAGAATTCCAACACATAGAGACTGTGTTTATTTGTCTGCATTATCAAGGATTGCACTGTATATAACATAACAGCAAATTAAATGCAAAGACTTTATGACAATGCTATTTTCAAGCAAGTTCTTGATTGAAAAAAACAGTTCCACCCATTTAATAGGGAAACTATATATAACAAAAGAACAAATTAAATGCAAAGAGTTTACGACAATGCTATTTTCAAACAAGTTCTTGATTGAAAAAAATGGTCCCACCATTTTAATAGGGAAAATTAAATCAAGCACATCATAATTTTAGGAAATAATAAAAACAACATTTTATTTATATCGATTATTATTTTTTTAAATCAAATTGATTGTGTTCTTGATATATTATTTTTGACAAATAGTTGATACTATTTTTATTTCCATAAGATTGTGCGATTTGTATATAAAGATTTGATAAATAGAGAATTCAAATTGTTAAAAAAATAAATAATAGAGAATTCAAATAGCCAAGTTATTAACTCAAATAAATAGAAAGTTGCCATAAATATCGGTCTATATTTCTTATTGATGAATCTAGGATTTATGCACTCGTTTTTTTTTGCGTAGAGTATTATCAAAATACATAGAGCGGGTCTACAACATATCGTAGCATTCCGACTTGCCGATGCCATTTTCATTGTTTTTACACAACGAACGTGTTTTATAAATTGCGACTTGTTCAAAAAATTAAAAATATCGCCACAGGCATATAGGAATCTATGATTTATGCAATTTTTTTTTTGCGTAGAGTACTATCAAAATACATAGAGCGGGTCTACAACATATCGTAGTATTCCGGCTTGCGGATGCCATATTCATTGTTTTTACACGACGAACGTATTTTATAATTCGTGACTTGTTCAAAAAAGTAAAAATATCGCCACAGGCTTATAGGAATCTAGGATATATGCACTTTTTTTTTTGCATAGGGTACTATCAAAATACATAGAGCGGGTCTACAACATATCGTAGCATTACGACTTGCAGATGCCATTTTCATTATTTTTATACGACGAACGTGTTTTCAACTTCGCGACTTGTTCAAAAAATTAAAAATATCGCCACACGCATATAGGAATCTAGGATTTATGCACTTTTTTTAGTAGAGTACTATCAAAATACATAGAGCGGTCTACAACATATCGTAGCATTCCGGATTTCCGATGGCATTTTCATTGTTTTTACACGACAAACGTGATTTATAATTCGCGACTTGTTCGAAAAATTAAAAATATCGCCACAGGCATATAGGAATCTAGGATTTATGCAATTTTTTTTTGCGTAGAGTACTATCAAAATACATAGAGCGGGTCTACAACATATCATAGCATTCCGACTTGGCGATGCCATTTTCATTATTTTTACACGACGAACGTGTTTTCGACTTCGCGACTTGTTCAAAAAATGAATAATATCGACACAGGCATATAAGAATATAGAATTTATACACTTTTTTTTAGTAGAGTACTATCAAAATACATAGAGCGGGTCTACAACATATCGTAGTATTCCGGCTTGCCGATGCCATTTTCATTGTTTTTACACGACGAACGTGTTTTATAATTCGTGACTTGTTCAAAAAAGTAAAAATATCGCTACAGGCATATAGGAATCAAGGATTTATGCACTTTTTTTTTTTGCGTAGAGTACTATCAAAATACATAGAGCGGGTCTACAACATATCATAGCATTCCGACTTGGCGATGCCATTTTCATTATTTTTACACGACGAACGTGTTTTCGACTCCGCGACTTGTTCAAAAAATTAAAAATATCGACACAGGCATATAAGAATATAGAATTTATGCACTTTTTTTTTAGTAGAGTACTATCAAAATACATAGAGCGGGTCTACAACATATCGTAGTATTCCGGCTTGCCGATGCCATTTTCATTGTTTTTACACGACGAACGTGTTTTATAATTCGTGACTTGTTCAAAAAAGTAAAAATATCGCTACAGGCATATAGGAATCTAGGATTTATGCACTTTTTTTTTTTGCGTAGAGTACTATCAAAATACATAGAACGGGTCTACAACATATCGTAGCATTCCGACTTGCCGATGCCATTTTCATTATTTTTACATGACGAACGTGTTTTCAACTTCGCGACTTGTTCAAAAATCTAAAAATATCGCCACAGGCATATAGGAATCTAGGATTTATGCACTTTTTTTTTTTGCGTAGAGTACTATAAAAATACATAGAGTGGGTCTACAACATATCGTAGCATTCAGGCTTGCCGATTCCATTTTAATTATTTTTACACGACGTACGTGTTTTAAAATTCGCGACTTGTTCAAAAAAGTAAAAATATCGCCATAAGCATATAGGAATCTAGGATTTATGAACCATTTTGTTTGTGTAGAGTACTATCAAAATACATAGTGCGGGTCTACAACATATCGTAGCATTCCGACTTCCCGATGCCATTTTCATTAGTTTTACACGACGAACGTGTTTTCAACTTCGTGACTTGTTCAAAAAATTAAAAATATCGCCACAGGCATAGAGGAATCTAGGATTTATGCACTTTTTTTTTAGTAGAGTACTATCAAAATACATAGAGCGGGTCTACAACATATCGTATCATTCCGGCATGCCGATGCCATTTTCATTGTTTTTACACGACGAACGTGTTTTATAATTCGCGACTTGTTCAAAAAAGTAAAAATATCGCCACAGGCATATAGGAATCTAGGATTTATGCACTTTTTTTTTGGTAGAGTACTATCAAAATACATAGAGCGGGTCTACAACATATCGTAGCATTCCGGCTTGCCGATGCCATTTTCATTGTTTTTACACGACGAACGTGTTTTATAATTCGCGACTTGTTCAAAAAATTAAAAATATCGCCACAGGCATATAGGAATCTAGGATTTATGCATTTTTTTTGCGTAGAGTACTATCAAAATACATAGAGCGGGTCTACAACGTATCGTATATTCCGGCTTGCCGATGCCATTTTCATTTTTTTTACACGACGAACGTGTTTTAAAATTTTCGACTTGTTCAAAAAATTAAAAATATCGCCACAGGCATATAGGAATCTAGGATTTATGAACTTTTTTTTTGCGTAGAGTACTATAAAAATACATAGAGCGGGTCTACAACATATCGTAGCATTCCGACTTGCCGATGCCATTTTCATTATTTTTACACGAAGAACGTGTTTTCAACTTCGCGACTTGTTCAAAAAATTAAAAATATCGACACAGGCATATAGGAATCTAGGATTTATGCACTTTATTTTAGTAGAGTACTATAAAAATTCATAGAGCGGGTCTACAACATATCGTAGTATTCCGGCATGCCGATGCCATTTTCATTGTTTTTACACGACGAACGTGTTTTATAATTCGTGACTTGTTCAAAAAAGTAAAAATATCGCCATAGGCATATAGGAATCTAGGATTTATGCACCTTTTTTTTAGTAGAGTACTATCAAAATACATAGTGTGGGTCTACAACATATCGTAGAATTCCGACTTGCCGATGCCATTTTCATTATTTTTACATGACGAACGTGTTTTAAACTTCGCGACTTGTTCAAAAAATTAAAAATATCGCCACAGGCATATAGGAATCTAGGATTTATGCACTTTTTTTTTGGTAGAGTACTATCAAAATACATAGAGCGGGTCTACAACATATCGTAGCATTCCGGCTTGCCGATGCCATTTTCATTGTTTTTACACGACGAACGTGTTTTATAATTCGCGACTTGTTCAAAAAATTAAAAATATCGCCACAGGCATATAGGAATCTAGGATTTATGCATTTTTTTTGCGTAGAGTACTATCAAAATACATAGAGCGGGTCTACAACATATCGTATTATTCCGGCTTGCGGATGCCATATTCATTGTTTTTACACGACGAACGTATTTTATAATTCGCGACTTGTTCAAAAAAGTAAAAATATCGCCACAGGCTTATAGGAATCTAGGATATATGCACTTTTTTTTTTGCATAGGGTACTATCAAAATACATAGAGCGGGTCTACAACATATCGTAGCATTACGACTTGCAGATGCCATTTTCATTATTTTTATACGACGAACGTGTTTTCAACTTCGCGACTTGTTCAAAAAATTAAAAATATCGCCACACGCATATAGGAATCTAGGATTTATGCACTTTTTTTAGTAGAGTACTATCAAAATACATAGAGCGGTCTACAACATATCGTAGCATTCCGGCTTTCCGATGGCATTTTCATTGTTTTTACACGACAAACGTGATTTATAATTCGCGACTTGTTCGAAAAATTAAAAATATCGCTACAGGCATATAGGAATCTAGGATTTATGCAATTTTTTTTTGCGTAGAGTACTATCAAAATACATAGAGCGGGTCTACAACATATCATAGCATTCCGACTTGGCGATGACATTTTCATTATTTTTACACGACGAACGTGTTTTCGACTTCGCGACTTGTTCAAAAAATTAAAAATATCGACACAGGCATATAAGAATATAGAATTTATGCACTTTTTTTTTAGTAGAGTACTATCAAAATACATAGAGCGGGTCTACAACATATCGTAGTATTCCGGCTTGCCGATGCCATTTTCATTGTTTTTACACGACGAACGTGTTTTATAATTCGTGACTTGTTCAAAAAAGTAAAAATATCGCTACAGGCATAAAGGAATCTAGGATTTATGCACTTTTTTTTTTTGCGTAGAGTACTATCAAAATACATAGAGCGGGTCTACAACATATCGTAGCATTCCGACTTGCCGATGCCATTTTCATTGTTTTTACACAACGAACGTGTTTTATAAATTGCGACTTGTTCAAAAAATTAAAAATATCGCCACAGGCATATAGGAATCTATGATTTATGCAATTTTTTTTTTGCGTAGAGTACTATCAAAATACATAGAGCGGGTCTACAACATATCGTAGTATTCCGGCTTGCGGATGCCATATTCATTGTTTTTACACGACGAACGTATTTTATAATTCGCGACTTGTTCAAAAAAGTAAAAATATCGCCACAGGCTTATAGGAATCTAGGATATATGCACTTTTTTTTTTGCATAGGGTACTATCAAAATACATAGAGCGGGTCAACAACATATCGTAGCATTACGACTTGCAGATGCCATTTTCATTATTTTTATACGACGAACGTGTTTTCAACTTCGCGACTTGTTCAAAAAATTAAAAATATCGCCACACGCATATAGGAATCTAGGATTTATGCACTTTTTTTAGTAGAGTACTATCAAAATACATAGAGCGGTCTACAACATATCGTAGCATTCCGATGGCATTTTCATTGTTTTTACACGACAAACGTGATTTATAATTCGCGACTTGTTCAAAAAATTAAAAATATCGCCACAGGCATATAGGAATCTAGGATTTATGCAATTTTTTTTTGCGTAGAGTACTATCAAAATACATAGAGCGGGTCTACAACATATCATAGCATTCCGACTTGGCGATGCCATTTTCATTATTTTTACACGACGAACGTGTTTTCGACTTCGCGACTTGTTCAAAAAATTAAAAATATCGACACAGGCATATAAGAATATAGAATTTATGCACTTTTTTTTTAGTAGAGTACTATCAAAATACATAGAGCGGGTCTACAACATATCGTAGTATTCCGGCTTGCCGATGCCATTTTCATTGTTTTTACACGACGAACGTGTTTTATAATTCGTGACTTGTTCAAAAAAGTAAAAATATCGCTACAGGCATAAAGGAATCTAGGATTTATGCACTTTTTTTTTTGCGTAGAGTACTATCAAAATACATAGAACGGGTCTACAACATATCGTAGCATTCCGACTTGCCGATGCCATTTTCATTATTTTTACATGACGAACGTGTTTTCAACTTCGCGACTTGTTCAAAAAACTAAAAATATCGCCACAGGCATATAGGAATCTAGGATTTATGATCTTTTTTTTTGCGTAGAGTACTATAAAAATACATAGAGCGGGTCTACAACATATCGTAGCATTCCGACTTGCCGATGCCATTTTCATTATTTTTACACGAATAACGTGTTTTCAACTTCGCGACTTGTTCAAAAAATTAAAAATATCGACACAGGCATATAGGAATCTAGGATTTATGCACTTTTTTTTAGTAGAGTACTATAAAAATTCATAGAGCGGGTCTACAACATATCGTAGTATTCCGGCTTGCCGATGCCATTTTCATTGTTTTTACACGACGAACGTGTTTTATAATTCGTGACTTGTTCAAAAAAGTAAAAATATCGCCATAGGCATATAGGAATCTAGGATTTATGCACCTTTTTTTTAGTAGAGTACTATCAAAATACATAGTGCGGGTCTACAACATATCGTAGAATTCCGACTTGCCGATGCCATTTTCATTATTTTTACATGACGAACGTGTTTTAAACTTCGCGACTTGTTCAAAAAATTAAAAATATCGCCACAGGCATATAAGAATCTAGGATTTATGCACTTTTTATTTTTTGCGTAGAGTACTATCAAAATACATAGAGCGGGTCTACAACATATCGTAGCATTCCGACTTGCCGATGCCATTTTCATTGTTTTTACACAACGAACGTGTTTTATAAATTGCGACTTGTTCAAAAAATTAAAAATATCGCCACAGGCATATAGGAATCTATGATTTATGCAATTTTTTTTTTGCGTAGAGTACTATCAAAATACATAGAGCGGGTCTACAACATATCGTAGTATTCCGGCTTGCGGATGCCATATTCATTGTTTTTACACGACGAACGTATTTTATAATTCGCGACTTGTTCAAAAAAGTAAAAATATCGCCACAGGCTTATAGGAATCTAGGATATATGCACTTTTTTTTTTGCATAGGGTACTATCAAAATACATAGAGCGGGTCAACAACATATCGTAGCATTACGACTTGCAGATGCCATTTTCATTATTTTTATACGACGAACGTGTTTTCAACTTCGCGACTTGTTCAAAAAATTAAAAATATCGCCACACGCATATAGGAATCTAGGATTTATGCACTTTTTTTAGTAGAGTACTATCAAAATACATAGAGCGGTCTACAACATATCGTAGCATTCCGATGGCATTTTCATTGTTTTTACACGACAAACGTGATTTATAATTCGCGACTTGTTCAAAAAATTAAAAATATCGCCACAGGCATATAGGAATCTAGGATTTATGCAATTTTTTTTTGCGTAGAGTACTATCAAAATACATAGAGCGGGTCTACAACATATCATAGCATTCCGACTTGGCGATGCCATTTTCATTATTTTTACACGACGAACGTGTTTTCGACTTCGCGACTTGTTCAAAAAATTAAAAATATCGACACAGGCATATAAGAATATAGAATTTATGCACTTTTTTTTTAGTAGAGTACTATCAAAATACATAGAGCGGGTCTACAACATATCGTAGTATTCCGGCTTGCCGATGCCATTTTCATTGTTTTTACACGACGAACGTGTTTTATAATTCGTGACTTGTTCAAAAAAGTAAAAATATCGCTACAGGCATAAAGGAATCTAGGATTTATGCACTTTTTTTTTTGCGTAGAGTACTATCAAAATACATAGAACGGGTCTACAACATATCGTAGCATTCCGACTTGCCGATGCCATTTTCATTATTTTTACATGACGAACGTGTTTTCAACTTCGCGACTTGTTCAAAAAACTAAAAATATCGCCACAGGCATATAGGAATCTAGGATTTATGATCTTTTTTTTTGCGTAGAGTACTATAAAAATACATAGAGCGGGTCTACAACATATCGTAGCATTCCGACTTGCCGATGCCATTTTCATTATTTTTACACGAATAACGTGTTTTCAACTTCGCGACTTGTTCAAAAAATTAAAAATATCGACACAGGCATATAGGAATCTAGGATTTATGCACTTTTTTTTAGTAGAGTACTATAAAAATTCGTAGAGCGGGTCTACAACATATCGTAGTATTCCGGCTTGCCGATGCCATTTTCATTGTTTTTACACGACGAACGTGTTTTATAATTCGTGACTTGTTCAAAAAAGTAAAAATATCGCCATAGGCATATAGGAATCTAGGATTTATGCACCTTTTTTTTAGTAGAGTACTATCAAAATACATAGTGCGGGTCTACAACATATCGTAGAATTCCGACTTGCCGATGCCATTTTCATTATTTTTACATGACGAACGTGTTTTAAACTTCGCGACTTGTTCAAAAAATTAAAAATATCGCCACAGGCATATAAGAATCTAGGATTTATGCACTTTTTATTTTTTGCGTAGAGTACTATCAAAATACATAGAGCGGGTCTACAACATATCGTAGCATTCCGACTTGCCGATGCCATTTTCATTGTTTTTACACAACGAACGTGTTTTATAAATTGCGACTTGTTCAAAAAATTAAAAATATCGCCACAGGCATATAGGAATCTATGATTTATGCAATTTTTTTTTTGCGTAGAGTACTATCAAAATACATAGAGCGGGTCTACAACATATCGTAGTATTCCGGCTTGCGGATGCCATATTCATTGTTTTTACACGACGAACGTATTTTATAATTCGCGACTTGTTCAAAAAAGTAAAAATATCGCCACAGGCTTATAGGACTCTAGGATATATGCACTTTTTTTTTTGCATAGGGTACTATCAAAATACATAGAGCGGGTCTACAACATATCGTAGCATTACGACTTGCAGATGCCATTTTCATTATTTTTATACGACGAACGTGTTTTCAACTTCGCGACTTGTTCAAAAAATTAAAAATATCGCCACACGCATATAGGAATCTAGGATTTATGCACTTTTTTTAGTAGAGTACTATCAAAATACATAGAGCGGTCTACAACATATCGTAGCATTCCGGCTTTCCGATGGCATTTTCATTGTTTTTACACGACAAACGTGATTTATAATTCGCGACTTGTTCGAAAAATTAAAAATATCGCCACAGGCATATAGGAATCTAGGATTTATGCAATTTTTTTTTGCGTAGAGTACTATCAAAATACATAGAGCGGGTCTACAACATATCATAGCATTCCGACTTGGCGATGACATTTTCATTATTTTTACACGACGAACGTGTTTTCGACTTCGCGACTTGTTCAAAAAATTAAAAATATCGACACAGGCATATAAGAATATAGAATTTATGCACTTTTTTTTTAGTAGAGTACTATCAAAATACATAGAGCGGGTCTACAACATATCGTAGTATTCCGGCTTGCCGATGCCATTTTCATTGTTTTTACACGACGAACGTGTTTTATAATTCGTGACTTGTTCAAAAAAGTAAAAATATCGCTACAGGCATAAAGGAATCTAGGATTTATGCACTTTTTTTTTTGCGTAGAGTACTATCAAAATACATAGAGCGGGTCTACAACATATCGTAGCATTCCGACTTGCCGATGCCATTTTCATTGTTTTTACACAACGAACGTGTTTTATAAATTGCGACTTGTTCAAAAAATTAAAAATATCGCCACAGGCATATAGGAATCTATGATTTATGCAATTTTTTTTTTGCGTAGAGTACTATCAAAATACATAGAGCGGGTCTACAACATATCGTAGTATTCCGGCTTGCGGATGCCATATTCATTGTTATTACACGACGAACGTATTTTATAATTCGTGACTTGTTCAAAAAAGTAAAAATATCGCCACAGGCTTATAGGAATCTAGGATATATGCACTTTTTTTTTTGCATAGGGTACTATCAAAATACATAGAGCGGGTCAACAACATATCGTAGCATTACGACTTGCAGATGCCATTTTCATTATTTTTATACGACGAACGTGTTTTCAACTTCGCGACTTGTTCAAAAAATTAAAAATATCGCCACACGCATATAGGAATCTAGGATTTATGCACTTTTTTTAGTAGAGTACTATCAAAATACATAGAGCGGTCTACAAAATATCGTAGCATTCCGACTTGGCGATGCCATTTTCATTATTTTTACACGACGAACGTGTTTTCGACTTCGCGACTTGTTCAAAAAATTAAAAATATCGACACAGGCATATAAGAATATAGAATTTATGCACATTTTTTTAGTAGAGTACTATAAAAATTCATAGAGCGGGTCTACAACATATCGTAGTATTCCGGCTTGCCGATGCCATTTTCATTGTTTTTACACGACGAACGTGTTTTATAATTCGTGACTTGTTCAAAAAAGTAAAAATATCGCCATAGGCATATAGGAATCTAGGATTTATGCACCTTTTTTTTAGTAGAGTACTATCAAAATACATAGTGCGGGTCTACAACATATCGTAGAATTCCGACTTGCCGATGCCATTTTCATTATTTTTACATGACGAACGTGTTTTAAACTTCGCGACTTGTTCAAAAAATTAAAAATATCGCCACAGGCATATAGGAATCTAGGATTTATGCAATTTTTTTTTGCGTAGAGTACTATCAAAATACATAGAGCGGGTCTACAACATATCATAGCATTCCGACTTGGCGATGACATTTTCATTATTTTTACACGACGAACGTGTTTTCGACTTCGCGACTTGTTCAAAAAATTAAAAATATCGACACAGGCATATAAGAATATAGAATTTATGCACTTTTTTTTTAGTAGAGTACTATCAAAATACATAGAGCGGGTCTACAACATATCGTAGTATTCCGGCTTGCCGATGCCATTTTCATTGTTTTTACACGACGAACGTGTTTTATAATTCGTGACTTGTTCAAAAAAGTAAAAATATCGCTACAGGCATAAAGGAATCTAGGATTTATGCACTTTTTTTTTTTGCGTAGAGTACTATCAAAATACATAGAGCGGGTCTACAACATATCGTAGCATTCCGACTTGCCGATGCCATTTTCATTGTTTTTACACAACGAACGTGTTTTATAAATTGCGACATGTTCAAAAAATTAAAAATATCGCCACAGGCATATAGGAATCTATGATTTATGCAATTTTTTTTTTGCGTAGAGTACTATCAAAATACATAGAGCGGGTCTACAACATATCGTAGTATTCCGGCTTGCGGATGCCATATTCATTGTTTTTACACGACGAACGTATTTTATAATTCGCGACTTGTTCAAAAAAGTAAAAATATCGCCACAGGCTTATAGGAATCTAGGATATATGCACTTTTTTTTTTGCATAGGGTACTATCAAAATACATAGAGCGGGTCAACAACATATCGTAGCATTACGACTTGCAGATGCCATTTTCATTATTTTTATACGACGAACGTGTTTTCAACTTCGCGACTTGTTCAAAAAATTAAAAATATCGCCACACGCATATAGGAATCTAGGATTTATGCACTTTTTTTAGTAGAGTACTATCAAAATACATAGAGCGGTCTACAACATATCGTAGCATTCCGATGGCATTTTCATTGTTTTTACACGACAAACGTGATTTATAATTCGCGACTTGTTCAAAAAATTAAAAATATCGCCACAGGCATATAGGAATCTAGGATTTATGCAATTTTTTTTTGCGTAGAGTACTATCAAAATACATAGAGCGGGTCTACAACATATCATAGCATTCCGACTTGGCGATGCCATTTTCATTATTTTTACACGACGAACGTGTTTTCGACTTCGCGACTTGTTCAAAAAATTAAAAATATCGACACAGACATATAAGAATATAGAATTTATGCACTTTTTTTTTAGTAGAGTACTATCAAAATACATAGAGCGGGTCTACAACATATCGTAGTATTCCGGCTTGCCGATGCCATTTTCATTGTTTTTACACGACGAACGTGTTTTATAATTCGTGACTTGTTCAAAAAAGTAAAAATATCGCTACAGGCATAAAGGAATCTAGGATTTATGCACTTTTTTTTTTGCGTAGAGTACTATCAAAATACATAGAACGGGTCTACAACATATCGTAGCATTCCGACTTGCCGATGCCATTTTCATTATTTTTACATGACGAACGTGTTTTCAACTTCGCGACTTGTTCAAAAAACTAAAAATATCGCCACAGGCATATAGGAATCTAGGATTTATGATCTTTTTTTTTGCGTAGAGTACTATAAAAATACATAGAGCGGGTCTACAACATATCGTAGCATTCCGACTTGCCGATGCCATTTTCATTATTTTTACACGAATAACGTGTTTTCAACTTCGCGACTTGTTCAAAAAATTAAAAATATCGACACAGGCATATAGGAATCTAGGATTTATGCACTTTTTTTTAGTAGAGTACTATAAAAATTCATAGAGCGGGTCTACAACATATCGTAGTATTCCGGCTTGCCGATGCCATTTTCATTGTTTTTACACGACGAACGTGTTTTATAATTCGTGACTTGTTCAAAAAAGTAAAAATATCGCCATAGGCATATAGGAATCTAGGATTTATGCACCTTTTTTTTAGTAGAGTACTATCAAAATACATAGTGCGGGTCTACAACATATCGTAGAATTCCGACTTGCCGATGCCATTTTCATTATTTTTACATGACGAACGTGTTTTAAACTTCGCGACTTGTTCAAAAAATTAAAAATATCGCCACAGGCATATAAGAATCTAGGATTTATGCACTTTTTATTTTTTGCGTAGAGTACTATCAAAATACATAGAGCGGGTCTACAACATATCGTAGCATTCCGACTTGCCGATGCCATTTTCATTGTTTTTACACAACGAACGTGTTTTATAAATTGCGACTTGTTCAAAAAATTAAAAATATCGCCACAGGCATATAGGAATCTATGATTTATGCAATTTTTTTTTTGCGTAGAGTACTATCAAAATACATAGAGCGGGTCTACAACATATCGTAGTATTCCGGCTTGCGGATGCCATATTCATTGTTTTTACACGACGAACGTATTTTATAATTCGCGACTTGTTCAAAAAAGTAAAAATATCGCCACAGGCTTATAGGACTCTAGGATATATGCACTTTTTTTTTTGCATAGGGTACTATCAAAATACATAGAGCGGGTCTACAACATATCGTAGCATTACGACTTGCAGATGCCATTTTCATTATTTTTATACGACGAACGTGTTTTCAACTTCGCGACTTGTTCAAAAAATTAAAAATATCGCCACACGCATATAGGAATCTAGGATTTATGCACTTTTTTTAGTAGAGTACTATCAAAATACATAGAGCGGTATACAACATATCGTAGCATTCCGGCTTTCCGATGGCATTTTCATTGTTTTTACACGACAAACGTGATTTATAATTCGCGACTTGTTCGAAAAATTAAAAATATCGCCACAGGCATATAGGAATCTAGGATTTATGCAATTTTTTTTTGCGTAGAGTACTATCAAAATACATAGAGCGGGTCTACAACATATCATAGCATTCCGACTTGGCGATGACATTTTCATTATTTTTACACGACGAACGTGTTTTCGACTTCGCGACTTGTTCAAAAAATTAAAAATATCGACACAGGCATATAAGAATATAGAATTTATGCACTTTTTTTTTAGTAGAGTACTATCAAAATACATAGAGCGGGTCTACAACATATCGTAGTATTCCGGCTTGCCGATGCCATTTTCATTGTTTTTACACGACGAACGTGTTTTATAATTCGTGACTTGTTCAAAAAAGTAAAAATATCGCTACAGGCATAAAGGAATCTAGGATTTATGCACTTTTTTTTTTGCGTAGAGTACTATCAAAATACATAGAGCGGGTCTACAACATATCGTAGCATTCCGACTTGCCGATGCCATTTTCATTGTTTTTACACAACGAACGTGTTTTATAAATTGCGACTTGTTCAAAAAATTAAAAATATCGCCACAGGCATATAGGAATCTATGATTTATGCAATTTTTTTTTTGCGTAGAGTACTATCAAAATACATAGAGCGGGTCTACAACATATCGTAGTATTCCGGCTTGCGGATGCCATATTCATTGTTATTACACGACGAACGTATTTTATAATTCGTGACTTGTTCAAAAAAGTAAAAATATCGCCACAGGCTTATAGGAATCTAGGATATATGCACTTTTTTTTTTGCATAGGGTACTATCAAAATACATAGAGCGGGTCAACAACATATCGTAGCATTACGACTTGCAGATGCCATTTTCATTATTTTTATACGACGAACGTGTTTTCAACTTCGCGACTTGTTCAAAAAATTAAAAATATCGCCACACGCATATAGGAATCTAGGATTTATGCACTTTTTTTAGTAGAGTACTATCAAAATACATAGAGCGGTCTACAAAATATCGTAGCATTCCGACTTGGCGATGCCATTTTCATTATTTTTACACGACGAACGTGTTTTCGACTTCGCGACTTGTTCAAAAAATTAAAAATATCGACACAGGCATATAAGAATAAAGAATTTATGCACTTTTTTTTAGTAGAGTACTATAAAAATTCATAGAGCGGGTCTACAACATATCGTAGTATTCCGGCTTGCCGATGCCATTTTCATTGTTTTTACACGACGAACGTGTTTTATAATTCGTGACTTGTTCAAAAAAGTAAAAATATCGCCATAGGCATATAGGAATCTAGGATTTATGCACCTTTTTTTTAGTAGAGTACTATCAAAATACATAGTGCGGGTCTACAACATATCGTAGAATTCCGACTTGCCGATGCCATTTTCATTATTTTTACATGACGAACGTGTTTTAAACTTCGCGACTTGTTCAAAAAATTAAAAATATCGCCACAGGCATATAAGAATCTAGGATTTATGCACTTTTTATTTTTTGCGTAGAGTACTATCAAAATACATAGAGCGGGTCTACAACATATCGTAGCATTCCGGCTTGCGGATGCCATATTCATTGTTTTTACACGACGAACGTATTTTATAATTCGCGACTTGTTCAAAAAAGTAAAAATATCGCCACAGGCTTATAGGAATCTAGGATATATGCACTTTTTTTTTTGCATAGGGTACTATCAAAATACATAGAGCGGGTCTACAACATATCGTAGCATTACGACTTGCAGATGCCATTTTCATTATTTTTATACGACGAACGTGTTTTCAACTTCGCGACTTGTTCAAAAAATTAAAAATATCGCCACACGCATATAGGAATCTAGGATTTATGCACTTTTTTTAGTAGAGTACTATCAAAATACATAGAGCGGTCTACAACATATCGTAGCATTCCGGCTTTCCGATGGCATTTTCATTGTTTTTACACGACAAACGTGATTTATAATTCGCGACTTGTTCAAAAAATTAAAAATATCGCCACAGGCATATAGGAATCTAGGATTTATGCAATTTTTTTTTGCGTAGAGTACTATCAAAATACATAGAGCGGGTCTACAACATATCATAGCATTCCGACTTGGCGATGCCATTTTCATTATTTTTACGAGACGAACGTGTTTTCGACTTCGCGACTTGTTCAAAAAATTAAAAATATCGACACAGGCATATAAGAATATAGAATTTATGCACTTTTTTTTTAGTAGAGTACTATCAAAATACATAGAGCGGGTCTACAACATATCATAGCATTCCGACTTGGCGATGCCATTTTCATTATTTTTACACGACGAACGTGTTTTCGACTTCGCGACTTGTTCAAAAAATTAAAAATATCGACACAGGCATATAAGAATATAGAATTTATGCACTTTTTTTTTGGTAGAGTACTATCAAAATACATAGAGCGGGTCTACAACATATCGTAGTATTCCGGCTTGCCGATGCCATTTTCATTGTTTTTACACGACGAACGTGTTTTATAATTCGTGACTTGTTCAAAAAAGTAAAAATATCGCTACAGGCATAAAGGAATCTAGGATTTATGCACTTTTTTTTTTTGCGTAGAGTACTATCAAAATACATAGAACGGGTCTACAACATATCGTAGCATTCCGACTTGCCGATGCCATTTTCATTATTTTTACATGACGAACGTGTTTTCAACTTCGCGACTTGTTCAAAAAACTAAAAATATCGCCACAGGCATATAGGAATCTAGGATTTATGATCTTTTTTTTTGCGTAGAGTACTATAAAAATACATAGAGCGGGTCTACAACATATCGTAGCATTCCGACTTGCCGATGCCATTTTCATTATTTTTACACGAAGAAGGTGTTTTCAACTTCGCGACTTGTTCAAAAAATTAAAAATATCGACACAGGCATATAGGAATCTAGGATTTATGCACTTTTTTTTAGTAGAGTACTATAAAAATTCATAGAGCGGGTCTACAACATATCGTAGTATTCCGGCTTGCCGATGCCATTTTCATTGTTTTTACACGACGAACGTGTTTTATAATTCGTGACTTGTTCAAAAAAGTAAAAATATCGCCATAGGCATATAGGAATCTAGGATTTATGCACCTTTTTTTTAGTAGGGTACTATCAAAATACATAGTGCGGGTCTATAACATATCGTAGAATTCCGACTTGCCGATGCCATTTTCATTATTTTTACATGACGAACGTGTTTTAAACTTCGCGACTTGTTCAAAAAATTAAAAATATCGCCACAGGCATATAAGAATCTAGGATTTATGCACTTTTTATTTTTTGCGTAGAGTACTATCAAAATACATAGAGCGGGTCTACAACATATCGTAGCATTCCGGCTTGCGGATGCCATATTCATTGTTTTTACACGACGAACGTATTTTATAATTCGCGACTTGTTCAAAAAAGTAAAAATATCGCCACAGGCTTATAGGAATCTAGGATATATGCACTTTTTTTTTTGCATAGGGTACTATCAAAATACATAGAGCGGGTCTACAACATATCGTAGCATTACGACTTGCAGATGCCATTTTCATTATTTTTATACGACGAACGTGTTTTCAACTTCGCGACTTGTTCAAAAAATTAAAAATATCGCCACACGCATATAGGAATCTAGGATTTATGCACTTTTTTTAGTAGAGTACTATCAAAATACATAGAGCGGTCTACAACATATCGTAGCATTCCGGCTTTCCGATGGCATTTTCATTGTTTTTACACGACAAACGTGATTTATAATTCGCGACTTGTTCGAAAAATTAAAAATATCGCCACAGGCATATAGGAATCTAGGATTTATGCAATTTTTTTTTGCGTAGAGTACTATCAAAATACATAGAGCGGGTCTACAACATATCATAGCATTCCGACTTGGCTATGCCATTTTCATTGTTTTTACGAGACGAACGTGTTTTCGACTTCGCGACTTGTTCAAAAAATTAAAAATATCGACACAGGCATATAAGAATATAGAATTTATGCACTTTTTTTTTAGTAGAGTACTATCAAAATACATAGAGCGGGTCTACAACATATCGTAGTATTCCGGCTTGCCGATGCCATTTTCATTGTTTTTACACGACGAACGTGTTTTATAATTCGTGACTTGTTCAAAAAAGTAAAAATATCGCTACAGGCATAAAGGAATCTAGGATTTATGCACTTTTTTTTTTTTCGTAGAGTACTATCAAAATACATAGAGCGGGTCTACAACATATCGTAGTATTCCGGCTTGCCGATGCCATTTTCATTGTTTTTACACGACGAACGTGTTTTATAATTCGTGACTTGTTCAAAAAAGTAAAAATATCGCTACAGGCATAAAGGAATCTAGGATTTATGCACTTTTTTTTTTTTGCGTAGAGTACTATCAAAATACATAGAACGGGTCTACAACATATCGTAGCATTCCGACTTGCCGATGCCATTTTCATTATTTTTACATGACGAACGTGTTTTCAACTTCGCGACTTGTTCAAAAAACTAAAAATATCGCCACAGGCATATAGGAATCTAGGATTTATGAACTTTTTTTTTGCGTAGAGTACTATAAAAATACATAGAGCGGGTCTACAACATATCGTAGCATTCCGACTTGCCGATGCCATTTTCATTATTTTTACACGAAGAACGTGTTTTCAACTTCGCGACTTGTTCAAAAAATTAAAAATATCGACACAGGCATATAGGAATCTAGGATTTATGCACTTTTTTTTAGTAGAGTACTATAAAAATTCATAGAGCGGGTCTACAACATATCGTAGTATTCCGGCTTGCCGATGCCATTTTCATTGTTTTTACACGACGAACGTGTTTTATAATTCGTGACTTGTTCAAAAAAGTAAAAATATCGCCATAGGCATATAGGAATCTAGGATTTATGCACCTTTTTTTTAGTAGAGTACTATCAAAATACATAGTGCGGGTCTACAACATATCGTAGAATTCCGACTTGCCGATGCCATTTTCATTATTTTAACATGACGAACGTGTTTTAAACTTCGCGACTTGTTCAAAAAATTTAAAATATCGCCACAGGCATATAAGAATCTAGGATTTATGCACTTTTTATTTTTTGCGTAGAGTACTATCAAAATACATAGAGCGGGTCTACAACATATCGTAGCATTCCGACTTGCCGATGCCATTTTCATTGTTTTTACACAACGAACGTGTTTTATAAATTGCGACTTGTTCAAAAAATTAAAAATATCGCCACAGGCATATAGGAATCTATGATTTATGCAATTTTTTTTTTGCGTAGAGTACTATCAAAATACATAGAGCGGGTCTACAACATATCGTAGTATTCCGGCTTGCGGATGCCATATTCATTGTTTTTACACGACGAACGTATTTTATAATTCGCGACTTGTTCAAAAAAGTAAAAATATCGCCACAGGCTTATAGGAATCTAGGATATATGCACTTTTTTTTTTGCATAGGGTACTATCAAAATACATAGAGCGGGTCTACAACATATCGTAGCATTACGACTTGCAGATGCCATTTTCATTATTTTTATACGACGAACGTGTTTTCAACTTCGCGACTTGTTCAAAAAATTAAAAATATCGCCACACGCATATAGGAATCTAGGATTTATGCACTTTTTTTAGTAGAGTACTATCAAAATACATAGAGCGGTCTACAACATATCGTAGCATTCCGGCTTTCCGATGGCATTTTCATTGTTTTTACACGACAAACGTGATTTATAATTCGCGACTTGTTCGAAAAATTAAAAATATCGCCACAGGCATATAGGAATCTAGG
Source organism: Trifolium subterraneum (assembly GCA_951799995.1). NCBI lineage: Eukaryota > Viridiplantae > Streptophyta > Magnoliopsida > Fabales > Fabaceae > Trifolium > Trifolium subterraneum. The sequence goes on along the minus strand of OX637464.1, from coordinate 25,811,211 downwards.
ATTTATGCAATTTTTTTTTTGCGTAGAGTACTATCAAAATACATAGAGCGGGTCTACAACATATCATAGCATTCCGACTTGGCGATGCCATTTTCATTATTTTTACACGACGAACGTGTTTTCGACTTCGCGACTTGTTCAAAAAATTAAAAATATCGACACAGGCATATAAGAATATAGAATTTATGCACTTTTTTTTTAGTAGAGTACTATCAAAATACATAGAGCGGGTCTACAACGTATCGTAGTATTCCGGCTTGCCGATGCCATTTTCATTGTTTTTACACGACGAACGTGTTTTATAATTCGTGACTTGTTCAAAAAAGTAAAAATATCGCTACAGGCATAAAGGAATCTAGGATTTATGCACTTTTTTTTTTTGCGTAGAGTACTATCAAAATACATAGAACGGGTCTACAACATATCGTAGCATTCCGACTTGCCGATGCCATTTTCATTATTTTTACACGACGAACGTGTTTTCAACTTCGTGACTTGTCCAAAAAATTAAAAATATCGCCACAGGCATAGAGGAATCTAGGATTTATGCACTTTTTTTTTAGTAGAGTACTATCAAAATACATAGAGCGGGTCTACAACATATCGTATCATTCCGGCATGCCGATGCCATTTTCATTGTTTTTACACGACGAACGTGTTTTATAATTCGAGACTTGTTCAAAAAAGTAAAAATATCGCTACAGGCATATAGGAATCTAGGATTTATGCACTTTTTTTTTTTGCGTAGAGTACTATCAAAATAGATAGAACGGGTCTACAACATATCGTAGCATTCCGACTTGCCGATGCCATTTTCATTATTTTTACATGACGAACGTGTTTTCAACTTCGCGACTTGTTCAAAAAACTAAAAATATCGCCACAGGCATATAGGAATCTAGGATTTATGCACTTTTTTTTTTTGCGTAGAGTACTATAAAAATACATAGAGTGGGTCTACAACATATCGTAGCATTCAGGCTTGCCGATTCCATTTTAATTATTTTTACACGACGAACGTGTTTTAAAATTCGCGACTTGTTCAAAAAAGTAAAAATATCGCCATACGCATATAGGAATCTAGGATTTATGAACCATTTTGTTTGTGTAGAGTACTATCAAAATACATAGTGCGGGTCTACAACATATCGTAGCATTCCGACTTCCCGATGCCATTTTCATTAGTTTTACACGACGAACGTGTTTTCAACTTCGTGACTTGTTCAAAAAATTAAAAATATCGCCACAGGCATAGAGGAATCTAGGATTTATGCACTTTTTTTTTAGTAGAGTACTATCAAAATACATAGAGCGGGTCTACAACATATCGTATCATTCCGGCATGCCGATGCCATTTTCATTGTTTTTACACGACGAACGTGTTTTATAATTCGCGACTTGTTCAAAAAAGTAAAAATATCGCCACAGGCATATAGGAATCTAGGATTTATGCACTTTTTTTTTGGTAGAGTACTATCAAAATACATAGAGCGGGTCTACAACGTATCGTATATTCCGGCTTGCCGATGCCATTTTCATTTTTTTTACACGACGAACGTGTTTTAAAATTTTCGACTTGTTCAAAAAATTAAAAATATCGCCACAGGCATATAGGAATCTAGGATTTATGAACTTTTTTTTTGCGTAGAGTACTATAAAAATACATAGAGCGGGTCTACAACATATCGTAGCATTCCGACTTGCCGATGCCATTTTCATTATTTTTACACGAAGAACGTGTTTTCAACTTCGCGACTTGTTCAAAAAATTAAAAATATCGACACAGGCATATAGGAATCTAGGATTTATGCACTTTTTTTTAGTAGAGTACTATAAAAATTCATAGAGCGGGTCTACAACATATCGTAGTATTCCGGCTTGCCGATGCCATTTTCATTGTTTTTACACGACGAACGTGTTTTATAATTCGTGACTTGTTCAAAAAAGTAAAAATATCGCCATAGGCATATAGGAATCTAGGATTTATGCACCTTTTTTTTAGTAGAGTACTATCAAAATACATAGTGCGGGTCTACAACATTTCGTAGAATTCCGACTTGCCGATGCCATTTTCATTATTTTTACATGACGAACGTGTTTTAAACTTCGCGACTTGTTCAAAAAATTAAAAATATCGCCACAGGCATATAAGAATCTAGGATTTATGCACTTTTTATTTTTTGCTTAGAGTACTATCAAAATACATAGAGCGGGTCTACAACATATCGTAGCATTCCGACTTGCCGATGCCATTTTCATTGTTTTTACACAACGAACGTGTTTTATAAATTGCGACTTGTTCAAAAAATTAAAAATATCGCCACAGGCATATAGGAATCTATGATTTATGCAATTTTTTTTTTGCGTAGAGTACTATCAAAATACATAGAGCGGGTCTACAACATATCGTAGTATTCCGGCTTGCGGATGCCATATTCATTGTTTTTACACGACGAACGTATTTTATAATTCGCGACTTGTTCAAAAAAGTAAAAATATCGCCACAGGCTTATAGGAATCTAGGATATATGCACTTTTTTTTTTGCATAGGGTACTATCAAAATACATAGAGCGGGTCTACAACATATCGTAGCATTACGACTTGCAGATGCCATTTTCATTATTTTTATACGACGAACGTGTTTTCAAGTTCGCGACTTGTTCAAAAAATTAAAAATATCGCCACACGCATATAGGAATCTAGGATTTATGCACTTTTTTTAGTAGAGTACTATCAAAATACATAGAGCGGTCTACAACATATCGTAGCATTCCGGCTTTCCGATGGCATTTTCATTGTTTTTACACGACAAACGTGATTTATAATTCGCGACTTGTTCGAAAAATTAAAAATATCGCCACAGGCATATAGGAATCTAGGATTTATGCAATTTTTTTTTGCGTAGAGTACTATCAAAATACATACAGCGGGTCTACAACATATCATAGCATTCCGACTTGGCGATGCCATTTTCATTATTTTTACACGACGAACGTGTTTTCGACTTCGCGACTTGTTCAAAAAATTAAAAATATCGACACAGGCATATAAGAATATAGAATTTATGCACTTTTTGTTTAGTAGAGTACTATCAAAATACATAGAGCGGGTCTACAACATATCGTAGTATTCCGGCTTGCCGATGCCATTTTCATTGTTTTTACACGACGAACGTGTTTTATAATTCGTGACTTGTTCAAAAAAGTAAAAATATCGCTACAGGCATAAAGGAATCTAGGATTTATGCACTTTTTTTTTTTGCGTAGAGTACTATCAAAATACATAGAACGGGTCTACAACATATCGTAGCATTCCGACTTGCCGATGCCATTTTCATTATTTTTACATGACGAACGTGTTTTCAACTTTGCGACTTGTTCAAAAAACTAAAAATATCGCCACAGGCATATAGGAATCTAGGATTTATGCACTTTTTTTTTTTTTGCGTAGAGTACTATAAAAATACATAGAGTGGGTCTACAACATATCGTAGCATTCAGGCTTGCCGATTCCATTTTAATTATTTTTACACGACGAACGTGTTTTAAAATTCGCGACTTGTTCAAAAAAGTAAAAATATCGCCATACGCATATAGGAATCTAGGATTTATGAACCATTTTGTTTGTGTAGAGTACTATCAAAATACATAGTGCGGGTCTACAACATATCGTAGCATTCCGACTTCCCGATGCCATTTTCATTAGTTTTACACGACGAACGTGTTTTCAACTTCGTGACTTGTTCAAAAAATTAAAAATATCGCCACAGGCATAGAGGAATCTAGGATTTATGCACTTTTTTTTTAGTAGAGTACTATCAAAATACATAGAGCGGGTCTACAACATATCGTATCATTCCGGCATGCCGATGCCATTTTCATTGTTTTTACACGACGAACGTGTTTTATAATTCGCGACTTGTTCAAAAAAGTAAAAATATCGCCACAGGCATATAGGAATCTAGGATTTATGCACTTTTTTTTTGGTAGAGTACTATCAAAATACATAGAGCGGGTCTACAACGTATCGTATATTCCGGCTTGCCGATGCCATTTTCATTTTTTTTACACGACGAACGTGTTTTAAAATTTTCGACTTGTTCAAAAAATTAAAAATATCGCCACAGGCATATAGGAATCTAGGATTTATGAACTTTTTTTTTGCGTAGAGTACTATAAAAATACATAGAGCGGGTCTACAACATATCGTAGCATTCCGACTTGCCGATGCCATTTTCATTATTTTTACACGAAGAACGTGTTTTCAACTTCGCGACTTGTTCAAAAAATTAAAAATATCGACACAGGCATATAGGAATCTAGGATTTATGCACTTTTTTTTAGTAGAGTACTATAAAAATTCATAGAGCGGGTCTACAACATATCGTAGTATTCCGGCTTGCCGATGCCATTTTCATTGTTTTTACACGACGAACGTGTTTTATAATTCGTGACTTGTTCAAAAAAGTAAAAATATCGCCATAGGCATATAGGAATCTAGGATTTATGCACCTTTTTTTTAGTAGAGTACTATCAAAATACATAGTGCGGGTCTACAACATTTCGTAGAATTCCGACTTGCCGATGCCATTTTCATTATTTTTACATGACGAACGTGTTTTAAACTTCGCGACTTGTTCAAAAAATTAAAAATATCGCCACAGGCTTATAGGAATCTAGGATATATGCACTTTTTTTTTTGCATAGGGTACTATCAAAATACATAGAGCGGGTCTACAACATATCGTAGCATTACGACTTGCAGATGCCATTTTCATTATTTTTATACGACGAACGTGTTTTCAAGTTCGCGACTTGTTCAAAAAATTAAAAATATCGCCACACGCATATAGGAATCTAGGATTTATGCACTTTTTTTAGTAGAGTACTATCAAAATACATAGAGCGGTCTACAACATATCGTAGCATTCCGGCTTTCCGATGGCATTTTCATTGTTTTTACACGACAAACGTGATTTATAATTCGCGACTTGTTCGAAAAATTAAAAATATCTCCACAGGCATATAGGAATCTAGGATTTATGCAATTTTTTTTTGCGTAGAGTACTATCAAAATACATTCAGCGGGTCTACAACATATCATAGCATTCCGACTTGGCGATGCCATTTTCATTATTTTTACACGACGAACGTGTTTTCGACTTCGCGACTTGTTCAAAAAATTAAAAATATCGACACAGGCATATAAGAATATAGAATTTATGCACTTTTTGTTTAGTAGAGTACTATCAAAATACATAGAGCGGGTCTACAACATATCGTAGTATTCCGGCTTGCCGATGCCATTTTCATTGTTTTTACACGACGAACGTGTTTTATAATTCGTGACTTGTTCAAAAAAGTAAAAATATCGCTACAGGCATAAAGGAATCTAGGATTTATGCACTTTTTTTTTTTGCGTAGAGTACTATCAAAATACATAGAACGGGTCTACAACATATCGTAGCATTCCGACTTGCCGATGCCATTTTCATTATTTTTACATGACGAACGTGTTTTCAACTTCGCGACTTGTTCAAAAAACTAAAAATATCGCCACAGGCATATAGGAATCTAGGATTTATGCACTTTTTTTTTTTTTGCGTAGAGTACTATAAAAATACATAGAGTGGGTCTACAACATATCGTAGCATTCAGGCTTGCCGATTCCATTTTAATTATTTTTACACGACGAACGTGTTTTAAAATTCGCGACTTGTTCAAAAAAGTAAAAATATCGCCATACGCATATAGGAATCTAGGATTTATGAACCATTTTGTTTGTGTAGAGTACTATCAAAATACATAGTGCGGGTCTACAACATATCGTAGCATTCCGACTTCCCGATGCCATTTTCATTAGTTTTACACGACCAACGTGTTTTCAACTTCGTGACTTGTCCAAAAAATTAAAAATATCGCCACAGGCATAGAGGAATGTAGGATTTATGCACTTTTTTTTTAGTAGAGTACTATCAAAATACATAGAGCGGGTCTACAACATATCGTATCATTCCGGCATGCCGATGCCATTTTCATTGTTTTTACACGACGAACGTGTTTTATAATTCGCGACTTGTTCAAAAAAGTAAAAATATCGCCACAGGCATATAGGAATCTAGGATTTATGCACTTTTTTTTTTGGTAGAGTACTATCAAAATACATAGAGCGGGTCTACAACATATCGTAGCATTCCGGCTTGCCGATGCCATTTTCATTGTTTTTACACGACGAACGTGTTTTATAATTCGCGACTTGTTCAAAAAATTAAAAATATCGCCACAGGCATATAGGAATCTAGGATTTATGCATTTTTTTTGCGTAGAGTACTATCAAAATACATAGAGTGGGTCTACAACGTATCGTAGCATTCCGGCTTGCCGATGCCATTTTCATTTTTTTTACACGAAGAACGTGTTTTCAACTTCGCGACTTGTTCAAAAAATTAAAAATATCGACACAGGCATATAGGAATCTAGGATTTATGCACTTTTTTTTTAGTAGAGTACTATCAAAATACATACTGCGGGTCTACAACACATCGTAGAATTCCGACTTGCCGATGCCATTTTCATTATTTTTACATGACGAAAGTGTTTTATACTTCGCGACTTGTTCAAAAAATTATAAATATCGCCACAGGCATATAAGAATCTAGGATTTATGCACTTTTTTTTTGCGTAGAGTACTATCAAAATACATAGAGCGGATCTACAACATATCGTAGCATTCCGGCTTGCCGATGCCATTTTCATTTTTTTTTACACGACGAACGTGTTTTAATATTCGCGACTTGTTTAAAAAATAAAAAATTTCGCCACAGGCATATAGGAATCTAGGATTTATGAACTTTTTTTTTGCGTAGAGTACTATAAAAATACGTAGAGCGGGTCTACAACATATCGTAAAATTCCGACTTGCCGATGCCATTTTCATTATTTTTACACGACGAACGTGTTTTCAACTTCGCGACTTGTTCAAAAGATTAAAAATTTCGCCATAGGCATATAGGAATCTAGGATTTATGCACCTTTTTCTTAGTAGAGTACTATCAAAATACATAGAGCGGGTCTACAACATATCGTAGCATTCCGGCATGCGGATGCCATTTTCATTGTTTTTACACAACGAACGTGTTTTATAATTCGCGACTTGTTCAAAAAATTAAAAATATCGCCACAGGCAGATAGAAATCTAGGATTTATGCAATTTTTTTTTTTGCGTAGAGTACTATCAAAATACATAGAGCGGGTCTACAACATATCGTATATTCTGGCTTGCCGATGCCATTTTCATTGTTTTTACATGACGAACGTGTTATATAATTCGCGACTTGTTCAAAAAGTAAAAATATCGCCACAGGCATATAGGAATCTAGGATTTATGCACTTTTTATTTAGTAGAGTACTATCAAAATACATAGAGCGGGTCTACAACATATCGTAGCATTCCGGCTTGCCGATGCCATTTTCATTTTTTTTACACGACGAACGTGTTTTAAAATTCGCGACTTGTTAAAAAAATTAAAATTATCGCCAAAGGCATATAGGAATCTAGGATTTATGAACTTTTTTTTTTGCGTAGAGTACTATAAAAATACATAGAGCGGGACTACTACATATCGTAGCATTCCAACTTGCCGACGCCATTTTCATTATTTTTACACGAAGAACGTGTTTTCAACTTCGCGACTTGTTCAAAAAATTAAAAATATCGACACAGGCATATAGGAATCTAGGATTTATGCACTTTTTTTTTAGTAGAGTACTATCAAAATACATAGAGTGGGTCTACAAGATATCATAGTATTCCGGCTTGCCGATGCCATTTTCATTGTTTTTACACGACGAACGTGTTTTCAACTTCGTGACTTGTTCAAAAAAGTAAAAATATCGCCATAGGCATATAGGAATCTAGGATTTATGCACCTTTTTTTTTAGTAGAGTACTATCAAAATACATAGAGCGGGTCTACAACATATCGTAGCATTCCGACTTGCGGATACCATTTTCATTATTTTTACACGACGAACGTGTTTTCAACTTCGCGACTTGTTCAAAAAATTAAAAATATCGCCATAGGCATATAGGAATCTAGGATTTATGCACCTTTTTTTTTAGTAGAGTACTATCAAAATACATAGAGCTGGTCTACAACATATCGTAGCATTCCGGCTTGCGGATGCCATTTTCATTGTTTTTACACGACGAACGTGTTTTATAATTCCCGACTTGTTCAAAAAATTAAAAATATCGCCATAGGCATATAGGAATCTAGGATTTATGCACCTTTTTTTTAGTAGAGTACTATCAAAATACATAGTGCGGGTCTACAACATATCGTAGAATTCCGACTTGCCGATGCCATTTTCATTATTTTTACATGACGAACGTGTTTTAAACTTCGTGACTTATTGTAAAAATTATAAATATCGCCACAGGCATATAAGAATCTAGGATTTATGCACTTTTTTTTTTGCGTAGAGTACTATCAAAATAGATAGAGCGGGTCTACAACATATCGTAGCATTCCGACTTGCCGATGCCATTTTCATTTTTTTTACACGACGAACGTGTTTTAAAATTCGTGACTTGTTCAAAAAATTAAAAATTTCGCCACAGGCATATAGGAATCTAGGATTTATGAACTTTTTTTTTGCGTAGAGTACTATAAAAATACATAGAGCGGGTCTACAACATATCGTAGCATTCCGACTTGCCGATGCCATTTTCATTATTTTTACATGAAGAACGTGTTTTCAATTTCGCGACTTGTTCAAAAAATTAAAAATATCGACACAGGCATATTGGAATCTAGGATTTATGCACTTTTTTTTTAGTAGAGTACTATCAAAATACATAGAGTGGGTCTACAACATATCGTAGCATTCCGACTTGCCGATGCCATTTTCATTATTTTTACATGACGAACGTGTTTTAAACTTCGTGACTTATTCAAAAAATTATAAATATCGCCACAGGCATATAAGAATCTAGGATTTATGCACTTTTTTTTTTGCGTAGAGTACTATCAAAATACATAGAGCGGGTCTACAACATATCGTAGCATTGCGACTTGCCGATGCCATTTTCATTTTTTTTACACGACGAACGTGTTTTAAAATTCGCGACTTGTTCAAAAAATTAAAAATTTCGCCACAGGCATATAGGAATCTAGGATTTATGAACTTTTTTTTGCGTAGAGTACTATAAAAATACATAGAGCGGGTCTACAACATATCGTAGCATTCCGACTTGCCGATGCCATTTTCATTATTTTTACATGAAGAACGTGTTTTCAATTTCGCGACTTGTTCAAAAAATTAAAAATATCGACACAGGCATATTGGAATCTAGGATTTATGCACTTTTTTTTTAGTAGAGTACTATCAAAATACATAGAGCGGGTCTACAACATATCGTAGCATTCCGACTTGCCGATGCCATTTTCATTATTTTTACACGACGAACGTGTTTTCAACTTCGCGACTTGTTCAAAAAATTAAAAATTTCGCCATAGGCATATATGAATCTAGGATTTATGCACCTTTTTCTTAGTAGAGTACTATCAAAATACATAGAGCGGGTCTACAACATATCGTAGCATTCCGGCATGCGGATGCCATTTTCATTGTTTTTACACGACGAACGTGTTTTATAATTTGCGACTTGTTCAAAAAATTAAAAATATCACCACAGGCAGATAGAAATCTAGGCTTTATGCAATTTTTTTTTTGCGTAGAGTACTATAAAAATACATAGAGCGGGTCTACAACATATCGAATATTCCGGATTGCCGATGCCATTTTCATTGTTTTTACATGACGAACGTGTTATATAATTCGCGACTTGTTCAAAAAGTAAAAATATCGCCACAGGCATATAGGAATCTAGGATTTATGCACCTTTTTTTTAGTAGAGTACTATCAAAATACATAGAGCGGGTCTACAACATATCGTAGCATTCCGGCTTGCCGATGCCATTTTCATTTTTTTTACACGACGAACGTGTTTTAAAATTCGCGACTTGTTCAAAAAATTAAAAATTTCGCCACAGGCATATAGGAATCTAGGATTAATGAACTTTTTTTTTGCGTAGAGTACTATAAAAATACATAGAGCGGGTCTACAACATATTGTAGCATTCCGACTTGCCGATGCCATTTTCATTATTTTTACATGAAGAACGTGTTTTCAACTTCGCGACTTGTTCAAAAAATAAAAAATATCGACACAGGCATATTGGAATATAGGATTTATGCACTTTTTTTTTTAGTAGAGTACTACCAAAATACATAGAGCGGGTCTACAACATATCGTAGCATTCCGACATGAGGATGCCATTTTCATTGTTTTTACACGACGAACGTGTTTTATAATTCGCGACTTGTTCAAAAAATTAAAAATATCGCCACAGGCAGATAGAAATCTAGGATTTATGCAGTTTTTTTTTTTGCGTAGAGTACTATAAAAATACATAGAGCGGGTCTACAACATATCGTATATTCCGGCTTGCCGATGCCATTTTCATTGTTTTTACATGACGAACGTGTTATATAATTCGCGACTTGTTCAAAAAGTAAAAATATCGTTACAGGCATATAGGAATCTAGGATTTATGCACTTTTTATTTAGTAGAGTACTATCAAAATACATAGAGCGGGTCTACAACATATCGTAGCATTCCGGCTTGCCGATGCCATTTTCATTTTTTTTACACGACGAACGTGTTTTAAAATTCGCGACTTGTTCAAAAAATTAAAATTATCGCCACAGGCATATAGGAATCTAGGATTTATGAACTTTTTTTTTTGCGTAGAGTACTATAAAAATACATAGAGTGGGACTACAACATATCGTAGCATTCCAACTTGTCGATGCCATTTTCATTATTTTTACACGAAGAACGTGTTTTCAACTTCGCGACTTGTTCAAAATATTAAAAATATCGACACAGGCATATAGGAATCTAGGATTTATGCACTTTTTTTTTAGTAGAGTACTATCAAAATACATAGAGTGGGTCTACAAGATATCATAGTATTCCGGCTTGCCGATGCCATTTTCATTGTTTTTACACGACGAACGTGTTTTATAATTCGTGACTTGTTCAAAAAAGTAAAAATATCGCCACAGGTATATAGGAATCTAGGATTTATGCACTTTTTTTTTGCGTAGAGTACTATCAAAATACATAGAGCGGGTCTACAACATATCGTAGCATTCCGACTTGCCGATGCCATTTTCATTATTTTTACACGACGAACGTGTTTTCAACTTCGCGACTTGTTCAAAAAATTAAAAATTTCGCCATAGGCATATATGAATCTAGGATTTATGCACCTTTTTCTTAGTAGAGTACTATCAAAATACATAGAGCGGGTCTACAACATATCGTAGCATTCCGGCATGCGGATGCCATTTTCATTGTTTTTACACGACGAACGTGTTTTATAATTTGCGACTTGTTCAAAAAATTAAAAATATCACCACAGGCAGATAGAAATCTAGGCTTTATGCAATTTTTTTTTTGCGTAGAGTACTATAAAAATACATAGAGCGGGTCTACAACATATCGTATATTCCGGATTGCCGATGCCATTTTCATTGTTTTTACATGACGAACGTGTTATATAATTCGCGACTTGTTCAAAAAGTAAAAATATCGCCACAGGCATATAGGAATCTAGGATTTATGCACCTTTTTTTTAGTAGAGTACTATCAAAATACATAGAGCGGGTCTACAACATATCGTAGCATTCCGGCTTGCCGATGCCATTTTCATTTTTTTTACACGACGAACGTGTTTTAAAATTCGCGACTTGTTCAAAAAATTAAAAATTTCGCCACAGGCATATAGGAATCTAGGATTTATAAACTTTTTTTTTGCGTAGAGTACTATAAAAATACATAGAGCGGGTCTACAACATATTGTAGCATTCCGACTTGCCGATGCCATTTTCATTATTTTTACATGAAGAACGTGTTTTCAACTTCGCGACTTTTTCAAAAAATAAAAAATATCGACACAGGCATATTGGAATATAGGATTTATGCACTTTTTTTTTTAGTAGAGTACTACCAAAATACATAGAGCGGGTCTACAACATATCGTAGCATTCCGACATGAGGATGCCATTTTCATTGTTTTTACACGACGAACGTGTTTTATAATTCGCGACTTGTTCAAAAAATTAAAAATATCGCCACAGGCAGATAGAAATCTAGGATTTATGCAGTTTTTTTTTTTGCGTAGAGTACTATAAAAATACATAGAGCGGGTGTACAACATATCGTATATTCCGGCTTGCCGATGCCATTTTCATTGTTTTTACATGACGAACGTGTTATATAATTCGCGACTTGTTCAAAAAGTAAAAATATCGTTACAGGCATATAGGAATCTAGGATTTATGCACTTTTTATTTAGTAGAGTACTATCAAAATACATAGAGCGGGTCTACAACATATCGTAGCATTCCGGCTTGCCGATGCCATTTTCATTTTTTTTACACGACGAACGTGTTTTAAAATTCGCGACTTGTTCAAAAAATTAAAATTATCGCCACAGGCATATAGGAATCTAGGATTTATGAACTTTTTTTTTTGCGTAGAGTACTATCAAAATACATAGAGTGGGACTACAACATATCGTAGCATTCCAACTTGTCGATGCCATTTTCATTATTTTTACACGAAGAACGTGTTTTCAACTTCGCGACTTGTTCAAAATATTAAAAATATCGACACAGGCATATAGGAATCTAGGATTTATGCACTTTTTTTTTAGTAGAGTACTATCAAAATACATAGAGTGGGTCTACAAGATATCATAGTATTCCGGCTTGCCGATGCCATTTTCATTGTTTTTACACGACGAACGTGTTTTATAATTCGTGACTTGTTCAAAAAAGTAAAAATATCGCCACAGGTATATAGGAATCTAGGATTTATGCACTTTTTTTTTGCGTAGAGTACTATCAAAATACATAGAGCGGGTCTACAACATATCGTAGCATTCCGACTTGCGGATACCATTTTCATTATTTTTACACGACGAACGTGTTTTCAACTTCGCGAGTTGTTCAAAAAATTAAAAATATCGCCATAGGCATATAGGAATCTAGGATTTATGCACCTTTTTTTTTAGTAGAGTACTATCAAAATACATAGAGCTGGTCTACAACATATCGTAGCATTCCGGCTTGCGGATGCCATTTTCATTGTTTTTACACGACGAACGTGTTTTATAATTCCCGACTTGTTCAAAAAATTAAAAATATCGCCATAGGCATATAGGAATCTAGGATTTATGCACCTTTTTTTTAGTAGAGTACTATCAAAATACATAGTTCGGGTCTACAACATATCGTAGAATTCCGACTTGCCGATGCCATTTTCATTATTTTTACATGACGAACGTGTTTTAAACTTCGTGACTTATTCAAAAAATTATAAATATCGCCACAGGCATATAAGAATCTAGGATTTATGCACTTTTTTTTTTGCGTAGAGTACTATCAAAATACATAGAGCCGGTCTACAACATATCGTAGCATTCCGACTTGCCAATGCCATTTTCATTTTTTTTACACGACGAACGTGTTTTAAAATTCGCGACTTGTTCAAAAAATTAAAAATTTCGCCACAGGCATATAGGAATTTAGGATTTATGAACTTTTTTTTTGCGTAGAGTACTATAAAAATACATAGAGCGGGTCTACAACATATCGTAGCATTCCGACTTGCCGATGCCATTTTCATTATTTTTACATGAAGAACGTGTTTTCAATTTCGCGACTTGTTCAAAAAATCAAAAATTTCGCCATAGGCATATATGAATCTTGGATTTATGCACCTTTTTCTTAGTAGAGTACTATCAAAATACATAGAGCGGGTCTACAACATATCGTAGCATTCCGGCATGCGGATGCCATTTTCATTGTTTTTACATGACGAACGTGTTTTATAATTTGCGACTTGTTCAAAAAATTAAAAATATCGCCACAGGCAGATAGAAATCTAGGATTTATGCAATTTTTTTTTTGCGTAGAGTACTATAAAAATACATAGAGCGGGTCTACAACATATCGTATATTCCGGCTTGCCGATGCCATTTTCATTGTTTTTACATGACGAACGTGTTATATAATTCGCGACTTGTTCAAAAAAAAAATACATAGAGTGGGACTACAACATATCGTAGCATTCCAACTTGTCGATGCCATTTTCATTATTTTTACACGAAGAACGTGTTTTCAACTTCGCGACTTGTTCAAAAAATTAAAAATATCGACACAGGCATATAGGAATCTAGGATTTATGCACTTTTTTTTTAGTAGAGTACTATCAAAATACATAGAGTGGGTCTACAAGATATCATCGTATTCCGGCTTGCCGATGCCATTTTCATTGTTTTTACACGACGAACGTGTTTTATAATTCGTGACTTGTTCAAAAAAGTAAAAATATCGCCACAGGTATATAGGAATCTAGGATTTATGCACTTTTTTTTGCGTAGAGTACTATCAAAATACATAGAGCGGGTCTACAACATATCGTAGCATTCCGACTTGCGGATACCATTTTCAATATTTTTACACGACGAACGTGTTTTCAACTTCGCGACTTGTTCAAAAAATTAAAAATATCGCCATAGGCATATAGGAATCTAGGATTTATGCACCTTTTTTTTTAGTAGAGTACTATCAAAATACATAGAGCTGGTCTACAACATATCGTACCATTCCGGCTTGCAGATGCCATTTTCATTGTTTTTACACGACGAACGTGTTTTATAATTCGCGACTTGTTCAAAAAATTAAAAATATCGCCATAGGCGTATAGGAATCTACGATTTATGCACCTTTTTTTTAGTAGAGTACTATCAAAATACATAGTGCGGGTCTACAACATATCGTAGAATTCCGACTTGCCGATGCCATTTTCATTATTTTTACATGACGAACGTGTTTTAAACTTCGTGACTTATTCAAAAAATTATAAATATCGCCACAGGCATGTAAGAATCTAGGATTTATGCACTTTTTTTTTTGCGTAGAGTACTATCGAAATAAATTGAGCGGGTCTACAACATATCGTAGCATTCCGGCTTGCCGATGCCATTTTCATTTTTTTTACACGACGAACGTGTTTTAAAATTCGCGACTTGTTCAAAAAACTAAAAATTTCGCCACAGGCATATAGGAATCTATGATTTATGAACTTTTTTTTTGCGTAGAGTACTATAAAAATACATAGAGCGGGTCTACAACATATCGTAGCATTCCGACTTGCCGATGCCATTTTCATTATTTTTACATGAAGAACGTGTTTTCAATTTCGCGACTTGTTCAAAAAATTAAAAATATCGACACAGGCATATTGGAATCTAGGATTTATGCACTTTTTTTTTAGTAGAGTACTATCAAAATACATAGTGCGGGTCTTCAACATATCGTAGAATTCCGACTTGCCGATGCCATTTTCATTATTTTTACATGACGAACGTGTTTTAAACTTCGTGACTTATTCAAAAAATTATAAATATCGCCACAGGCATGTAAGAATCTAGGATTTATGCACTTTTTTTTTTGCGTAGAGTACTATCGAAATAAATAGAGCGGGTCTACAACATATCGTAGCATTCCGGCTTGCCGATGCCATTTTCATTTTTTTTACACGACGAACGTGTTTTAAAATTCGCGACTTGTTCAAAAAATTAAAAATTTCGCCACAGGCATATAGGAATCTATGATTTATGAACTTTTTTTTTGCGTAGAGTACTATAAAAATACATAGAGCGGGTCTACAACATATCGTAGCATTCCGACTTGCCGATGCCATTTTCATTATTTTTACATGAAGAACGTGTTTTCAATTTCGCGACTTGTTCAAAAAATTAAAAATATCGACACAGGCATATTGGAATCTAGGATTTATGCACTTTTTTTTTAGTAGAGTACTATCAAAATACATAAAGTGGGTCTACAAGATATCATCGTATTCCGGCTTGCCGATGCCATTTTCATTGTTTTTACACGACGAACGTGTTTTATAATTCGTGACTTGTTCAAAAAAGTAAAAATATCGCCACAGGTATATAGGAATCTATGATTTATGAACTTTTTTTTTGCGTAGAGTACTATAAAAATACATAGAGCGGGTCTACAACATATCGTAGCATTCCGACTTGCCGATGCCATTTTCATTATTTTTACATGAAGAACGTGTTTTCAATTTCGCGACTTGTTCAAAAAATTAAAAATATCGACACAGGCATATTGGAATCTAGGATTTATGCACTTTTTTTTTAGTAGAGTACTATCAAAATACATAGAGCGGGTCTACAACATATCATAGCATTCCGACTTGCCGATGCCATTTTCATTATTTTTACACGACGAACGTGTTTTCAACTTCGCGACTTGTTCAAAAAATTAAAAATTTCGCCATAGGCATATATGAATCTAGGATTTATGCACCTTTTTCTTAGTAGAGTACTATCAAAATACATAGAGCGGGTCTACAACATATCGTAGCATTCCGGCATGCGGATGCCATTTTCATTGTTTTTACACGACGAACGTGTTTTATAATTCGCGACTTGTTCAAAAAATTAAAAATATCGCCACGGGCAGATAGAAATCTAGGATTTATGAACTTTTTTTTTGCGTAGAGTACTATAAAAATACATAGAGCGGGTCTACAACATATCGTAGCATTCCGACTTGCCGATGCCATTTTCATTATTTTTACATGAAGAACGTGTTTTCAATTTCGCGACTTGTTCAAAAAATTAAAAATATCGACACAGGCATATTGGAATCTAGGATTTATGCACTTTTTTTTTAGTAGAGTACTATCAAAATACATAGAGCGGGTCTACAACATATCGTAGCATTCCGACTTGCCAATGCCATTTTCATTATTTTTACACGACGATCGTGTTTTCAACTTCCCGACTTCTTCAAAAAATTAAAAATTTCGCCATAGGCATATATGAATCTAGGATTTATGCACCTTTTTTTTAGTAGAGTACTATCAAAATACATAGAGCGGGTCTACAACATATCGTATATTCCGGCTTGCCGATGCCATTTTCATTGTTTTTACATGACGAACGTGTTATATAATTCGCGACTTGTTCAAAAAGTAAAAATATCGCCACAGGCATATAGGAATCTAGGATTTATGCACTTTTTATTTAGTAGAGTACTATCAAAATACATAGAGCGGGTCTACAACATATCGTAGTATTCCGGCTTGCCGATGCCATTTTCATTTTTTTTACACGACGAACGTGTTTTAAAATTCGCGACTTGTTCAAAAAATTAAAATTATCGCCACAGGCATATAGGAATCTAGGATTTATGAACCTTTTTTTTTGCGTAGAGTACTATAAAAATACATAGAGCGGGACTACAACATATCGTAGCATTCCAACTTGCCGATGCCATTTTCATTATTTTTACACGAAGAACGTGTTTTCAACTTCGCGACTTGTTCAAAAAATTAAAAATATCGATACAGGCATATAGGAATCTAGGATTTATGCACTTTTTCTTTAGTAGAGTACTATCAAAATAAATAGAGTGGGTCTACAAGATATCATAGTATTCCGGCTTGCCGATGCCATTTTCATTTTTTTTACACGACGAACGTGTTTTAAAATTCGCGACTTGTTCAAAAAATTAAAAATTTCGCCACAGGCATATAGGAATCTAGGATTTATGAACTTTTTTTTTGCGTAGAGTACTATAAAAATACATAGAGCGGGTCTACAACATATCGTAGCATTCCGACTTGCCGATGCCATTTTCATTATTTTTACATGAAGAACGTGTTTTCAATTTCGCGACTTGTTCAAAAAATTAAAAATATCGACACAGGCATATTGGAATCTAGGATTTATGCACTTTTTTTTTAGTAGAGTACTATCAAAATACATAGAGCGGGTCTACAACATATCGTAGCATTCCGACTTGCCGATGCCATTTTCATTATTTTTACACGACGATCGTGTTTTCAACTTCGCGACTTCTTCAAAAAATTAATAATTTCGCCATAGGCATATATGAATCTAGGATTTATGCACCTTTTTTTTAGTAGAGTACTATCAAAATACATAGAGCGGGTCTACAACATATCGTATATTCCGGCTTGCCGATGCCATTTTCATTGTTTTTACATGACGAACGTGTTATATAATTCGCGACTTGTTCAAAAAGTAAAAATATCGCCACAGGCATATAGGAATCTAGGATTTATGCACTTTTTATTTAGTAGAGTACTATCAAAATACATAGAGCGGGTCTACAACATATCGTAGTATTCCGGCTTGCCGATGCCATTTTCATTTTTTTTACACGACGAACGTGTTTTAAAATTCGCGACTTGTTCAAAAAATTAAAATTATCGCCACAGGCATATAGGAATCTAGGATTTATGAACCTTTTTTTTTGCGTAGAGTACTATAAAAATACATAGAGCGGGACTACAACATATCGTAGCATTCCAACTTGCCGATGCCATTTTCATTATTTTTACACGAAGAACGTGTTTTCAACTTCGCGACTTGTTCAAAAAATTAAAAATATCGATACAGGCATATAGGAATCTAGGATTTATGCACTTTTTTTTTAGTAGAGTACTATCAAAATACATAGAGTGGGTCTACAAGATATCATAGTATTCCGGCTTGCCGATGCCATTTTCATTGTTTTTTCACGACGAACGTGTTATATAATTCGTGACTTGTTCAAAAAGTAAAAATATCGCCACAGGCATATAGGAATCTAGGATTTATGCACTTTTTATTTAGTAGAGTACTATCAAAATACATAGAGCGGGTCTACAACATATCGTAGTATTCCGGCTTGCCGATGCCATTTTCATTTTTTTTACACGACGAACGTGTTTTAAAATTCGCGACTTGTTCAAAAAATTAAAATTATCGCCACAGGCATATAGGAATCTAGGATTTATGAACCTTTTTTTTTGCGTAGAGTACTATAAAAATACATAGAGTGGGACTACAACATATCGTAGCATTCCAACTTGCCGATGCCATTTTCATTATTTTTACACGAAGAACGTGTTTTCAACTTCGCGACTTGTTCAAAAAATTAAAAATATCGATACAGGCATATAGGAATCTTGGATTTATGCACTTTTTTTTTAGTAGAGTACTATCAAAATACATAGAGTGGGTCTACAAGATATCATAGTATTCCGGCTTGCCGATGCCATTTTCATTGTTTTTTCACGACGAACGTGTTATATAATTCGCGACTTGTTCAAAAAGTAAAAATATCGCCACAGGCATATAGGAATCTAGGATTTATGCACTTTTTATTTAGTAGAGTACTATCAAAATACATAGAGCGGGTCTACAACATATCGTAGTATTCCGGCTTGCCGATGCCATTTTCATTTTTTTTACACGACGAACGTGTTTTAAAATTCGCGACTTGTTCAAAAAATTAAAATTATCGCCACAGGCATATAGGAATCTAGGATTTATGAACCTTTTTTTTTGCGTAGAGTACTATAAAAATACATAGAGCGGGACTACAACATATCGTAGCATTCCAACTTGCCGATGCCATTTTCATTATTTTTACACGAAGAACGTGTTTTCAACTTCGCGACTTGTTCAAAAAATTAAAAATATCGATACAGGCATATAGGAATCTTGGATTTATGCACTTTTTTTTTAGTAGAGTACTATCAAAATACATAGAGTGGGTCTACAAGATATCATAGTATTCCGGCTTGCCGATGCCATTTTCATTGTTTTTTCACGACGAACGTGTTTTATAATTCGTGACTTGTTCAAAAAAGTAAAAATATCGCCACAGGTATATAGGAATCTAGGATTTATGCACCTTTTTTTTTGCGTAGAGTACTATCAAAATACATAGAGCGGGTCTACAACATATCGTAGCATTCCAACTTGCCGATGCCATTTTCATTATTTTTACACGACGAACGTGTTTTCAACTTCGCGACTTCTTCAAAAAATTAAAAATTTCGCCATAGGCATATATGAATCTAGGATTTATGCACCTTTTTTTTAGTAGAGTACTATCAAAATACATAGTGCGGGTCTACAACATATCGTAGAATTCCGACTTGCCGATGCCATTTTCATTATTTTTACATGACGAACGTGTTTTAAACTTCGTGACTTATTCAAAAAATTATAAATATCGCCACAGGCATATAAGAATCTAGGATTTATGCACTTTTTTTTTTTGCGTAGAGTACTATCAAAATACATAGAGCGGGTCTAAAACATATCGTAGCATTCCGGCTTGCCGATGCCATTTTCATTTTTTTTACACGACGAACGTGTTTTAAAATTCGCGACTTGTTCAAAAAATTAAAAATTTCGCCACAGGCAGATAGAAATCTAGGATTTATGCAATTTTTTTTTTGCGTAGAGTACTATCAAAATACATAGAGCGGGTCTACAACATATCGTAGCATTCCGGCTTGCCGATGCCATTTTCATTTTTTTTACACGACGAACGTGTTTTATAATTCGTGACTTGTTCAAAAAAGTAAAAATATCGCCACAGGTATATAGGAATCTAGGATTTATGCACTTTTTTTTTGCGTAGAGTACTATCAAAATACATAGAGCGGGTCTACAACATATCGTAGCATTCCGACTTGCGGATACCATTTTCATTATTTTTACACGACGAACGTGTTTTCAACTTCGCGACTTGTTCAAAAAATTAAAAATTTCGCCATAGGCATATAGGAATCTTGGATTTATAAACTTTTTTTTTGCGTAGAGTACTATAAAAATACATAGAGCGGGTCTACAACATATCGTAGCATTCCGACTTGCCGATGCCATTTTCATTATTTTTACATGAAGAACGTGTTTTCAATTTCGCGACTTGTTCAAAAAATTAAAAATATCGACACAGGCATATTGGAATCTAGGATTTATGCACTTTTTTTTTAGTAGAGTACTATCAAAATACATAGAGCGGGTCTACAACATATCGTAGCATTCCGGCTTGCAGATGCCATTTTCATTGTTTTTACACGACGAACGTGTTTTATAATTCGCGACTTGTTCAAAAAATTAAAAATATCGCCATAGGCGTATAGGAATCTACGATTTATGCACCTTTTTTTTAGTAGAGTACTATCAAAATACATAGTGCGGGTCTACAACATATCGTAGAATTCCGACTTGCCGATGCCATTTTCATTATTTTTACATGACGAACGTGTTTTAAACTTCGTGACTTATTCAAAAAATTATAAATATCGCCACAGGCATATAAGAATCTAGGATTTATGCACTTTTTTTTTTGCGTAGAGTACTATCAAAATACATAGAGCGGGTCTAAAACATATCCTAGCATTCCGGCTTGCCGATGCCATTTTCATTTTTTTTACACGACGAACGTGTTTTAAAATTCGCGACTTGTTCAAAAAATTAAAAATTTCGCCACAGGCATATAGGAATCTAGGATTTATGAACTTTTTTTTTGCGTAGAGTACTATAAAAATACATAGAGCGGGTCTACAACATATCGTAGCATTCCGACTTGCCGATGCCATTTTCATTATTTTTACATGAAGAACGTGTTTTCAATTTCGCGACTTGTTCAAAAAATTAAAAATATCGACACAGGCATATTGGAATCTAGGATTTATGAACTTTTTTTTTAGTAGAGTACTATCAAAATACATAGAGCGGGTCTACAACATATCGTAGCATTCCGACTTGCCGATGCCATTTTCATTATTTTTACATGAAGAACGTGTTTTCAATTTCGTGACTTGTTCAAAAAATTAAAAATATCGACACAGGCATATTGGAATCTAGGATTTATGCACTTTTTTTTTAGTAGAGTACTATCAAAATACATAGAGCGGGTCTACAACATATCGTAGCATTCCGACTTGCCGATGCCATTTTCATTATTTTTACACGACGAACGTGTTTTCAACTTCGCGACTTCTTCAAAAAATTAAAAATTTCGCCATAGGCATATATGAATCTAGGATTTATGCACCTTTTTTTTAGTAGAGTACTTTCAAAATACGTAGTGTGGGTCTACAATATATCGTAGAATTCCGACTTGCCGATGCCATTTTCATTATTTTTACATGACGAACGTGTTTTAAACTTCGTGACTTATTCAAAAAATTATAAATATCGCCACAGGCATATAAGAATCTAGGATTTATGCACTTTTTTTTTTGCGTAGAGTACTATCAAAATACATAGAGCGGGTCTAAAACATATCGTAACATTCCGGCTTGCCGATGCCATTTTCATTTTTTTTACACGACGAACGTGTTTTAAAATTCGCGACTTGTTCAAAAAATTAAAAATTTCGCCACAGGCATATAGGAATCTAGGATTTATGAACTTTTTTTTTGCGTAGAGTACTATAAAAATACATAGAGCGGGTCTACAACATATCGTAGCATTCCGACTTGCCGATGCCATTTTCATTATTTTTACATGAAGAACGTGTTTTCAATTTCGCGACTTGTTCAAAAAATTAAAAATATCGACACAGGCATATTGGAATCTAGGATTTATGCACTTTTTTTTTAGTAGAGTACTATAAAAATACATAGAGCGGGTCTACAACATATCGTAGCATTCCGACTTGCCGATGCCATTTTCATTATTTTTACATGAAGAACGTGTTTTCAATTTCGCGACTTGTTCAAAAAATTAAAATATCGACACAGGCATATTGGAATCTAGGATTTATGCACTTTTTTTTTAGTAGAGTACTCTCAAAATACATAGAGCGGGTCTACAACATATCGTAGCATTCCGACTTGCCGATGCCATTTTCATTATTTTTACATGACGAACGTGTTTTCAATTTCGCGACTTGTTCAAAAAATTAAAAATATCGACACAGGCATATTGGAATCTAGGATTTATGCACTTTTTTTTTAGTAGAGTACTATCAAAATACATAGAGCGGGTCTACAACATATCGTAGCATTCCGACTTGCCGATGCCATTTTCATTATTTTTACACGACGAACGTGTTTTCAACTTCGCGACTTCTTCAAAAAATTAAAAATTTCGCCATAGGCATATATGAATCTAGGATTTATGCACCTTTTTTTTAGTAGAGTACTTTCAAAATACGTAGTGTGGGTCTACAATATATCGTAGAATTCCGACTTGCCGATGCCATTTTCATTATTTTTACATGACGAACGTGTTTTAAACTTCGTGACTTATTCAAAAAATTATAAATATCGCCACAGGCATATAAGAATCTAGGATTTATGCACTTTTTTTTTTGCGTAGAGTACTATCAAAATACATAGAGCGGGTCTAAAACATATCGTAACATTCCGGCTTGCCGATGCCATTTTCATTTTTTTTACACGACGAACGTGTTTTAAAATTCGCGACTTGTTCAAAAAATTAAAAATTTCGCCACAGGCATATAGGAATCTAGGATTTATGAACTTTTTTTTTGCGTAGAGTACTATAAAAATACATAGAGCGGGTCTACAACATATCGTAGCATTCCGACTTGCCGATGCCATTTTCATTATTTTTACATGAAGAACGTGTTTTCAATTTCGCGACTTGTTCAAAAAATTAAAAATATCGACACAGGCATATTGGAATCTAGGATTTATGCACTTTTTTTTTAGTAGAGTACTATAAAAATACATAGAGCGGGTCTACAACATATCGTAGCATTCCGACTTGCCGATGCCATTTTCATTATTTTTACATGAAGAACGTGTTTTCAATTTCGCGACTTGTTCAAAAAATTAAAATATCGACACAGGCATATTGGAATCTAGGATTTATGCACTTTTTTTTTAGTAGAGTACTCTCAAAATACATAGAGCGGGTCTACAACATATCGTAGCATTCCGACTTGCCGATGCCATTTTCATTATTTTTACATGACGAACGTGTTTTCAATTTCGCGACTTGTTCAAAAAATTAAAAATATCGACACAGGCATATTGGAATCTAGGATTTATGCACTTTTTTTTTAGTAGAGTACTATCAAAATACATAGAGTGGGTCTACAAGATATCATAGTATTCCGGCTTGCCGATGCCATTTTCATTGTTTTTTCACGACGAACGTGTTTTATAATTCGTGACTTGTTCAAAAAAGTAAAAATATCGCCACAGGTATATAGGAATCTAGGATTTATGCACTTTTTTTTTGCGTAGAGTACTATCAAAATACATAGAGCGGGTCTACAACATATCGTAGCATTCCGACTTGCCGATGCCATTTTCATTATTTTTACATGACGAACGTGTTTTCAATTTCGCGACTTGTTCAAAAAATTAAAAATATCGACACAGGCATATTGGAATCTAGGATTTATGCACTTTTTTTTTAGTAGAGTACTATCAAAATACATAGAGCGGGTCTACAACATATCGTAGCATTCCGACTTGCCGATGCCATTTTCATTATTTTTACACAACGAACGTGTTTTCAACTTCGCGACTTCTTCAAAAAATTAAAAATTTCGCCATAGGCATATATGAATCTAGGATTTATGCACCTTTTTTTTAGTAGAGTACTATAAAAATACATAGAGCGGGTCTACAACATATCGTATATTTCGGCTTGCCGATGCCATTTTCATTGTTTTTACATGACGAACGTGTTATATAATTCGCGACTTGTTCAAAAAGTAAAAATATCGCAACAGGCATATAGGAATCTAGGATTTATGCACTTTTTATTTAGTAGAGTACTATCAAAATACATAGAGCGGGTCTACAACATATCGTAGTATTCCGGCTTGCCGATGCCATTTTCATTTTTTTTACACGACGAACGTGTTTTAAAATTCGCGACTTGTTCAAAAAATTAAAATTATCGCCACAGGCATATAGGAATCTAGGATTTTTTTTTGCGTAGAGTACTATAAAAATACATAGAGCGGGACTACAACATATCGTAGCATTCCAACTTGCCGATGCCATTTTCATTATTTTTACACGAAGAACGTGTTTTCAACTTCGCGACTTGTTCAAAAAATTAAAAATATCGATACAGGCATATAGGAATCTAGGATTTATGCACTTTTTTTTTAGTAGAGTACTATCAAAATACATAGAGTGGGTCTACAAGATATCATAGTATTCCGGCTTGCCGATGCCATTTTCATTGTTTTTTCACGACGAACGTGTTTTATAATTCGTGACTTGTTCAAAAAAGTAAAAATATCGCCACAGGTATATAGGAATCTAGGATTTATGCACTTTTTTTTTGCGTAGAGTACTATCAAAATACATAGAGCGGGTCTACAACATATCGTAGCATTCCGACTTGCGGATACCATTTTCAATATTTTTACACGACGA
The DNA here is from genome assembly GCA_951799995.1 of Trifolium subterraneum. Classification (NCBI taxonomy): domain Eukaryota; kingdom Viridiplantae; phylum Streptophyta; class Magnoliopsida; order Fabales; family Fabaceae; genus Trifolium; species Trifolium subterraneum. The sequence continues at coordinate 25,785,842 of OX637464.1, read as the reverse complement.
ACGTGTTTTCAACTTCGCGACTTGTTCAAAAAATTAAAAATATCGCCATAGGCATATAGGAATCTAGGATTTATGCACCTTTTTTTTTAGTAGAGTACTATCAAAATACATAGAGCTGGTCTACAACATATCGTAGCATTCCGGCTTGCAGATGCCATTTTCATTGGTTTTACACGACGAACGTGTTTTATAATTCGCGACTTGTTCAAAAAATTAAAAATATCGCCACAGGCAGATAGAAATCTAGGATTTATGCAATTTTTTTTTTGCGTAGAGTACTATCAAAATACATAGAGCGGGTCTACAACATATCGTATATTCCGGCTTGCCGATGCCATTTTCATTGTTTTTACATGACGAACGTGTTATATAATTCGCGACTTGTTCAAAAAGTAAAAATATCGCCACAGGCATATAGGAATCTAGGATTTATGCACTTGTTATTTAGTAGAGTACTATCAAAATACATAGAGCGGGTCTACAACATATCGTAGCATTCCGGCTTGCCGATGCCATTTTCATTTTTTTTACACGACGAACGTGTTTTAAAATTCGCCACTTGTTCAAAAAATTAAAATTATCGCCACAGGCATATAGGAATCTAGGATTTATGAACTTTTATTTTTGCGTAGAGTACTATAAAAATACATAGAGCGGGACTACAACATATCGTAGCATTCCAACTTGCCGATGCCATTTTCATTATTTTTCACGAAGAACGTGTTTTCAACTTCGCGACTTGTTCAAAAAATTAAAAATATCGACACAGGCATATAAGAATCTAGGATTTATGCACTTTTTTTTTTGCGTAGAGTACTATCAAAATACATAGAGCGGGTCTACAACATATCGTAGCATTCCGGCTTGCCGATGCCATTTTCATTTTTATTACACGACGAACGTGTTTTAAAATTCGCGACTTGTTCAAAAAATTAAAATTATCGCCACAGGCATATAGGAATCTAGGATTTATGATCTTTTTTTTTTTGCGTAGAGTACTATAAAAATACATAGAGCGGGTCTACAACATATCGTAGCATTCCAACTTGCCGATGCCATTTTCATTATTTTTACACGAAGAACGTGTTTTCAACTTCGCGACTTGTTCAAAAAATTAAAAATATCGACACAGGCATATAGGAATCTAGGATTTATGCACTTTTTTTTTAGTAGAGTACTATGAAAATACATAGAGTGGGTCTACAAAATATCATAGTATTCCGGCTTGCCGATGCCATTTTCATTGTTTTTACACGACGAACGTGTTTTATAATTCGTGACTTGTTCAAAAAAGTAAAAATATCGCCACAGGCATATAGGAATCTAGGATTTATGCACTTTTTTTTTTGCGTAGAGTACTATCAAAATACATAGAGCGGGTCTACAACATATCGTAGCATTCCGACTTGCGGATACCATTTTAATTATTTTTACACGACGAACGTGTTTCAAATTCGCGACTTGTTCAAAAAATTAAAAATATCGCAATAGGCATATAGGAATCTAGGATTTATGCACCTTTTTTTTAGTAGAGTACTATCGAAATACATAGAGCGGGACTACAACATATCGTAGCATTCTGGCTTGCGGATGCCATTTTCATTGTTTTTACACGACGAACGTGTTTTATAATTCGCGACTTGTTCAAAAAATTAAAAATATCGCCATAGGCATATAGGAATCTAGGATTTATGCACCTTTTTTTTAGTAGAGTACTATCGAAATACATAGAGCGGGACTACAACATATCGTAGCATTCTGGCTTGCCGATGCCATTTTCATTTTGTTTACACGACGAACGTGTTTTAAAATTCGCGACTTGTTCAAAAAATTAAAATTATCGCCACAGGCATATAGGAATCTAGGATTTATGAACTTTTTTTTTTTGCGTAGAGTACTATAAAAATATGACGAACGAGTTTTAAACTTCGCGACTTGTTCAAAAAATTCAAAATATCGCCACTTGCATATAAGAATCTAGGATCTATGCACTCTTTTTTAGTAGAGTACTATCAAAATACATAGAGCGGGTCTACAACATATCGTAGTATTCCGGCTTGCCGATGCCATTTTCATTGTTTTTACACGACGAACGTGTTTTATAATTCGTGAAATGTTCAAAAAAGTAAAAATATCGTCACAGACATATAGGAATCTAGGACATATGCACTTTTTTGCGTAGAGTACTATCAAAATTTAAAGAGCGGGTCTACAACATATCGTAGCATTCCGACTTGCCGATGCCATTTTCATTGTTTTTACACGACGAATGTGTTTTATAATTCAGGACTTGTTCAAAAAAGTAAAAATATCGCCACAGGCATATAGGAATCTAGGATTTATGAACTTTTTTTTTTGCGTAGAGTACTATAAAAATACTTAGAGCGGGTCTACAACATATCGTAGAATTCCGACTTGCCGATGCAATTTTCATTATTTTTACATGACGAACGTGTTTTAAACTTCGCGACTTGTTCAAAAAATTAAAAATATCGCCATAGGCATATAGGAATCTAGGATTTATGCACCTTTTATTTAGTAGAGTACTATCAAAATACATAGAGCGGGTCTACAACATATCGTAGCATTCCGGCTTGCGGATGCCATTTTCATTGTTTTTACACGACGAACGTGTTTTATAATTCGCGACTTGTTCAAAAAATTAAAAATATCGCCATAGGCATATAGGAATCTAGGATTTATGCACCTTTTTTTTAGTAGAGTACTATCAAAATACATAGTGCGGGTCTACAACATATCGTAGCATTCCGGCTTGCGGATGCCATTTTCATTGTTTTTACACGACGAACGTGTTTTAAAATTCGCGACTTGTTCAAAAAATTAAAATTATCGCCACAGGCATATAGGAATCTAGGATTTATGAACTTTTTTTTTTGCGTAGAGTACTATAAAAATATGACGAACGAGTTTTAAACTTCGCGACTTGTTCAAAAAATTAAAAATATCGCCACTTGCATATAAGAATCTAGGATTTATGCACTCTTTTTTAGTAGAGTACTATCAAAATACATAGAGCGGGTCTACAACATATCGTAGTATTCCGGCTTGCCGATGCCATTTTCATTGTTTTTACACGACGAACGTGTTTTATAATTCGTGACATGTTCAAAAAAGTAAAAATATCGTCACAGACATATAGGAATCTAGGATATATGCACTTTTTTGCGTAGAGTAATATCAAAATTTAAAGAGCGGGTCTACAACATATCGTAGCATTCCAACTTGCCGATGCCATTTTCATTGTTTTTACACGACGAATGTGTTTTATAATTCGCGACTTGTTCAAAAAAGTAAAAATATCGCCACAGGCATATAGGAATCTAGGATTTATGAACTTTTTTTTTTGCGTAGAGTACTATAAAAATACTTAGAGCGGGTCTACAACATATCGTAGAATTCCGACTTGCCGATGCCATTTTCATTATTTTTACATGACGAACATGTTTTAAACTTCGCGACTTGTTCAAAAAATTAAAAATATCGCCATAGGCATATAGGAATCTAGGATTTATGCACCTTTTATTTAGTAGAGTACTATCAAAATACATAGAGCGGGTCTACAACATATCGTAGCATTCCGGCTTGCTGATGCCATTTTCATTGTTTTTACACGACGAACGTGTTTTATAATTCGCGACTTGTTCAAAAAATTAAAAATATCGCCATAGGCATATAGGAATCTAGGATTTATGCACCTTTTTTTTAGTAGAGTACTATCAAAATACATAGTGCGGGTCTACAACATATCGTAGAATTCCGACTTGCCGATGCCATTTTCATTATTTTTACATGACGAACGTGTTTTAAACTTCGAGACTTGTTCAAAAAATTATAAATATCGCCACAGGCATATAAGAATCTAGGATTTATGCACTTTTTTTTTTGCGTAGAGTACTATCAAAATACATAGAGCGGGTCTACAACATATCGTAGCATTCCGGCTTGCCGATGCCATTTTCATTTTGTTTACACGACGAACGTGTTTTAAAATTCGCGACTTGTTCAAAAAATTAAAATTATCGCCACAGGCATATAGGAATCTAGGATTTATGAACTTTTTTTTTTTGCGTAGAGTACTATAAAAATATGACGAACGAGTTTTAAACTTCGCGACTTGTTCAAAAAATTAAAAATATCGCCACTTGCATATAAGAATCTAGGATTTATGCACTCTTTTTTAGTAGAGTACTATCAAAATACATAGAGCGGGTCTACAACATATCGTAGTATTCCGGCTTGCCGATGCCATTTTCATTGTTTTTACACGACGAACGTGTTTTATAATTCGTGAAATGTTCAAAAAAGTAAAAATATCGTCAAAGACATATAGGAATCTAGGATTTATGAACTTTTTTGCGTAGAGTACTATCAAAATTTAAAGAGCGGGTCTACAACATATCGTAGCATTCCGACTTGCCGATGCCATTTTCATTGTTTTTACACGACGAATGTGTTTTATAATTCGCGACTTGTTCAAAAAAGTAAAAATATCGCCACAGGCATATAGGAATCTAGGATTTATGAACTTTTTTTTTTGCGTAGAGTACTATAAAAATACTTAGAGCGGGTCTACAACATATCGTAGAATTCCGACTTGCCGATGCCATTTTCATTATTTTTACATGACGAACATGTTTTAAACTTCGCGACTTGTTCAAAAAATTAAAAATATCGCCATAGGCATATAGGAATCTAGGATTTATGCACCTTTTATTTAGTAGAGTACTATCAAAATACATAGAGCGGGTCTACAACATATCGTAGCATTCCGGCTTGCTGATGCCATTTTCATTGTTTTTACACGACGAACGTGTTTTATAATTCGCGACTTGTTCAAAAAATTAAAAATATCGCCATAGGCATATAGGAATCTAGGATTTATGCACCTTTTTTTTAGTAGAGTACTATCAAAATACATAGTGCGGGTCTACAACATATCGTAGAATTCCGACTTGCCGATGCCATTTTCATTATTTTTACATGACGAACGTGTTTTAAACTTCGAGACTTGTTCAAAAAATTATAAATATCGCCACAGGCATATAAGAATCTAGGATTTATGCACTTTTTTTTTTGCGTAGAGTACTATCAAAATACATAGAGCGGGTCTACAACATATCGTAGCATTCCGGCTTGCCGATGCCATTTTCATTTTGTTTACACGACGAACGTGTTTTAAAATTCGCGACTTGTTCAAAAAATTAAAATTATCGCCACAGGCATATAGGAATCTAGGATTTATGAACTTTTTTTTTTTGCGTAGAGTACTATAAAAATATGACGAACGAGTTTTAAACTTCGCGACTTGTTCAAAAAATTAAAAATATCGCCACTTGCATATAAGAATCTAGGATTTATGCACTCTTTTTTAGTAGAGTACTATCAAAATACATAGAGCGGGTCTACAACATATCGTAGTATTCCGGCTTGCCGATGCCATTTTCATTGTTTTTACACGACGAACGTGTTTTATAATTCGTGAAATGTTCAAAAAAGTAAAAATATCGTCACAGACATATAGGAATCTAGGATTTATGAACTTTTTTGCGTAGAGTACTATCAAAATTTAAAGAGCGGGTCTACAACATATCGTAGCATTCCGACTTGCCGATGCCATTTTCATTGTTTTTACACGACGAATGTGTTTTATAATTCGCGACTTGTTCAAAAAAGTAAAAATATCGCCACAGGCATATAGGAATCTAGGATTTATGAACTTTTTTTTTTGCGTAGAGTACTATAAAAATACTTAGAGCGGGTCTACAACATATCGTAGAATTCCGACTTGCCGATGCCATTTTCATTATTTTTACATGACGAACGTGTTTTAAACTTCGCGACTTGTTCAAAAAATTAAAAATATCGCCATAGGCATATAGGAATCTAGGATTTATGCACCTTTTATTTAGTAGAGTACTATCAAAATACATAGAGCGGGTCTACAACATATCGTAGCATTCCGCCTTGCGGATGCCATTTTTATTGTTTTTACACGACGAACGTGTTTTATAATTCGCGACTTGTTCAAAAAATTAAAAATATCGCCATAGGCATATAGGAATCTAGGATTTATGCACCTTTTTTTTAGTAGAGTATGATCAAAATACATAGTGCGGGTCTACAACATATCGTAGAATTCCGACTTGCCGATGCCATTTTCATTATTTTTACATGACGAACGTGTTTTAAACTTCGAGACTTGTTCAAAAAATTTTAAATATCGCCACAGGCATTAAGAATCTAGGATTTATGCACTTTTTTTTTTGCGTAGAGTACTATCAAAATACATAGAGCGGGTCTACAACATATCGTAGCATTCCGGCTTGCCGATGCCATTTTCATTTTGTTTACACGACGAACGTGTTTTAAAATTCGCGACTTGTTCAAAAAATTAAAATTATCGCCACAGGCATATAGGAATCTAGGATTTATGAACTTTTTTTTTTTGCGTAGAGTACTATAAAAATATGACGAACGAGTTTTAAACTTCGCGACTTGTTCAAAAAATTAAAAATATCGCCACTTGCATATAAGAATCTAGGATCTATGCACTCTTTTTTAGTAGAGTACTATCAAAATACATAGAGCGGGTCTACAACATATCGTAGTATTCCGGCTTGCCGATGCCATTTTCATTGTTTTTACACGACGAACGTGTTTTATAATTCGTGAAATGTTCAAAAAAGTAAAAATATCGTCACAGACATATAGGAATCTAGGATATATGCACTTTTTTGCGTAGAGTACTATCAAAATTTAAAGAGCGGGTCTACAACATATCGTAGCATTCCGACTTGCCGATGCCATTTTCATTGTTTTTACACGACGAATGTGTTTTATAATTCAGGACTTGTTCAAAAAAGTAAAAATATCGCCACAGGCATATAGGAATCTAGGATTTATGAACTTTTTTTTTTGCGTAGAGTACTATAAAAATACTTAGAGCGGGTCTACAACATATCGTAGAATTCCGACTTGCCGATGCCATTTTCATTATTTTTACATGACGAACGTGTTTTAAACTTCGCGACTTGTTCAAAAAATTAAAAATATCGCCATAGGCATATAGGAATCTAGGATTTATGCACCTTTTATTTAGTAGAGTACTATCAAAATACATAGAGCGGGTCTACAACATATCGTAGCATTCCGGCTTGCGGATGCCATTTTCATTGTTTTTACACGACGAACGTGTTTTATAATTCGCGACTTGTTCAAAAAATTAAAAATATCGCCATAGGCATATAGGAATCTAGGATTTATGCACCTTTTTTTTAGTAGAGTACTATCAAAATACATAGTGCGGGTCTACAACATATCGTAGCATTCCGGCTTGCGGATGCCATTTTCATTGTTTTTACACGACGAACGTGTTTTAAAATTCGCGACTTGTTCAAAAAATTAAAATTATCGCCACAGGCATATAGGAATCTAGGATTTATGAACTTTTTTTTTTGCGTAGAGTACTATAAAAATATGACGAACGAGTTTTAAACTTCGCGACTTGTTCAAAAAATTAAAAATATCGCCACTTGCATATAAGAATCTAGGATTTATGCACTCTTTTTTAGTAGAGTACTATCAAAATACATAGAGCGGGTCTACAACATATCGTAGTATTCCGGCTTGCCGATGCCATTTTCATTGTTTTTACACGACGAACGTGTTTTATAATTCGTGACATGTTCAAAAAAGTAAAAATATCGTCACAGACATATAGGAATCTAGGATATATGCACTTTTTTGCGTAGAGTACTATCAAAATTTAAAGAGCGGGTCTACAACATATCGTAGCATTCCAACTTGCCGATGCCATTTTCATTGTTTTTACACGACGAATGTGTTTTATAATTCGCGACTTGTTCAAAAAAGTAAAAATATCGCCACAGGCATATAGGAATCTAGGATTTATGAACTTTTTTTTTTGCGTAGAGTACTATAAAAATACTTAGAGCGGGTCTACAACATATCGTAGAATTCCGACTTGCCGATGCCATTTTCATTATTTTTACATGACGAACATGTTTTAAACTTCGCGACTTGTTCAAAAAATTAAAAATATCGCCATAGGCATATAGGAATCTAGGATTTATGCACCTTTTATTTAGTAGAGTACTATCAAAATACATAGAGCGGGTCTACAACATATCGTAGCATTCCGGCTTGCTGATGCCATTTTCATTGTTTTTACACGACGAACGTGTTTTATAATTCGCGACTTGTTCAAAAAATTAAAAATATCGCCATAGGCATATAGGAATCTAGGATTTATGCACCTTTTTTTTAGTAGAGTACTATCAAAATACATAGTGCGGGTCTACAACATATCGTAGAATTCCGACTTGCCGATGCCATTTTCATTATTTTTACATGACGAACGTGTTTTAAACTTCGAGACTTGTTCAAAAAATTATAAATATCGCCACAGGCATATAAGAATCTAGGATTTATGCACTTTTTTTTTTGCATAGAGTACTATCAAAATACATAGAGCGGGTCTACAACATATCGTAGCATTCCGGCTTGCCGATGCCATTTTCATTTTGTTTACACGACGAACGTGTTTTAAAATTCGCGACTTGTTCAAAAAATTAAAATTATCGCCACAGGCATATAGGAATCTAGGATTTATGAACTTTTTTTTTTTGCGTAGAGTACTATAAAAATATGACGAACGAGTTTTAAACTTCGCGACTTGTTCAAAAAATTAAAAATATCGCCACTTGCATATAAGAATCTAGGATTTATGCACTCTTTTTTAGTAGAGTACTATCAAAATACGTAGAGCGGGTCTACAACATATCGTAGTATTCCGGCTTGCCGATGCCATTTTCATTGTTTTTACACGACGAATGTGTTTTATAATTCGCGACTTGTTCAAAAAAGTAAAAATATCGCCACAGGCATATAGGAATCTAGGATTTATGAACTTTTTTTTTTGCGTAGAGTACTATAAAAATACTTAGAGCGGGTCTACAACATATCGTAGAATTCCGACTTGCCGATGCCATTTTCATTATTTTTACATGACGAACGTGTTTTAAACTTCGCGACTTGTTCAAAAAATTAAAAATATCGCCATAGGCATATAGGAATCTAGGATTTATGCACCTTTTATTTAGTAGAGTACTATCAAAATACATAGAGCGGGTCTACAACATATCGTAGCATTCCGGCTTGCGGATGTCATTTTCATTGTTTTTACACGACGAACGTGTTTTAAAATTCGCGACTTGTTCAAAAAATTAAAATTATCGCCACAGGCATATAGGAATCTAGGATTTATGAACTTTTTTTTTTGCGTAGAGTACTATAAAAATATGACGAACGAGTTTTAAACTTCGCGACTTGTTCAAAAAATTAAAAATATCGCCACCGGCATATAAGAATCTAGGATTTATGCACTCTTTTTTAGTAGAGTACTATCAAAATACGTAGAGCGGGTCTACAACATATCGTAGTATTCCGGCTTGCCGATGCCATTTTCATTGTTTTTACACGACGAACGTGTTTTATAATTCGTGACATGTTCAAAAAAGTAAAAATATCGTCACAGACATATAGGAATCTAGGATATATGCACTTTTTTGCGTAGAGTACTATCAAAATTTAAAGAGCGGGTCTACAACATATCGTAGCATTCCGACTTGCCGATGCCATTTTCATTGTTTTGACACGACGAATGTGTTTTATAATTCGCGACTTGTTCAAAAAAGTAAAAATATCGCCACAGGCATATAGGAATCTAGGATTTATGAACTTTTTTTTTTGCGTAGAGTACTATAAAAATATTTAGAGCGGGTCTACAACATATCGTAGAATTCCGACTTGCCGATGCCATTTTCATTATTTTTACATGACGAACGTGTTTTAAACTTCGCGACTTGTTCAAAAAATTAAAAATATCGCCACAGGCATATAGGAATATAGGATTTATGCACTTTTTTTTAGTAGAGTACTATCAAAATACATAGAGCGTGTCTACAACATATCGTAGTATTCCGGCTTGCCGATGCCATTTACATTGTTTTTACACGACGAACGTGTTTTATAATTCGTGACTTGTTCAAAAAAGTAAAAATATCGCCACAGGCATATAGGAATCTAGGATTTATGCACTTTTTTTTTAGTAGAGTACTATCAAAATAGATAGAGCGGGTCTACAACATATCTCAGCATTCCGACTTGCCGATGCCATTTTCATTATTTTTACACGACGAACGTGTTTTCAACTTCGCGACTTGTTCAAAAAATTAAAAATATCGCCATAGGCATATAGGAATCTAGGATTTATGCACCTTTTTTTTAGTAGAGTACTATCAAAATACATAGAGCGGGTCTACAACATATCGTAGCATTCCGGCTTGCGGATGCCATTTTCATTGTTTTTACACGACGAACGTGTTTTTTAATTCGCGACTTGTTCAAAAAATTAAAAATATCGACACAGGCATATAGGAATCTAGGATTTATGCAATTTTTTTTAGTAGAGTACTATCAAAATACATAGACCGGGTCTACAACATATCGTAGTCTTCCGGCTTGCCGATGCCATTTTCATTGTTTTTACACGACGAACGTGTTTTATAATTCGTGACTTGTTCAAAAAAGTAAAAATATCGCCATAGGCATATAGGAATCTAGGATTTATGCACCTTTTTTTTAGTAGAGTACTATCAAAATTCATAGAGCGGGTCTACAACATATCGTAGTATTCCGGCTTGCCGATGCCATTTTCATTGTTTTTACACGACGAACGTGTTTTATAATTCGTGACATGTTCAAAAAGTAAAAATATCGTCACAGACATATAGGAATCTAGGATATATGCACTTTTTTGCGTAGAGTACTATCAAAATTTAAAGAGCGGGTCTACAACATATCGTAGCATTCCAACTTGCCGATGCCATTTTCATTGTTTTTACACGACGAATGTGTTTTATAATTCGCGACTTGTTCAAAAAAGTAAAAATATCGCCACAGGCATATAGGAATCTAGGATTTATGAACTTTTTTTTTTGCGTAGAGTACTATAAAAATACTTAGAGCGGGTCTACAACATATCGTAGAATTCCGACTTGCCGATGCCATTTTCATTATTTTTACATGACGAACATGTTTTAAACTTCGCGACTTGTTCAAAAAATTAAAAATATCGCCATAGGCATATAGGAATCTAGGATTTATGCACCTTTTATTTAGTAGAGTACTATCAAAATACATAGAGCGGGTCTACAACATATCGTAGCATTCCGGCTTGCTGATGCCATTTTCATTGTTTTTACACGACGAACGTGTTTTATAATTCGCGACTTGTTCAAAAAATTAAAAATATCGCCATAGGCATATAGGAATCTAGGATTTATGCACCTTTTTTTTAGTAGAGTACTATTAAAATACATAGTGCGGGTCTACAACATATCGTAGAATTCCGACTTGCCGATGCCATTTTCATTATTTTTACATGACGAACGTGTTTTAAACTTCGAGACTTGTTCAAAAAATTATAAATATCGCCACAGGCATATAAGAATCTAGGATTTATGCACTTTTTTTTTTGCGTAGAGTACTATCAAAATACATAGAGCGGGTCTACAACATATCGTAGCATTCCGGCTTGCCGATGCCATTTTCATTTTGTTTACACGACGAACGTGTTTTAAAATTCGCGACTTGTTCAAAAAATTAAAATTATCGCCACAGGCATATAGGAATCTAGGATTTATGAACTTTTTTTTTTTGCGTAGAGTACTATAAAAATATGACGAACGAGTTTTAAACTTCGCGACTTGTTCAAAAAATTAAAAATATCGCCACTTGCATATAAGAATCTAGGATTTATGCACTCTTTTTTAGTAGAGTACTATCAAAATACATAGTGCGGGTCTACAACATATCGTAGTATTCCGGCTTGCCGATGCCATTTTCATTGTTTTTACACGACGAACGTGTTTTATAATTCGTGAAATGTTCAAAAAAGTAAAAATATCGTCACAGACATATAGAAATCTAGGATATATGCACTTTTTTGCGTAGAGTACTATCAAAATTTAAAGAGCGGGTCTACATCATATCGTAGCATTCGGACTTGCCGATGCCATTTTCATTGTTTTTACACGACGAATGTGTTTTATAATTCGCGACTTGTTCAAAAAAGTAAAAATATCGCCACAGGCATATAGGAATCTAGGATTTATGAACTTTTTTTTTTGCGTAGAGTACTATAAAAATACTTAGAGCGGGTCTACAACATATCGTAGAATTCCGACTTGCCGATGCCATTTTCATTATTTTTACATGACGAACGTGTTTTAAACTTCGCGACTTGTTCAAAAAATTAAAAATATCGCCATAGGCATATAGGAATCTAGGATTTATGCACCTTTTATTTAGTAGAGTACTATCAAAATACATAGAGCGGGTCTACAACATATCGTAGCATTCCGGCTTGCGGATGTCATTTTCATTGTTTTTACACGACGAACGTGTTTTAAAATTCGCGACTTGTTCAAAAAATTAAAATTATCGCCACAGGCATATAGGAATCTAGGATTTATGAACTTTTTTTTTTGCGTAGAGTACTATAAAAATATGACGAACGAGTTTTAAACTTCGCGACTTGTTCAAAAAATTAAAAATATCGCCACTGGCATATAAGAATCTAGGATTTATGCACTCTTTTTTAGTAGAGTACTATCAAAATACGTAGAGCGGGTCTACAACATATCGTAGTATTCCGGCTTGCCGATGCCATTTTCATTGTTTTTACACGACGAACGTGTTTTATAATTCGTGACATGTTCAAAAAAGTAAAAATATCGTCACAGACATATAGGAATCTAGGATATATGCACTTTTTTGAGTAGAGTACTATCAAAATTTAAAGAGCGGGTCTACAACATATCGTAGCATTCCGACTTGCCGATGCCATTTTCATTGTTTTTACACGACGAATGTGTTTTATAATTCGCGACTTGTTCAAAAAAGTAAAAATATCGCCACAGGCATATAGGAATCTAGGATTTATGAACTTTTTTTTTTGCGTAGAGTACTATAAAAATACTTAGAGCGGGTCTACAACATATCGTAGAATTCCGACTTGCCGATGCCATTTTCATTATTTTTACATGACGAACGTGTTTTAAACTTCGCGACTTGTTCAAAAAATTAAAAATATCGCCATAGGCATATAGGAATCTAGGATTTATGCACCTTTTATTTAGTAGAGTACTATCAAAATACATAGAGCGGGTCTACAACATATCGTAGCATTCCGGCTTGCGGATGTCATTTTCATTGTTTTTACACGACGAACGTGTTTTAAAATTCGCGACTTGTTCAAAAAATTAAAATTATCGCCACAGGCATATAGGAATCTAGGATTTATGAACTTTTTTTTTTGCGTAGAGTACTATAAAAATATGACGAACGAGTTTTAAACTTCGCGACTTGTTCAAAAAATTAAAAATATCGCCACTGGCATATAAGAATCTAGGATTTATGCACTCTTTTTTAGTAGAGTACTATCAAAATACGTAGAGCGGGTCTACAACATATCGTAGTATTCCGGCTTGCCGATGCCATTTTCATTGTTTTTACACGACGAACGTGTTTTATAATTCGTGACATGTTCAAAAAAGTAAAAATATCGTCACAGACATATAGGAATCTAGGATATATGCACTTTTTTGAGTAGAGTACTATCAAAATTTAAAGAGCGGGTCTACAACATATCGTAGCATTCCGACTTGCCGATGCCATTTTCATTGTTTTTACACGACGAATGTGTTTTATAATTCGCGACTTGTTCAAAAAAGTAAAAATATCGCCACAGGCATATAGGAATCTAGGATTTATGAACTTTTTTTTTTGCGTAGAGTACTATAAAAATACTTAGAGCGGGTCTACAACATATCGTAGAATTCCGACTTGCCGATGCCATTTTCATTATTTTTACATGACGAACATGTTTTAAACTTCGCGACTTGTTCAAAAAATTAAAAATATCGCCATAGGCATATAGGAATCTAGGATTTATGCACCTTTTATTTAGTAGAGTACTATCAAAATACATAGAGCGGGTCTACAACATATCGTAGCATTCCGGCTTGCTGATGCCATTTTCATTGTTTTTACACGACGAACGTGTTTTATAATTCGCGACTTGTTCAAAAAATTAAAAATATCGCCATAGGCATATAGGAATCTAGGATTTATGCACCTTTTTTTTAGTAGAGTACTATTAAAATACATAGTGCGGGTCTACAACATATCGTAGAATTCCGACTTGCCGATGCCATTTTCATTATTTTTACATGACGAACGTGTTTTAAACTTCGAGACTTGTTCAAAAAATTATAAATATCGCCACAGGCATATAAGAATCTAGGATTTATGCACTTTTTTTTTTGTGTAGGGTACTATCAAAATACATAGAGCGGGTCTACAACATATCGTAGCATTCCGGCTTGCCGATGCCATTTTCATTTTGTTTACACGACGAACGTGTTTTAAAATTCGCGACTTGTTCAAAAAATTAAAATTATCGCCACAGGCATATAGGAATCTAGGATTTATGAACTTTTTTTTTTTGCGTAGAGTACTATAAAAATATGACGAACGAGTTTTAAACTTCGCGACTTGTTCAAAAAATTAAAAATATCGCCACTTGCATATAAGAATCTAGGATTTATGCACTCTTTTTTAGTAGAGTACTATCAAAATACATAGTGCGGGTCTACAACATATCGTAGTATTCCGGCTTGCCGATGCCATTTTCATTGTTTTTACACGACGAACGTGTTTTATAATTCGTGAAATGTTCAAAAAAGTAAAAATATCGTCACAGACATATAGAAATCTAGGATATATGCACTTTTTTGCGTAGAGTACTATCAAAATTTAAAGAGCGGGTCTACAACATATCGTAGCATTCCGACTTGCCGATGCCATTTTCATTGTTTTTACACGACGAATGTGTTTTATAATTCGCGACTTGTTCAAAAAAGTAAAAATATCGCCACAGGCATATAGGAATCTAGGATTTATGAACTTTTTTTTTTGCGTAGAGTACTATAAAAATACTTAGAGCGGGTCTACAACATATCGTAGAATTCCGACTTGCCGATGCCATTTTCATTATTTTTACATGACGAACGTGTTTTAAACTTCGCGACTTGTTCAAAAAATTAAAAATATCGCCATGGGCATATAGGAATCTAGGATTTATGCACCTTTTATTTAGTAGAGTACTATCAAAATACATAGAGCGGGTCTACAACATATCGTAGCATTCCGGCTTGCGGATGTCATTTTCATTGTTTTTACACGACGAACGTGTTTTAAAATTCGCGACTTGTTCAAAAAATTAAAATTATCGCCACAGGCATATAGGAATCTAGGATTTATGAACTTTTTTTTTTGCGTAGAGTACTATAAAAATATGACGAACGAGTTTTAAACTTCGCGACTTGTTCAAAAAATTAAAAATATCGCCACTGGCATATAAGAATCTAGGATTTATGCACTCTTTTTTAGTAGAGTACTATCAAAATACGTAGAGCGGGTCTACAACATATCGTAGTATTCCGGCTTGCCGATGCCATTTTCATTGTTTTTACACGACGAACGTGTTTTATAATTCGTGACATGTTCAAAAAAGTAAAAATATCGTCACAGACATATAGGAATCTAGGATATATGCACTTTTTTGAGTAGAGTACTATCAAAATTTAAAGAGCGGGTCTACAACATATCGTAGCATTCCGACTTGCCGATGCCATTTTCATTGTTTTTACACGACGAATGTGTTTTATAATTCGCGACTTGTTCAAAAAAGTAAAAATATCGCCACAGGCATATAGGAATCTAGGATTTATGCACTTTTTTTTTAGTAGAGTACTATCAAAATAGATAGAGCGGGTCTACAACATATCTCAGCATTCCGACTTGCCGATGCCATTGTCATTATTTTTACACGACGAACGTGTTTTCAACTTCGCGACTTGTTCAAAAAATTAAAAATATCGCCACAGGCATATAGGAATATAGGATTTATGCACTTTTTTTTAGTAGAGTACTATCAAAATACATAGAGCGTGTCTACAACATATCGTAGTATTCCGGCTTGCCGATGCCATTTACATTGTTTTTACACGACGAACGTGTTTTATAATTCGTGACATGTTCAAAAAAGTAAAAATATCGTCACAGACATATAGGAATCTAGGATATATGCACTTTTTTGCGTAGAGTACTATCAAAATTTAAAGAGCGGGTCTACAACATATCGTAGCATTCGGACTTGCCGATGCCATTTTCATTGTTTTTACACGACGAATGTGTTTTATAATTCGCGACTTGTTCAAAAAAGTAAAAATATCGCCACAGGCATATAGGAATCTAGGATTTATGAACTTTTTTTTTTGCGTAGAGTACTATAAAAATACTTAGAGCGGGTCTACAACATATCGTAGAATTCCGACTTGCCGATGCCATTTTCATTATTTTTACATGACGAACGTGTTTTAAACTTCGCGACTTGTTCGAAAAATTAAAAAAATATCGCCACAGGCATATAGGAATATAGGATTTATGCACTTTTTTTTAGTAGAGTACTATCAAAATACATAGAGCGTGTCTACAACATATCGTAGTATTCCGGCTTGCCGATGCCATTTACATTGTTTTTACACGACGAACGTGTTTTATAATTCGTGACTTGTTCAAAAAAGTAAAAATATCGCCACAGGCATATAGGAATCTAGGATTTATGCACTTTTTTTTTAGTAGAGTACTATCAAAATAGATAGAGCGGGTCTACAACATATCTCAGCATTCCGACTTGCCGATGCCATTTTCATTATTTTTACACGACGAACGTGTTTTCAACTTCGCGACTTGTTCAAAAAATTAAAAATATCGCCATAGGCATATAGGAATCTAGGATTTATGCACCTTTTTTTTAGTAGAGTACTATCAAAATACATAGAGCGGGTCTACAACATATCGTAGCATTCCGGCTTGCGGATGCCATTTTCATTGTTTTTACACGACGAACGTGTTTTTTAATTCGCGACTTGTTCAAAAAATTAAAAATATCGACACAGGCATATAGGAATCTAGGATTTATGCAATTTTTTTTAGTAGAGTACTATCAAAATACATAGACCGGGTCTACAACATATCGTAGTCTTCCGGCTTGCCGATGCCATTTTCATTGTTTTTACACGACGAACGTGTTTTATAATTCGTGACTTGTTCAAAAAAGTAAAAATATCGCCATAGGCATATAGGAATCTAGGATTTATGCACCTTTTTTTTAGTAGAGTACTATCAAAATTCATAGAGCGGGTCTACAACATATCGTAGTATTCCGGCTTGCCGATGCCATTTTCATTATTTTTACACGACGAATGTGTTTTATAATTCGTGACTTGTTCAAAAAAGTAAAAATATCGCCACAGGCATATAGGAATCTAGGATTTATGCACTTTTTTTTACTAGAGTACTATCAAAATACATAGACCGAGTCTACAACATATCGTAGTATTCCGGCTTGCCGGTGCCATTTTCATTGTTTTTACACGACGAACGTGTTTTATAATACGTGACTTGTTCAAAAAAGTAAAAATATCGCCACAGGCATATAGGAATCTAGGATTTATTCACGTTTTTTTTTAGTAGAGTACTATCAAAATAGATAGATCGGGTCTACAACATATCGTAGATTTCCGACTTGCCGATGCCATTTTCATTATTTTTACACGACGAACGTGTTTTCAACTTCGCGACTTGTTCAAAAACTTAAAAATATCGCCATAGGCATATAGGAATCTAGGATTTATGCACCTTTTTTTTAGTAGAGTACTATCAAAATACATAGAGCGGGTCTACAACATATCGTAGTATTCCGGCTTGCGGATGCCATTTTCATTATTTTTACATGACGAACGTGTTTTAAACTTCGCGACTTGTTCAAAAAATTAAAAATATCGCCACAGGCATATAAGAATCTAGGATTTATGCACTTTTTTTTTTGCGTAGAGTACTATCAAAATACATAGAGCGAGTCTACAACATATCGTAGCATTCCGGCTTGCTGATGCCATTTTCATTGTTTTTACACGACGAACGTGTTTTATAATTCGCGACTTGTTCAAAAAATTAAAAATATCGCCACAGGCATATAGAAATCTAAGATTTATGCAATTTTTTTTTTGCGTAGAGTACTATCAAAATGCATAGAGCTGGACTACAACATATCGTATATTCCGGCTTGCCGATGCCATTTTCATTGTTTTTACATGACGAACGTGTTATATAATTCGCGACTTGTTCAAAAAGTAAAAATATCGCCATAGGCATATAGGAATCTAGGATTTATGCACCTTTTTTTTAGTAGAGTACTATCAAAATACATAGTGCGGGTCTACAACATATCGTAGAATTCCGACTTGCCGATGCCATTTTCATTATTTTTACATGACGAACGTGTTTTAAACTTCGCGACTTGTTCAAAAAATTAAAAATATCGCCACAGGCATATAAGAATCTAGGATTTATGCACTTTTTTTTTTTGCGTAGAGTACTATCAAAATACATAGAGCGGGTCTACAACATATCGTAGCATTCCGGCTTGCCGATGCCATTTTCATTTTTTTTACACGACGAACGTGTTTTAAAATTCGCGACTTGTTCAAAAAATTAAAAATTTCGCCACAGGCATATAGGAATCTAGGATTTATGCACTTTTTTTTTTGCGTAGAGTACTATCAAAATACATAGAGCGGGTCTACAACATATCGTAGCATTCCGACTTGCCGATGCCATTTTCATTATTTTTACACGACGAACGTGTTTTCAACTTCGCGACTTGTTCAAAAAATTAAAAATATCGCCATAGGCATATAGGAATATAGGATTTATGCACTTTTTTTTTAGTAGAGTACAATCAAAATACATAGAGCGGGTCTACAACATATCGTAGCATTCCGGCTTGCGGATGCCATTTTCATTGTTTTTACACGACGAACGTGTTTTATAATTCCCGACTTGTTCAAAAAATTAAAAATATCGCCACAGGCATATAGAAATCTAGGATTTATGCAATTTTTTTTTTTGCGTAGAGTACTATCAAAATACATAGAGCGGGTCTACAACATATCGTATATTCCGGTTTGCCGATGCCATTTTCATTGTTTTTACATGACGAACGTGTTTTATAATTCGCGACTTGTTCAAAAAAGTAAAAATATCGCCACAGGCATATAGGAATCTAGGATTTATGCATTTTTTTTGCGTAGAGTATTATCAAAATACATAGAGCGGGTCTACAACATATCGTATATTCCGGCTTGCCGATGCCATTTTCATTTTTTTTACACGACGAACGTGTTTTAAAATTGGCGACTTGTTCAAAAAATTAAAAATTTCGCCACAGGCATATAGAAATCTAGGATTTATGAACTTTTTTTTTGCGTAGAGTACTATAAAAATACATAGAGCGGGTCTACAACATATCGTAGCATTCCGACTTGCCGATGCCATTTTCATTATTTTTACACGAAGAACGTGTTTTCAACTTCGCGACTTGTTCAAAAAAATAAAAATATCGACACAGGCATATAGGAATCTAGCATTTATGCACTTTTTTTTAGTAGAGTACTATCAAAATACATAGAGCGGGTCTACAACATATCGTAGTATTCCGGCTTGCCGATGCCATTTTCTTGTTTTTACACGACGAACGTGTTTATAATTCGTGACTTGTTCAAAAAAGTAAAAATATCGCCATAGGCATATAGGAATCTAGGATTTATGCACCTTTTTTTTAGTAGAGTACTATCAAAATACATAGAGCGGGTCTACAACATATCGTAGTATTCCGGCTTGCGGATGCCATTTTCATTATTTTTACATGACGAACGTGTTTTAAACTTCGCGACTTGTTCAAAAAATTAAAAATATCGCCACAGGCATATAAGAATCTAGGATTTATGCACTTTTTTTTTTGCGTAGAGTACTATCAAAATACATAGAGCGAGTCTACAACATATCGTAGCATTCCGGCTTGCTGATGCCATTTTCATTGTTTTTACACGACGAACGTGTTTTATAATTCGCGACTTGTTAAAAAAATTAAAAATATCGCCACAGGCATATAGAAATCTAGGATTTATGCAATTTTTTTTTTGCGTAGAGTACTATCAAAATGCATAGAGCTGGACTACAACATATCGTATATTCCGGCTTGCCGATGCCATTTTCATTGTTTTTACATGACGAACGTGTTATATAATTCGCGACTTGTTCAAAAAGTAAAAATATCGCCATAGGCATATAGGAATCTAGGATTTATGCACCTTTTTTTTAGTAGAGTACTATCAAAATACATAGTGCGGGTCTACAACATATCGTAGAATTCCGACTTGCCGATGCCATTTTCATTATTTTTACATGACGAACGTGTTTTAAACTTCGCGACTTGTTCAAAAAATTAAAAATATCGCCACAGGCATATAAGAATCTAGGATTTATGCACTTTTTTTTTTTGCGTAGAGTACTATCAAAATACATAGAGCGGGTCTACAACATATCGTAGCATTCCGGCTTGCCGATGCCATTTTCATTTTTTTTACACGACGAACGTGTTTTAAAATTCGCGACTTGTTCAAAAAATTAAAAATTTCGCCACAGGCATATAGGAATCTAGGATTTATGCACTTTTTTTTTTGCGTAGAGTACTATCAAAATACATAGAGCGGGTCTACAACATATCGTAGCATTCCGACTTGCCGATGCAATTTTCATTATTTTTACACGACGAACGTGTTTTCAACTTCGCGACTTGTTCAAAAAATTAAAAATATCGCCATAGGCATATAGGAATATAGGATTTATGCACTTTTTTTTTAGTAGAGTACAATCAAAATACATAGAGCGGGTCTACAACATATCGTAGCATTCCGGCTTGCGGATGCCATTTTCATTGTTTTTACACGACGAACGTGTTTTATAATTCCCGACTTGTTCAAAAAATTAAAAATATCGCCACAGGCATATAGAAATCTAGGATTTATGCAATTTTTTTTTTTGCGTAGAGTACTATCAAAATACATAGAGCGGGTCTACAACATATCGTATATTCCGGTTTGCCGATGCCATTTTCATTGTTTTTACATGACGAACGTGTTTTATAATTCGCGACTTGTTCAAAAAAGTAAAAATATCGCCACAGGCATATAGGAATCTAGGATTTATGCATTTTTTTTGCGTAGAGTATTATCAAAATACATAGAGCGGGTCTACAACATATCGTATATTCCGGCTTGCCGATGCCATTTTCATTTTTTTTACACGACGAACGTGTTTTAAAATTTACGACTTGTTCAAAAAATTAAAAATTTCGCCACAGGCATATAGGAATCTAGGATTTATGAACTTTTTTTTTGCGTAGAGTACTATAAAAATACATAGAGTGGGTCTACAACATATCGTAGCATTCCGACTTGCCGATGCCATTTTCATTATTTTTACACGAAGAACGTGTTTTCAACTTCGCGACTTGTTCAAAAAAATAAAAATATCGACACAGGCATATAGGAATCTAGCATTTATGCACTTTTTTTTAGTAGAGTACTATCAAAATACATAGAGCGGGTCTACAACATATCGTAGTATTCCGGCTTGCCGATGCCATTTTCTTGTTTTTACACGACGAACGTGTTTTATAATTCGTGACTTGTTCAAAAAAGTAAAAATATCGCCATAGGCATATAGGAATCTAGGATTTATGCACCTTTTTTTTAGTAGAGTACTATCAAAATTCATAGAGCGGGTCTACAACATATCGTAGTATTCCGGCTTGCCGATGCCATTTTCATTATTTTTACACGACGAACGTGTTTTATAATTCGTGACTTGTTCAAAAAAGTAAAAATATCGCCACAGGCATATAGGAATCTAGGATTTATGCACTTTTTTTTAGTAGAGTACTATCAAAATACATAGACCGGGTCTACAACATATCGTAGTATTCCGGCTTGCCGGTGCCATTTTCATTGTTTTTACACGACGAACGTGTTTTATAATTCGTGACTTGTTCAAAAAAGTAAAAATATCGCCACAGGCATATAGGAATCTAGGATTTATTCACTTTTTTTTTAGTAGAGTACTATCAAAATAGATAGAGCGGGTCTACAACATATCGTAGATTTCCGACTTGCCGATGCCATTTTCATTATTTTTACACGACGAACGTGTTTTCAACTTCGCGACTTGTTCAAAAACTTAAAAATATCGCCATAGGCATATAGGAATCTAGGATTTATGCACCTTTTTTTTAGTAGAGTACTATCAAAATACATAGAGCGGGTCTACAACATATCGTAGTATTCCGGCTTGCGGATGCCATTTTCATTATTTTTACATGACGAACGTGTTTTAAACTTCGCGACTTGTTCAAAAAATTAAAAATATCGCCACAGGCATATAAGAATCTAGGATTAATGCACTTTTTTTTTTTCGTAGATTACTATCAAAATGCATAGAGCTGGACTACAACATATCGTATATTCCGGCTTGCCGATGCCATTTTCATTGTTTTTACATGACGAACGTGTTATATAATTCGCGACTTGTTCAGAAAGTAAAAATATCGCCATAGGCATATAGGAATCTAGGATTTATGCACCTTTTTTTTAGTAGAGTACTATCAAAATACATAGTGCGGGTCTACAACATATCGTAGAATTCCGACTTGCCGATGCCATTTTCATTATTTTTACATGACGAACGTGTTTTAAACTTCGCGACTTGTTCAAAAAATTAAAAATATCGCCACAGGCATATAAGAATCTAGAATTTATGCACTTTTTTTTTTTGCGTAGAGTACTATAAAAATACATAGAGCGGGTCTACAACATATCGTAGCATTCCGACTTGCCGATGCCATTTTCATTATTTTTACACGAAGAACGTGTTTTCAACTTCGCGACTTGTTCAAAAAATTAAAAATATCGACACATGCATATAGGAATCTAGCATTTATGCACTTTTTTTTAGTAGAGTACGATCAAAATACATAGAGCGGGTCTACAACATATCGTAGCATTCCGGCTTGCGGATGCCATTTTCATTGTTTTTACACGACGAACGTGTTTTATAATTCCCGACTTGTTCAAAAAATTAAAAATATCGCCACAGGCATATAGAAATCTAGGATTTATGCAATTTTTTTTTTTGCGTAGAGTACTATAAAAATACATAGAGCGGGTCTACAACATATCGTAGCATTCCGACTTGCCGATGCCATTTTCATTATTTTTACACGAAGAACGTGTTTTCAACTTCGCGACTTGTTCAAAAAATTAAAAATATCGACACAGGCATATAGGAATCTAGCATTTATGCACTTTTTTTTAGTAGAGTACGATCAAAATACATAGAGCGGGTCTACAACATATCGTAGTATTCCGGCTTGCCGATGCCATTTTCTTGTTTTTACACGACGAACGTTTTTTATAATTCGTGACTTGTTCAAAAAAGTAAAAATATCGCCATAGGCATATAGGAATCTAGGATTTATGCACCTTTTTTTTAGTAGAGTACTATCAAAATACATAGTGCGGGTCTACAACATATCGTAGAATTCCGACTTGCCGATGCCATTTTCATTATTTTTACATGACGAACGTGTTTTAAACTTCGCGACTTGTTCAAAAAATTAAAAATATCGCCACAGGCATATAAGAATCTAGAATTTATGCACTTTTTTTTTTTGCGTAGAGTACTATAAAAATACATAGAGCGGGTCTACAACATATCGTAGCATTCCGGCTTGCCGATGCCATTTTCATTGTTTTTACACGACGAACGTGTTTTATAATTCGCGACTTGTTCAAAAAATTAAAAATATCGACACAGGTATATAGGAATCTAGGATTTATGCACTTTTTTTTAGTAGAGTACTATCAAAATACATAGACCGGGTCTACAACATATCGTAGTATTCCGGCTTGCCGATGCCATTTTCATTGTTTTTACACGACGAACGTGTTTTATAATTCGTGACTTGTTCAAAAAAGTAAAAATATCGCCATAGGCATATAGGAATCTAGGATTTATGCACCTTTTTTTTTAGTAGAGTACTATCAAAATACATAGAGCGGGTCTACAACATATCGTAGAATTCCGACTTGCCGATGCCATTTTCATTATTTTTACATGACGAACGTGTTTTAAACTTCGCGACTTGTTCAAAAAATTAAAAATATCGTCACAGGCATATAAGAATCTAGGATTTATGCACTTTTTTTTTTTGCGTAGAGTACTATCAAAATACATAGAGCGGGTCTACAACATATCGTAGCATTCCGGCTTGCCGATGCCATTTTCATTTTTTTTACACGACGAACGTGTTTTAAAATTCGCGACTTGTTCAAAAAATTAAAAATTTCGCCACAGGCATATAGGAATCTAAGATTTATGAACTTTTTTTTTTGGCGTAGAGTACTATAAAAATACATAGAGCGGGTCTACAACATATCGTAGCATTCCGACTTGCCGATGCTATTTTCATTATTTTTACATGAAGAACGTGCTTTCAACTTCGCGACTTGTTCAAAAAATTAAAAATATCGACACAGGCATATAGGAATCTAGGATTTATGCACTTTTTTTTAGTAGAGTACTATCAAAATACATAGACCGGGTCTACAACATATCGTAGTATTCCGGCTTGCCGATGCCATTTTCATTGTTTTTACACGACAAACGTGTTTTATAATTCGTGACTTGTTCAAAAAAGTAAAAATATCGCCATAGGCATATAGGAATCTAGGATTTATGCACCTTTTTTTTAGTAGAGTACTATCAAAATACATAGAGCGGGTCTACAACATATTGTAGCATTCCGGCTTGCGGATGCCATTTTCATTGTTTTTACACGACGAACGTGTTTTATAATTCGCGACTTCTTCAAAAAATTAAAAATATCGCCACAGGCATATAGAAATCTAGGATTTATGAAATTTTTTTTTTCACGTAGAGTACTATCAAAATACATAGATCGGGTCTACAACATATCGTATATTCCGGGTGGCCGATGCCATTTTCATGGTTTTTACATGACGAACGTGTTTTATAATTCGCGACTTGTTCAAAAAATAAATAAATCGCCACAGACATATAGGAATCTAGGATTTATACACTTTTTTTTTAGTAGAGTACTATCAAAATACATAGAGCGGGTCTACAACATATCGTAGAATTCCGACTTGCCGATGCCATTTTCATTATTTTTACATGACGAACGTGTTTTAAACTTCGCGACTTGTTCAAAAAATTAAAAATATCGCCACAGGCATATAAGAATCTAGGATTTATGCACTTTTTTTTTTTTTGCTTAGAGTACTGTCAAAATACATAGAGCGGGTCTACAACATATCGTAGCATTCCGGCTTGCCGATACCATTTTCATTGGTTTACACGACGAACGTGTTTTATAATACGTGACTTGTTCAAAAAAGTAAAAATATCGCCACAGGCATATAAAAATCTAGGATTTATGCACTTTTTTTTTTTTGCGTAGAGTACTATCAAAATACATAGAGCGGGTCTACAACATATCGTAGCATTCCGGCTTGCCGATGCCATTTTCATTTTTTTTACACGACGAACGTGTTTTAAAATTCGCGACTTGTTCAAAAAATTAAAAATTTCGCCACAGGCATATAGGAATCTAAGATTTATGAACTTTTTTTTTTGGCGTAGAGTACTATAAAAATACATAGGGCGGGTCTACAACATATCGTAGCATTCCGACTTGCCGATGCCATTTTCATTATTTTTACATGAAGAACGTGCTTTCAACTTCGCGACTTGTTCAAAAAATTAAAAATATCGCCACAGGCATATAAGAATCTAGGATTAATGCACTTTTTTTTTTGCGTAGAGTACTATCAAAATGCATAGAGCTGGACTACAACATATCGTATATTCCGGCTTGCCGATGCCATTTTCATTGTTTTTACATGACGAACGTGTTATATAATTCGCGACTTGTTCGGAAAGTAAAAATATCGCCATAGGCATATAGGAATCTAGGATTTATGCACCTTTTTTTTAGTAGAGTACTATCAAAATACATAGTGCGGGTCTACAACATATCGTAGAATTCCGACTTGCCGATGCCATTTTCATTATTTTTACATGACGAACGTGTTTTAAACTTCGCGACTTGTTCAAAAAATTAAAAATATCGCCACAGGCATATAAGAATCTAGAATTTATGCACTTTTTTTTTTTGCGTAGAGTACTATAAAAATACATAGAGCGGGTCTACAACATATCGTAGCATTCCGACTTGCCGATGCCATTTTCATTATTTTTACACGAAGAACGTGTTTTCAACTTCGCGACTTGTTCAAAAAATTAAAAATATCGACACATGCATATAGGAATCTAGCATTTATGCACTTTTTTTTAGTAGAGTACGATCAAAATACATAGAGCGGGTCTACAACATATCGTAGCATTCCGGCTTGCGGATGCCATTTTCATTGTTTTTACACGACGAACGTGTTTTATAATTCCCGACTTGTTCAAAAAATTAAAAATATCGCCACAGGCATATAGAAATCTAGGATTTATGCAATTTTTTTTTTTGCGTAGAGTACTATAAAAATACATAGAGCGGGTCTACAACATATCGTAGCATTCCGACTTGCCGATGCCATTTTCATTATTTTTACACGAAGAACGTGTTTTCAACTTCGCGACTTGTTCAAAAAATTAAAAATATCGACACAGGCATATAGGAATCTAGCATTTATGCACTTTTTTTTAGTAGAGTACGATCAAAATACATAGAGCGGGTCTACAACATATCGTAGTATTCCGGCTTGCCGATGCCATTTTCTTGTTTTTACACGACGAACGTTTTTTATAATTCGTGACTTGTTCAAAAAAGTAAAAATATCGCCATAGGCATATAGGAATCTAGGATTTATGCACCTTTTTTTTAGTAGAGTACTATCAAAATACATAGTGCGGGTCTACAACATATCGTAGAATTCCGACTTGCCGATGCCATTTTCATTATTTTTACATGACGAACGTGTTTTAAACTTCGCGACTTGTTCAAAAAATTAAAAATATCGCCACAGGCATATAAGAATCTAGAATTTATGCACTTTTTTTTTTTGCGTAGAGTACTATAAAAATACATAGAGCGGGTCTACAACATATCGTAGCATTCCGGCTTGCCGATGCCATTTTCATTGTTTTTACACGACGAACGTGTTTTATAATTCGCGACTTGTTCAAAAAATTAAAAATATCGACACAGGTATATAGGAATCTAGGATTTATGCACTTTTTTTTAGTAGAGTACTATCAAAATACATAGACCGGGTCTACAACATATCGTAGTATTCCGGCTTGCCGATGCCATTTTCATTGTTTTTACACGACGAACGTGTTTTATAATTCGTGACTTGTTCAAAAAAGTAAAAATATCGCCATAGGCATATAGGAATCTAGGATTTATGCACCTTTTTTTTTAGTAGAGTACTATCAAAATACATAGAGCGGGTCTACAACATATCGTAGAATTCCGACTTGCCGATGCCATTTTCATTATTTTTACATGACGAACGTGTTTTAAACTTCGCAACTTGTTCAAAAAATTAAAAATATCGTCACAGGCATATAAGAATCTAGGATTTATGCACTTTTTTTTTTTGCGTAGAGTACTATCAAAATACATAGAGCGGGTCTACAACATATCGTAGCATTCCGGCTTGCCGATGCCATTTTCATTTTTTTTACACGTCGAACGTGTTTTAAAATTCGCGACTTGTTCAAAAAATTAAAAATTTCGCCACAGGCATATAGGAATCTAAGATTTATGAACTTTTTTTTTTGGCGTAGAGTACTATAAAAATACATAGAGCGGGTCTACAACATATCGTAGCATTCCGACTTGCCGATGCTATTTTCATTATTTTTACATGAAGAACGTGCTTTCAACTTCGCGACTTGTTCAAAAAATTAAAAATATCGACACAGGCATATAGGAATCTAGGATTTATGTACTTTTTTTTAGTAGAGTACTATCAAAATACATAGACCGGGTCTACAACATATCGTAGTATTCCGGCTTGCCGATGCCATTTTCATTGTTTTTACACGACAAACGTGTTTTATAATTCGTGACTTGTTCAAAAAAGTAAAAATATCGCCATAGGCATATAGGAATCTAGGATTTATGCACCTTTTTTTTAGTAGAGTACTATCAAAATACATAGAGCGGGTCTACAACATATTGTAGCATTCCGGCTTGCGGATGCCATTTTCATTGTTTTTACACGACGAACGTGTTTTATAATTCGCGACTTCTTCAAAAAATTAAAAATATCGCCACAGGCATATAGAAATCTAGGATTTATGCAATTTTTTTTTTCACGTAGAGTACTATCAAAATACATAGATCGGGTCTACAACATATCGTATATTCCGGGTGGCCGATGCCATTTTCATGGTTTTTACATGACGAACGTGTTTTATAATTCGCGACTTGTTCAAAAAATAAATAAATCGCCACAGACATATAGGAATCTAGGATTTATACACTTTTTTTTTAGTAGAGTACTATCAAAATACATAGAGCGGGTCTACAACATATCGTAGAATTCCGACTTGCCGATGCCATTTTCATTATTTTTACATGACGAACGTGTTTTAAACTTCGCGACTTGTTCAAAAAATTAAAAATATCGCCACAGGCATATAAGAATCTAGGATTTATGCACTTTTTTTTTTTTTGCTTAGAGTACTGTCAAAATACATAGAGCGGGTCTACAACATATCGTAGCATTCCGGCTTGCCGATACCATTTTCATTGGTTTACACGACGAACGTGTTTTATAATACGTGACTTGTTCAAAAAAGTAAAAATATCGCCACAGGCATATAAAAATCTAGGATTTATGCACTTTTTTTTTTTTGCGTAGAGTACTATCAAAATACATAGAGCGGGTCTACAACATATCGTAGCATTCCGGCTTGCCGATGCCATTTTCATTTTTTTTACACGACGAACGTGTTTTAAAATTCGCGACTTGTTCAAAAAATTAAAAATTTCGCCACAGGCATATAGGAATCTAAGATTTATGAACTTTTTTTTTTGGCGTAGAGTACTATAAAAATACATAGGGCGGGTCTACAACATATCGTAGCATTCCGACTTGCCGATGCCATTTTCATTATTTTTACATGAAGAACGTGCTTTCAACTTCGCGACTTGTTCAAAAAATTAAAAATATCGACACAGGCATATAGGAATCTAGGATTTATGCACTTTTTTTTAGTAGAGTACTATCAAAATACATAGACCGGGTCTACAACATATCGTAGTATTCCGGCTTGCCGATGCCATTTTCATTGTTTTTACACGACAAACGTGTTTTATAATTCGTGACTTGTTCAAAAAAGTAAAAATATCGCCATAGGCATATAGGAATCTAGGATTTATGCACCTTTTTTTTAGTTGAGTACTATCAAAATACATAGAGCGGGTCTACAACATATCGTAGAATTCCGACTTGCCGATGCCATTTTCATTATTTTTACACGACGAACGTGTTTTCAACTTCGCGACTTGTTCAAAAAATTAAAAATATCGCCATAGGCATATATGAATCTAGGATTTATGCACCTTTTTTTTAGTAGAGTACTATCAAAATACATAGAGCGGGTCTACAACATATTGTAGCATTCCGGCTTGCGGATGCCATTTTCATTGTTTTTACACGACGAACGTGTTTTATAATTCGCGACTTCTTCAAAAAATTAAAAATATCGCCACAGGCATATAGAAATCTAGGATTTATGCAATTTTTTTTTTTCGCGTAGAGTACTATCAAAATACATAGATCGGGTCTACAACATATCGTATATTCCGGGTGGCCGATGCCATTTTCATGGTTTTTCCATGACGAACGTGTTTTATAATTCGCGACTTGTTCAAAAAATAAATAAATCGCCACAGACATATAGGAATCTAGGATTTATACACTTTTTTTTTAGTAGAGTACTATCAAAATACATAGAGCGGGTCTACAACATATCGTAGAATTCCGACTTGCCGATGCCATTTTCATTATTTTTACATGACGAACGTGTTTTAAACTTCGCGACTTGTTCAAAAAATTAAAAATATCGCCACAGGCATATAAGAATCTAGGATTTATGCACTTTTTTTTTTTTTGCTTAGAGTACTGTCAAAATACATAGAGCGGGTCTACAACATATCGTAGCATTCCGGCTTGCCGATACCATTTTCATTGGTTTACACGACGAACGTGTTTTATAATACGTGACTTGTTCAAAAAAGTAAAAATATCGCCACAGGCATATAAAAATCTAGGATTTATGCACTTTTTTTTTTTGCGTAGAGTACTATCAAAATACATAGAGCGGGTCTACAACATATCGTAGCATTCCGGCTTGCCGATGTCATTTTCATTTTTTTTACACGACGAACGTGTTTTAAAATTCGCGACTTGTTCAAAAAATTAAAAATTTCGCCACAGGCATATAGGAATCTAAGATTTATGAACTTTTTTTTTTGGCGTAGAGTACTATAAAAATACATAGGGCGGGTCTACAACATATCGTAGCATTCCGACTTGCCGATGCCATTTTCATTATTTTTACATGAAGAACGTGCTTTCAACTTCGCGACTTGTTCAAAAAATTAAAAATATCGACACAGGCATATAGGAATCTAGGATTTATGCACTTTTTTTTAGTAGAGTACTATCAAAATACATAGACCGGGTCTACAACATATCGTAGTATTCCGGCTTGCCGATGCCATTTTCATTGTTTTTACACGACAAACGTGTTTTATAATTCGTGACTTGTTCAAAAAAGTAAAAATATCGCCATAGGCATATAGGAATCTAGGATTTATGCACCTTTTTTTTAGTAGAGTACTATCAAAATACATAGAGCGGGTCTACAACATATCGTAGAATTCCGACTTGCCGATGCCATTTTCATTATTTTTACATGACGAACGTGTTTTAAACTTCGCGACTTGTTCAAAAAATTAAAAATATCGCCACAGGCATATAAGAATCTAGGATTTATGCACTTTTTTTTTTTTGCGTAGAGTACTATCAAAATACATAGAGCGGGTCTACAACATATCGTAGCATTCCGACTTGCCGATGCCATTTTCATTATTTTTACACGACGAACGTGTTTTCAACTTCGCGACTTGTTCAAAAAATTAAAAATATCGCCATAGGCATATATGAATCTAGGATTTATGCACCTTTTTTTTAGTAGAGTACTATCAAAATACATAGAGCGGGTCTACAACATATTGTAGCATTCCGGCTTGCGGATGCCATTTTCATTGTTTTTACACGACGAACGTGTTTTATAATTCGCGACTTCTTCAAAAAATTAAAAATATCGCCACAGGCATATAGAAATCTAGGATTTATGCAATTTTTTTTTTTCGCGTAGAGTACTATCAAAATACATAGATCGGGTCTACAACATATCGTATATTCCGGGTGGCCGATGCCATTTTCATGGTTTTTACATGACGAACGTGTTTTATAATTCGCGACTTGTTCAAAAAATAAATAAATCGCCACAGACATATAGGAATCTAGGATTTATACACTTTTTTTTTAGTAGAGTACTATCAAAATACATAGAGCGGGTCTACAACATATCGTAGAATTCCGACTTGCCGATGCCATTTTCATTATTTTTACATGACGAACGTGTTTTAAACTTCGCGACTTGTTCAAAAAATTAAAAATATCGCCACAGGCATATAAGAATCTAGGATTTATGCACTTTTTTTTTTTTTGCTTAGAGTACTGTCAAAATACATAGAGCGGGTCTACAACATATCGTAGCATTCCGGCTTGCCGATACCATTTTCATTGGTTTACACGACGAACGTGTTTTATAATACGTGACTTGTTCAAAAAAGTAAAAATATCGCCACAGGCATATAAAAATCTAGGATTTATGCACTTTTTTTTTTTTGCGTAGAGTACTATCAAAATACATAGAGCGGGTCTACAACATATCGTAGCATTCCGGCTTGCCGATGCCATTTTCATTTTTTTTACACGACGAACGTGTTTTAAAATTCGCGACTTGTTCAAAAAATTAAAAATTTCGCCACAGGCATATAGGAATCTAAGATTTATGAACTTTTTTTTTTGGCGTAGAGTACTATAAAAATACATAGGGCGGGTCTACAACATATCGTAGCATTCCGACTTGCCGATGCCATTTTCATTATTTTTACATGAAGAACGTGCTTTCAACTTCGCGACTTGTTCAAAAAATTAAAAATATCGACACAGGCATATAGGAATCTAGGATTTATGCACTTTTTTTTAGTAGAGTACTATCAAAATACATAGACCGGGTCTACAACATATCGTAGTATTCCGGCTTGCCGATGCCATTTTCATTGTTTTTACACGACAAACGTGTTTTATAATTCGTGACTTGTTCAAAAAAGTAAAAATATCGCCATAGGCATATAGGAATCTAGGATTTATGCACCTTTTTTTTAGTTGAGTACTATCAAAATACATAGAGCGGGTCTACAACATATCGTAGAATTCCGACTTGCCGATGCCATTTTCATTATTTTTACACGACGAACGTGTTTTCAACTTCGCGACTTGTTCAAAAAATTAAAAATATCGCCATAGGCATATATGAATCTAGGATTTATGCACCTTTTTTTTAGTAGAGTACTATCAAAATACATAGAGCGGGTCTACAACATATTGTAGCATTCCGGCTTGCGGATGCCATTTTCATTGTTTTTACACGACGAACGTGTTTTATAATTCGCGACTTCTTCAAAAAATTAAAAATATCGCCACAGGCATATAGAAATCTAGGATTTATGCAATTTTTTTTTTTCGCGTAGAGTACTATCAAAATACATAGATCGGGTCTACAACATATCGTATATTCCGGGTGGCCGATGCCATTTTCATGGTTTTTCCATGACGAACGTGTTTTATAATTCGCGACTTGTTCAAAAAATAAATAAATCGCCACAGACATATAGGAATCTAGGATTTATACACTTTTTTTTTAGTAGAGTACTATCAAAATACATAGAGCGGGTCTACAACATATCGTAGAATTCCGACTTGCCGATGCCATTTTCATTATTTTTACATGACGAACGTGTTTTAAACTTCGCGACTTGTTCAAAAAATTAAAAATATCGCCACAGGCATATAAGAATCTAGGATTTATGCACTTTTTTTTTTTTGCTTAGAGTACTGTCAAAATACATAGAGCGGGTCTACAACATATCGTAGCATTCCGGCTTGCCGATACCATTTTCATTGGTTTACACGACGAACGTGTTTTATAATACGTGACTTGTTCAAAAAAGTAAAAATATCGCCACAGGCATATAAAAATCTAGGATTTATGCACTTTTTTTTTTTGCGTAGAGTACTATCAAAATACATAGAGCGGGTCTACAACATATCGTAGCATTCCGGCTTGCCGATGCCATTTTCATTTTTTTTACACGACGAACGTGTTTTAAAATTCGCGACTTGTTCAAAAAATTAAAAATTTCGCCACAGGCATATAGGAATCTAAGATTTATGAACTTTTTTTTTTGGCGTAGAGTACTATAAAAATACATAGGGCGGGTCTACAACATATCGTAGCATTCCGACTTGCCGATGCCATTTTCATTATTTTTACATGAAGAACGTGCTTTCAACTTCGCGACTTGTTCAAAAAATTAAAAATATCGACACAGGCATATAGGAATCTAGGATTTATGCACTTTTTTTTAGTAGAGTACTATCAAAATACATAGACCGGGTCTACAACATATCGTAGTATTCCGGCTTGCCGATGCCATTTTCATTGTTTTTACACGACAAACGTGTTTTATAATTCGTGACTTGTTCAAAAAAGTAAAAATATCGCCATAGGCATATAGGAATCTAGGATTTATGCACCTTTTTTTTAGTAGAGTACTATCAAAATACATAGAGCGGGTCTACAACATATCGTAGAATTCCGACTTGCCGATGCCATTTTCATTATTTTTACATGACGAACGTGTTTTAAACTTCGCGACTTGTTCAAAAAATTAAAAATATCGCCACAGGCATATAAGAATCTAGGATTTATGCACTTTTTTTTTTTTGCGTAGAGTACTATCAAAATACATAGAGCGGGTCTACAACATATCGTAGCATTCCGACTTGCCGATGCCATTTTCATTATTTTTACACGACGAACGTGTTTTCAACTTCGCGACTTGTTCAAAAAATTAAAAATATCGCCATAGGCATATATGAATCTAGGATTTATGCACCTTTTTTTTAGTAGAGTACTATCAAAATACATAGAGCGGGTCTACAACATATTGTAGCATTCCGGCTTGCGGATGCCATTTTCATTGTTTTTACACGACGAACGTGTTTTATAATTCGCGACTTCTTCAAAAAATTAAAAATATCGCCACAGGCATATAAAAATCTAGGATTTATGCAATTTTTTTTTTTCGCGTAGAGTACTATCAAAATACATAGATCGGGTCTACAACATATCGTATATTCCGGGTGGCCGATGCCATTTTCATGGTTTTTACATGACGAACGTGTTTTATAATTCGCGACTTGTTCAAAAAATAAATAAATCGCCACAGACATATAGGAATCTAGGATTTATACACTTTTTTTTTAGTAGAGTACTATCAAAATACATAGAGCGGGTCTACAACATATCGTAGAATTCCGACTTGCCGATGCCATTTTCATTATTTTTACATGACGAACGTGTTTTAAACTTCGCGACTTGTTCAAAAAATTAAAAATATCGCCACAGGCATATAAGAATCTAGGATTTATGCACTTTTTTTTTTTTTGCTTAGAGTACTGTCAAAATACATAGAGCGGGTCTACAACATATCGTAGCATTCCGGCTTGCCGATACCATTTTCATTGGTTTACACGACGAACGTGTTTTATAATACGTGACTTGTTCAAAAAAGTAAAAATATCGCCACAGGCATATAAGAATCTAGGATTTATGCACTTTTTTTTTTTTGCGTAGAGTACTATCAAAATACATAGAGCGGGTCTACAACATATCGTAGCATTCCGGCTTGCCGATGCCATTTTCATTTTTTTTACACGACGAACGTGTTTTAAAATTCGCGACTTGTTCAAAAAATTAAAAATTTCGCCACAGGCATATAGGAATCTAAGATTTATGAACTTTTTTTTTTGCGTAGAGTACTATAAAAATACATAGAGCGGGTCTACAACATATCGTAGCATTCCGACTTGCCGATGCCATTTTCATTATTTTTACATGAAGAACGTGCTTTCAATTTCGCGACTTGTTCAAAAAATTAAAAATATCGACACAGGCATATAGGAATCTAGGATTTATGCACTTTTTTTTGGTAGAGTACTATCAAAATACATAGACCGGGTCTACAACATATCGTAGTATTCCGGCTTGCCGATGCCATTTTCATTGTTTTTACACGACAAACGTGTTTTATAATTCGTGACTTGTCCAAAAAAGTAAAAATATCGCCATAGGCATATAGGAATCTAGGATTTATGCACCTTTTTTTTAGTAGAGTACTATCAAAATACATAGAGCGGGTCTACAACATATCGTAGAATTCCGACTTGCCGATGCCATTTTCATTATTTTTACATGACGAACGTGTTTTAAACTTCGCGACTTGTTCAAAAAATTAAAAATATCGCCAGCGGCATATAGAAATCTAGGATTTATGCAATTTTTTTTTTCGCGTAGAGTACTATCAAAATACATAGATCGGGTCTACAACATATCGTATATTCCGGGTGGCCGATGCCATTTTCATGGTTTTTACATGACGAACGTGTTTTATAATTCGCGAGTTGTTCAAAAAATAAATAAATCGCCACAGACATATAGGAATCTAGGATTTATACACTTTTTTTTTAGTAGAGTACTATCAAAATACATAGAGCGGGTCTACAACATATCGTAGAATTTCGACTTGCCGATGCCATTTTCATTATTTTTACATGACGAACGTGTTTTAAACTTCGCGACTTGTTCAAAAAATTAAAAATATCGCCACAGGCATATAAGAATCTAGGATTTATGCACTTTTTTTTTTTTTGCTTAGAATACTATCAAAATACATAGAGCGGGTCTACAACATATCGTAGCATTCCGGCTTGCCGATACCATTTTCATTTGTTTACACGACGAACGTGTTTTATAATACGTGACTTGTTCAAAAAAGTAAAAATATCGCCACAGGCATATAAGAATCTAGGATTTATGCACTTTTTTTTTTTTTTTGCGTAGAGTACTATCAAAATACATAGAGCGGGTCTACAACATATCGTAGCATTCCGGCTTGCCGATGCCATTTTCATTATTTTTACATGAAGAACGTGTTTTCAACTTCGCGACTTGTTCAAAAAATTAAAAATATCGACACAGGCATATAGGAATCTAGGATTTATGCACTTTTTTTTGGTAGAGTACTATCAAAATACATAGACCGGGTCTACAACATATCGTAGTATTCCGGCTTGCCGATGCCATTTTCATTGTTTTTACACGACAAACGTGTTTTATAATTCGTGACTTGTCCAAAAAAGTAAAAATATCGCCATAGGCATATAGGAATCTAGGATTTATGCACCTTTTTTTTAGTAGAGTACTATCAAAATACATAGAGCGGGTCTACAACATATCGTAGAATTCCGACTTGCCGATGCCATTTTCATTATTTTTACATGACGAACGTGTTTTAAACTTCGCGACTTGTTCAAAAAATTAAAAATATCGCCACAGGCATATAGGAATCTAGGATTTATGCACTTTTTTTTTTTGCGTAGAGTACTATCAAAATACATAGAGCGGGTCTACAACATATCGTAGCATTCCGACTTGCCGATGCCATTTTCATTATTTTTACACGACGAACGTGTTTTCAACTTCGCGACTTGTTCAAAAAATTAAAAATATCGCCATAGGCATATAGGAATCTAGGATTTATGCACCTTTTTTTTAGTAGAGTACTATCAAAATACATAGAGCGGGTATACAACATATTGTAGCATTCCGGCTTGCGGATGCCATTTTCATTGTTTTTACACGACGAACGTCTTTTATAATTCGCGACTTCTTCAAAAAATTAAAAATATCGCCACAGGCATATAGAAATCTAGGATTTATGCAATTTTTTTTTTCGCGTAGAGTACTATCAAAATACATAGATCGGGTCTACAACATATCGTATATTCCGGGTTGCCGATGCCATTTTCATGGTTTTTACATGACGAACGTGTTTTATAATTCGCGAGTTGTTCAAAAAATAAATAAATCGCCACAGACATATAGGAATCTAGGATTTATACACTTTTTTTTTAGTAGAGTACTATCAAAATACATAGAGCGGGTCTACAACATATCGTAGAATTCCGACTTGCCGATGCCATTTTCATTATTTTTACATGACGAACGTGTTTTAAACTTCGCGACTTGTTCAAAAAATTAAAAATATCGCCACAGGCATATAAGAATCTAGGATTTATGCACTTTTTTTTTTTTTGCTTAGAGTACTATCAAAATACATAGAGCGGGTCTACAACATATCGTAGCATTCCGGCTTGCCGATACCATTTTCATTTGTTTACACGACGAACGTGTTTTATAATACGTGACTTGTTCAAAAAAGTAAAAATATCGCCACAGGCATATAAGAATCTAGGATTTATGCACTTTTTTTTTTTTTTGCGTAGAGTACTATCAAAATACATAGAGCGGGTCTACAACATATCGTAGCATTCCGGCTTGCCGATGCCATTTTCATTATTTTTACATGAAGAACGTGTTTTCAACTTCGCGACTTGTTCAAAAAATTAAAAATATCGACACAGGCATATAGGAATCTAGGATTTATGCACCTTTTTTTTAGTAGAGTACTATCAAAATACATAGAGCGGGTATACAACATATTGTAGCATTCCGGCTTGCGGATGCCATTTTCATTGTTTTTACACGACGAACGTGTTTTATAATTCGCGACTTCTTCAAAAAATTAAAAATATCGCCACAGGCATATAGAAATCTAGGATTTATGCAATTTTTTTTTTCGCGTAGAGTACTATCAAAATACATAGATCGGGTCTACAACATATCGTATATTCCGGGTTGCCGATGCCATTTTCATGGTTTTTACATGACGAACGTGTTTTATAATTCGCGAGTGTTTCAAAAAATAAATAAATCGCCACAGACATATAGGAATCTAGGATTTATACACTTTTTTTTTAGTAGAGTACTATCAAAATACATAGAGCGGGTCTACAACATATCGTAGAATTCCGACTTGCCGATGCCATTTTCATTATTTTTACATGACGAACGTGTTTTAAACTTCGCGACTTGTTCAAAAAATTAAAAATATCGCCACAGGCATATAAGAATCTAGGATTTATGCACTTTTTTTTTTTTTGCTTAGAGTACTATCAAAATACATAGAGCGGGTCTACAACATATCGTAGCATTCCGGCTTGCCGATACCATTTTCATTTGTTTACACGACGAACGTGTTTTATAATACGTGACTTGTTCAAAAAAGTAAAAATATCGCCACAGGCATATAAGAATCTAGGATTTATGCACTTTTTTTTTTTTTTGCGTAGAGTACTATCAAAATACATAGAGCGGGTCTACAACATATCGTAGCATTCCGGCTTGCCGATGCCATTTTCATTATTTTTACATGAAGAACGTGTTTTCAACTTCGCGACTTGTTCAAAAAATTAAAAATATCGACACAGGCATATAGGAATCTAGGATTTATGCACCTTTTTTTTAGTAGAGTACTATCAAAATACATAGAGCGGGTATACAACATATTGTAGCATTCCGGCTTGCGGATGCCATTTTCATTGTTTTTACACGACGAACGTGTTTTATAATTCGCGACTTCTTCAAAAAATTAAAAATATCGCCACAGGCATATAGAAATCTAGGATTTATGCAATTTTTTTTTTCGCGTAGAGTACTATCAAAATACATAGATCGGGTCTACAACATATCGTATATTCCGGGTTGCCGATGCCATTTACATGGTTTTTACATGACGAACGTGTTTTATAATTCGCGAGTTGTTCAAAAAATAAATAAATCGCCACAGACATATAGGAATCTAGGATTTATACACTTTTTTTTTAGTAGAGTACTATCAAAATACATAGAGCGGGTCTACAACATATCGTAGAATTCCGACTTGCCGATGCCATTTTCATTATTTTTACATGACGAACGTGTTTTAAACTTCGCGACTTGTTCAAAAAATTAAAAAATCGCCACAGGCATATAAGAATCTAGGATTTATGCACTTTTTTTTTTTTTGCTTAGAGTACTATCAAAATACATAGAGCGGGTCTACAACATATCGTAGCATTCCGGCTTGAGGATACCATTTTCATTTGTTTACACGACGAACGTGTTTTATAATACGTGACTTGTTCAAAAAAGTAAAAATATCGCCACAGGCATATAAGAATCTAGGATTTATGCACTTTTTTTTTTTTTTGCGTAGAGTACTATCAAAATACATAGAGCGGGTCTACAACATATCGTAGCATTCCGGCTTGCCGATGCCATTTTCATTATTTTTACATGAAGAACGTGTTTTCAACTTCGCGACTTGTTCAAAAAATTAAAAATATCGACACAGGCATATAGGAATCTAGGATTTATGCACCTTTTTTTTAGTAGAGTACTATCAAAATACATAGAGCGGGTATACAACATATTGTAGCATTCCGGCTTGCGGATGCCATTTTCATTGTTTTTACACGACGAACGTGTTTTATAATTCGCGACTTCTTCAAAAAATTAAAAATATCGCCACAGGCATATAGAAATCTAGGATTTATGCAATTTTTTTTTTCGCGTAGAGTACTATCAAAATACATAGATCGGGTCTACAACATATCGTATATTCCGGGTTGCCGATGCCATTTTCATGGTTTTTACATGACGAACGTGTTTTATAATTCGCGAGTGTTTCAAAAAATAAATAAATCGCCACAGACATATAGGAATCTAGGATTTATACACTTTTTTTTTAGTAGAGTACTATCAAAATACATAGAGCGGGTCTACAACATATCGTAGAATTCCGACTTGCCGATGCCATTTTCATTATTTTTACATGACGAACGTGTTTTAAACTTCGCGACTTGTTCAAAAAATTAAAAATATCGCCACAGGCATATAAGAATCTAGGATTTATGCACTTTTTTTTTTTTTGCTTAGAGTACTATCAAAATACATAGAGCGGGTCTACAACATATCGTAGCATTCCGGCTTGCCGATACCATTTTCATTTGTTTACACGACGAACGTGTTTTATAATACGTGACTTGTTCAAAAAAGTAAAAATATCGCCACAGGCATATAAGAATCTAGGATTTATGCACTTTTTTTTTTTTTTGCGTAGAGTACTATCAAAATACATAGAGCGGGTCTACAACATATCGTAGCATTCCGGCTTGCCGATGCCATTTTCATTATTTTTACATGAAGAACGTGTTTTCAACTTCGCGACTTGTTCAAAAAATTAAAAATATCGACACAGGCATATAGGAATCTAGGATTTATGCACCTTTTTTTTAGTAGAGTACTATCAAAATACATAGAGCGGGTATACAACATATTGTAGCATTCCGGCTTGCGGATGCCATTTTCATTGTTTTTACACGACGAACGTGTTTTATAATTCGCGACTTCTTCAAAAAATTAAAAATATCGCCACAGGCATATAGAAATCTAGGATTTATGCAATTTTTTTTTTCGCGTAGAGTACTATCAAAATACATAGATCGGGTCTACAACATATCGTATATTCCGGGTTGCCGATGCCATTTACATGGTTTTTACATGACGAACGTGTTTTATAATTCGCGAGTTGTTCAAAAAATAAATAAATCGCCACAGACATATAGGAATCTAGGATTTATACACTTTTTTTTTAGTAGAGTACTATCAAAATACATAGAGCGGGTCTACAACATATCGTAGAATTCCGACTTGCCGATGCCATTTTCATTATTTTTACATGACGAACGTGTTTTAAACTTCGCGACTTGTTCAAAAAATTAAAAAATCGCCACAGGCATATAAGAATCTAGGATTTATGCACTTTTTTTTTTTTTGCTTAGAGTACTATCAAAATACATAGAGCGGGTCTACAACATATCGTAGCATTCCGGCTTGCCGATACCATTTTCATTTGTTTACACGACGAACGTGTTTTATAATACGTGACTTGTTCAAAAAAGTAAAAATATCGCCACAGGCATATAAGAATCTAGGATTTATGCACTTTTTTTTTTTTTTGCGTAGAGTACTATCAAAATACATAGAGCGGGTCTACAACATATCGTAGCATTCCGGCTTGCCGATGCCATTTTCATTATTTTTACATGAAGAACGTGTTTTCAACTTCGCGACTTGTTCAAAAAATTAAAAATATCGACACAGGCATATAGGAATCTAGGATTTATGCACCTTTTTTTTAGTAGAGTACTATCAAAATACATAGAGCGGGTATACAACATATTGTAGCATTCCGGCTTGCGGATGCCATTTTCATTGTTTTTACACGACGAACGTGTTTTATAATTCGCGACTTCTTCAAAAAATTAAAAATATCGCCACAGGCATATAGAAATCTAGGATTTATGCAATTTTTTTTTTCGCGTAGAGTACTATCAAAATACATAGATCGGGTCTACAACATATCGTATATTCCGGGTTGCCGATGCCATTTACATGGTTTTTACATGACGAATGTGTTTTATAATTCGCGAGTTGTTCAAAAAATAAATAAATCGCCACAGACATATAGGAATCTAGGATTTATACACTTTTTTTTTAGTAGAGTACTATCAAAATACATAGAGCGGGTCTACAACATATCGTAGAATTCCGACTTGCCGATGCCATTTTCATTATTTTTACATGACGAACGTGTTTTAAACTTCGCGACTTGTTCAAAAAATTAAAAAATCGCCACAGGCATATAAGAATCTAGGATTTATGCACTTTTTTTTTTTTTGCTTAGAGTACTATCAAAATACATAGAGCGGGTCTACAACATATCGTAGCATTCCGGCTTGCCGATACCATTTTCATTTGTTTACACGACGAACGTGTTTTATAATACGTGACTTGTTCAAAAAAGTAAAAATATCGCCACAGGCATATAAGAATCTAGGATTTATGCACTTTTTTTTTTTTTTGCGTAGAGTACTATCAAAATACATAGAGCGGGTCTACAACATATCGTAGCATTCCGGCTTGCCGATGCCATTTTCATTATTTTTACATGAAGAACGTGTTTTCAACTTCGCGACTTGTTCAAAAAATTAAAAATATCGACACAGGCATATAGGAATCTAGGATTTATGCACCTTTTTTTTAGTAGAGTACTATCAAAATACATAGAGCGGGTATACAACATATTGTAGCATTCCGGCTTGCGGATGCCATTTTCATTGTTTTTACACGACGAACGTGTTTTATAATTCGCGACTTCTTCAAAAAATTAAAAATATCGCCACAGGCATATAGAAATCTAGGATTTATGCAATTTTTTTTTTCGCGTAGAGTACTATCAAAATACATAGATCGGGTCTACAACATATCGTATATTCCGGGTTGCCGATGCCATTTTCATGGTTTTTACATGACGAACGTGTTTTATAATTCGCGAGTGTTTCAAAAAATAAATAAATCGCCACAGACATATAGGAATCTAGGATTTATACACTTTTTTTTTAGTAGAGTACTATCAAAATACATAGAGCGGGTCTACAACATATCGTAGAATTCCGACTTGCCGATGCCATTTTCATTATTTTTACATGACGAACGTGTTTTAAACTTCGCGACTTGTTCAAAAAATTAAAAATATCGCCACAGGCATATAAGAATCTAGGATTTATGCACTTTTTTTTTTTTTGCTTAGAGTACTATCAAAATACATAGAGCGGGTCTACAACATATCGTAGCATTCCGGCTTGCCGATACCATTTTCATTTGTTTACACGACGAACGTGTTTTATAATACGTGACTTGTTCAAAAAAGTAAAAATATCGCCACAGGCATATAAGAATCTAGGATTTATGCACTTTTTTTTTTTTTTGCGTAGAGTACTATCAAAATACATAGAGCGGGTCTACAACATATCGTAGCATTCCGGCTTGCCGATGCCATTTTCATTATTTTTACATGAAGAACGTGTTTTCAACTTCGCGACTTGTTCAAAAAATTAAAAATATCGACACAGGCATATAGGAATCTAGGATTTATGCACCTTTTTTTTAGTAGAGTACTATCAAAATACATAGAGCGGGTATACAACATATTGTAGCATTCCGGCTTGCGGATGCCATTTTCATTGTTTTTACACGACGAACGTGTTTTATAATTCGCGACTTCTTCAAAAAATTAAAAATATCGCCACAGGCATATAGAAATCTAGGATTTATGCAATTTTTTTTTTCGCGTAGAGTACTATCAAAATACATAGATCGGGTCTACAACATATCGTATATTCCGGGTTGCCGATGCCATTTACATGGTTTTTACATGACGAACGTGTTTTATAATTCGCGAGTTGTTCAAAAAATAAATAAATCGCCACAGACATATAGGAATCTAGGATTTATACACTTTTTTTTTAGTAGAGTACTATCAAAATACATAGAGCGGGTCTACAACATATCGTAGAATTCCGACTTGCCGATGCCATTTTCATTATTTTTACATGACGAACGTGTTTTAAACTTCGCGACTTGTTCAAAAAATTAAAAAATCGCCACAGGCATATAAGAATCTAGGATTTATGCACTTTTTTTTTTTTTGCTTAGAGTACTATCAAAATACATAGAGCGGGTCTACAACATATCGTAGCATTCCGGCTTGCCGATACCATTTTCATTTGTTTACACGACGAACGTGTTTTATAATACGTGACTTGTTCAA
Organism: Trifolium subterraneum; assembly: GCA_951799995.1. NCBI lineage: Eukaryota > Viridiplantae > Streptophyta > Magnoliopsida > Fabales > Fabaceae > Trifolium > Trifolium subterraneum. The sequence continues at coordinate 25,741,687 of OX637464.1, read as the reverse complement.
AAAAGTAAAAATATCGCCACAGGCATATAAGAATCTAGGATTTATGCACTTTTTTTTTTTTTTGCGTAGAGTACTATCAAAATACATAGAGCGGGTCTACAACATATCGTAGCATTCCGGCTTGCCGATGCCATTTTCATTATTTTTACATGAAGAACGTGTTTTCAACTTCGCGACTTGTTCAAAAAATTAAAAATATCGACACAGGCATATAGGAATCTAGGATTTATGCACCTTTTTTTTAGTAGAGTACTATCAAAATACATAGAGCGGGTATACAACATATTGTAGCATTCCGGCTTGCGGATGCCATTTTCATTGTTTTTACACGACGAACGTGTTTTATAATTCGCGACTTCTTCAAAAAATTAAAAATATCGCCACAGGCATATAGAAATCTAGGATTTATGCAATTTTTTTTTTCGCGTAGAATACTATCAAAATACATAGATCGGGTCTTCAACATATCGTATATTCCGGGTTGCCGATGCCATTTTCATGGTTTTTACATGACGAACGTGTTTTATAATTCGCGAGTTGTTCAAAAAATAAATAAATCGCCACAGACATATAGGAATCTAGGATTTATACACTTTTTTTTTAGTAGAGTACTATCAAAATACATAGAGCGGGTCTACAACATATCGTAGAATTCCGACTTGCCGATGCCATTTTCATTATTTTTACATGACGAACGTGTTTTAAACTTCGCGACTTGTTCAAAAAATTAAAAAAATCGCCACAGGCATATAAGAATCTAGGATTTATGCACTTTTTTTTTTTTTGCTTAGAGTACTATCAAAATACATAGAGCGGGTCTACAACATATCGTAGCATTCCGGCTTGCCGATACCATTTTCATTTGTTTACACGACGAACGTGTTTTATAATACGTGACTTGTTCAAAAAAGTAAAAATATCGCCACAGGCATATAAGAATCTAGGATTTATGCACTTTTTTTTTTTTTTGCGTAGAGTACTATCAAAATACATAGAGCGGGTCTACAACATATCGTAGCATTCCGGCTTGCCGATGCCATTTTCATTATTTTTACATGAAGAACGTGTTTTCAACTTCGCGACTTGTTCAAAAAATTAAAAATATCGACACAGGCATATAGGAATCTAGGATTTATGCACCTTTTTTTTAGTAGAGTACTATCAAAATACATAGAGCGGGTATACAACATATTGTAGCATTCCGGCTTGCGGATGCCATTTTCATTGTTTTTACACGACGAACGTGTTTTATAATTCGCGACTTCTTCAAAAAATTAAAAATATCGCCACAGGCATATAGAAATCTAGGATTTATGCAATTTTTTTTTTCGCGTAGAGTACTATCAAAATACAGAAGCGAACAAGCAAGGGATTGAGCTGCGCGCGCGTTCGGTAAGCATTCCTTTAGCAAACGCTATGCCCCTCTTAAGGTAGGGAGTGCAGAATCAACAGATCGGGTCTACAACATATCGTATATTCCGGGTTGCCGATGCCATTTTCATGGTTTTTACATGACGAACGTGTTTTATAATTCGCGAGTTGTTCAAAAAATAAATAAATCGCCACAGACATATAGGAATCTAGGATTTATACACTTTTTTTTTAGTAGAATACTATCAAAATAGATAGAGCGGGTCTACAACATATCGTAGAATTCCGACTTGCCGATGCCATTTTCATTATTTTTACATGACGAACGTGTTTTAAACTTCGCCACTTGTTCAAAAAATTAAAAATATCGCCACAGGCATATAAGAATCTAGGATTTATGCACTTTTTTTTTTGCGTAGAGTACTATCAAAATACATAGAGCGGGTCTACAACATATCGTAGTATTCCGGCTTGCCGATGCCATTTTCATTGTTTTTACACGACGAACGTGTTTTATAATTCGTGACTTGTTCAAAAAAGTAAAAATATCGCCACAGGCATATAGGAATCTAGGATTTATGCACTTTTTTTTTTAGTAGAATACTATCAAAATAGATAGAGCGGGTCTACAACATATCGTAGCATTCCGACTTGCCGATGCCATTTTCATTATTTTTACACGACGAACGTGTTTTCAACTTCGCGACTTTTTCAAAAAATTAAAAATATCGCCATAGGCATATAGGAATCTAGGATTTATGCACCTTTTTTTTAGTAGAGTACTATCAAAATACATAGAGCGGGTCTAAAACATATCGTAGCATTCCGGCTTGCGGATGCCATTTTCATTGTTTTTACACGACGAACGTGTTTTATAATTCGCGACTTGTTCAAAAAATTAAAAATATCGACACAGGCATATAGGAATCTAGGATTTATGAACTTTTTTTTAGTAGAGTACTATCAAAATACATAGACCGGGTCTACAACATATCTTAGTATTCCGGCTTGCCGATGCCATTTTCATTGTTTTTACACGACGAACGTGTTTTATAATTCGTGACTTGTTCAAAAGAGTAAAAATATCGCAATAGGCATATAGGAATCTAGGATTTATGCACCTTTTTTTTTAGTAGAGTACTATCAAAATACATAGAGCGGGTCTACAACATATCGTAGAATTCCGACTTGCCGATGCCATTTTCATTATTTTTACATGACGAACGTGTTTTAAACTTCGCGACTTGTTCAAAAAATTAAAAAATCGCCACAGGCATATAAGAATCTAGGATTTATGCACTTTTTTTTTTTTGCTTAGAGTACTATCAAAATACATAGAGCGGGTCTACAACATATCGTAGCATTCCGGCTTGCCGATACCATTTTCATTTGTTTACACGACGAACGTGTTTTATAATACGTGACTTGTTCAAAAAAGTAAAAATATCGCCACAGGCATATAAGAATCTAGGATTTATGCACTTTTTTTTTTGCGTAGAGTACTATCAAAATACATAGAGCGGGTCTACAACATATCGTAGTATTCCGGCTTGCCGATGCCATTTTCATTGTTTTTACACGACGAACGTGTTTTATAATTCGTGACTTGTTCAAAAAAGTAAAAATATCGCCACAGGCATATAGGAATCTAGGATTTATGCACTTTTTTTTTTAGTAGAATACTATCAAAATAGATAGAGCGGGTCTACAACATATCGTAGCATTCCGACTTGCCGATGCCATTTTCATTATTTTTACACGACGAACGTGTTTTCAACTTCGCGACTTTTTCAAAAAATTAAAAATATCGCCATAGGCATATAGGAATCTAGGATTTATGCACCTTTTTTTTAGTAGAGTACTATCAAAATACATAGAGCGGGTCTAAAACATATCGTAGCATTCCGGCTTGCGGATGCCATTTTCATTGTTTTTACACGACGAACGTGTTTTATAATTCGCGACTTGTTCAAAAAATTAAAAATATCGACACAGGCATATAGGAATCTAGGATTTATGAACTTTTTTTTAGTAGAGTACTATCAAAATACATAGACCGGGTCTACAACATATCTTAGTATTCCGGCTTGCCGATGCCATTTTCATTGTTTTTACACGACGAACGTGTTTTATAATTCGTGACTTGTTCAAAAGAGTAAAAATATCGCAATAGGCATATAGGAATCTAGGATTTATGCACCTTTTTTTTTAGTAGAGTACTATCAAAATACATAGAGCGGGTCTACAACATATCGTAGAATTCCGACTTGCCGATGCCATTTTCATTATTTTTACATGACGAACGTGTTTTAAACTTCGCGACTTGTTCAAAAAATTAAAAAATCGCCACAGGCATATAAGAATCTAGGATTTATGCACTTTTTTTTTTTTTGCTTAGAGTACTATCAAAATACATAGAGCGGGTCTACAACATATCGTAGCATTCCGGCTTGCCGATACCATTTTCATTTGTTTACACGACGAACGTGTTTTATAATACGTGACTTGTTCAAAAAAGTAAAAATATCGCCACAGGCATATAAGAATCTAGGATTTATGCACTTTTTTTTTTTTTTGCGTAGAGTACTATCAAAATACATAGAGCGGGTCTACAACATATCGTAGCATTCCGGCTTGCCGATGCCATTTTCATTATTTTTACATGAAGAACGTGTTTTCAACTTCGCGACTTGTTCAAAAAATTAAAAATATCGACACAGGCATATAGGAATCTAGGATTTATGCACCTTTTTTTTAGTAGAGTACTATCAAAATACATAGAGCGGGTATACAACATATTGTAGCATTCCGGCTTGCGGATGCCATTTTCATTGTTTTTACACGACGAACGTGTTTTATAATTCGCGACTTCTTCAAAAAATTAAAAATATCGCCACAGGCATATAGAAATCTAGGATTTATGCAATTTTTTTTTTCGCGTAGAATACTATCAAAATACATAGATCGGGTCTTCAACATATCGTATATTCCGGGTTGCCGATGCCATTTTCATGGTTTTTACATGACGAACGTGTTTTATAATTCGCGAGTTGTTCAAAAAATAAATAAATCGCCACAGACATATAGGAATCTAGGATTTATACACTTTTTTTTTAGTAGAGTACTATCAAAATACATAGAGCGGGTCTACAACATATCGTAGAATTCCGACTTGCCGATGCCATTTTCATTATTTTTACATGACGAACGTGTTTTAAACTTCGCGACTTGTTCAAAAAATTAAAAAAATCGCCACAGGCATATAAGAATCTAGGATTTATGCACTTTTTTTTTTTTTGCTTAGAGTACTATCAAAATACATAGAGCGGGTCTACAACATATCGTAGCATTCCGGCTTGCCGATACCATTTTCATTTGTTTACACGACGAACGTGTTTTATAATACGTGACTTGTTCAAAAAAGTAAAAATATCGCCACAGGCATATAAGAATCTAGGATTTATGCACTTTTTTTTTTTTTTGCGTAGAGTACTATCAAAATACATAGAGCGGGTCTACAACATATCGTAGCATTCCGGCTTGCCGATGCCATTTTCATTATTTTTACATGAAGAACGTGTTTTCAACTTCGCGACTTGTTCAAAAAATTAAAAATATCGACACAGGCATATAGGAATCTAGGATTTATGCACCTTTTTTTTAGTAGAGTACTATCAAAATACATAGAGCGGGTATACAACATATTGTAGCATTCCGGCTTGCGGATGCCATTTTCATTGTTTTTACACGACGAACGTGTTTTATAATTCGCGACTTCTTCAAAAAATTAAAAATATCGCCACAGGCATATAGAAATCTAGGATTTATGCAATTTTTTTTTTCGCGTAGAGTACTATCAAAATACAGAAGCGAACAAGCAAGGGATTGAGCTGCGCGCGCATTCGGTAAGCATTCCTTTAGCAAACGCTATGCCCCTCTTAAGGTAGGGAGTGCAGAATCAACAGATCGGGTCTACAACATATCGTATATTCCGGGTTGCCGATGCCATTTTCATGGTTTTTACATGACGAACGTGTTTTATAATTCGCGAGTTGTTCAAAAAATAAATAAATCGCCACAGACATATAGGAATCTAGGATTTATACACTTTTTTTTTAGTAGAATACTATCAAAATAGATAGAGCGGGTCTACAACATATCGTAGAATTCCGACTTGCCGATGCCATTTTCATTATTTTTACATGACGAACGTGTTTTAAACTTCGCCACTTGTTCAAAAAATTAAAAATATCGCCACAGGCATATAAGAATCTAGGATTTATGCACTTTTTTTTTTGCGTAGAGTACTATCAAAATACATAGAGCGGGTCTACAACATATCGTAGTATTCCGGCTTGCCGATGCCATTTTCATTGTTTTTACACGACGAACGTGTTTTATAATTCGTGACTTGTTCAAAAAAGTAAAAATATCGCCACAGGCATATAGGAATCTAGGATTTATGCACTTTTTTTTTTAGTAGAATACTATCAAAATAGATAGAGCGGGTCTACAACATATCGTAGCATTCCGACTTGCCGATGCCATTTTCATTATTTTTACACGACGAACGTGTTTTCAACTTCGCGACTTTTTCAAAAAATTAAAAATATCGCCATAGGCATATAGGAATCTAGGATTTATGCACCTTTTTTTTAGTAGAGTACTATCAAAATACATAGAGCGGGTCTAAAACATATCGTAGCATTCCGGCTTGCGGATGCCATTTTCATTGTTTTTACACGACGAACGTGTTTTATAATTCGCGACTTGTTCAAAAAATTAAAAATATCGACACAGGCATATAGGAATCTAGGATTTATGAACTTTTTTTTAGTAGAGTACTATCAAAATACATAGACCGGGTCTACAACATATCTTAGTATTCCGGCTTGCCGATGCCATTTTCATTGTTTTTACACGACGAACGTGTTTTATAATTCGTGACTTGTTCAAAAGAGTAAAAATATCGCAATAGGCATATAGGAATCTAGGATTTATGCACCTTTTTTTTTAGTAGAGTACTATCAAAATACATAGAGCGGGTCTACAACATATCGTAGAATTCCGACTTGCCGATGCCATTTTCATTATTTTTACATGACGAACGTGTTTTAAACTTCGCGACTTGTTCAAAAAATTAAAAATATCGCCACATGCATATAAGAATCTAGGATTTATGCACTTTTTTTTTTTTCCGTAGAGTACTATCAAAATACATAGAGCGGGTCTACAACATATCGTAGCATTCCGGCTTGCCGATGCCATTTTCAGTTTTTTTACACGACGAACGTGTTTTAAAATTCGCGACTTGTTCAAATTATTAAAAATATCGACACAGGCATATAGGAATCTAAGATTTATGCACTTTTTTTTTAGTAGAATACTATCAAAATAGATAGAGCGGGTCTACAACATATCGTAGCATTCCGACTTGCCGATGCCATTTTCATTATTTTTACACGACGAACGTGTTTTCAACTTCGCGACTTGTTCAAAAAATTAAAAATATTGCCATAGGCATATAGGAATCTAGGATTTATGCACCTTTTTTTTAGTAGAGTACTATCAAAATACATAGAGCGGGTCTACAACATATCGTAGCATTCCGGCTTGCGGATGCCATTTTCATTGTTTTTACACGACGAACGTGTTTTATAATTCGCGACTTGTTCAAAAAATTAAAAATATCGACACAGGCATATAGGAATCTAGGATTTATGCACTTTTTTTTAGTAGAGTACTATCAAAATACATAGACCGGGTCTACAACATATCGTAGTATTCCGGCTTACCGATGCCATTTTCATTGTTTTTACACGACGAACGTGTTTTATAATTCGTGACTTGTTCAAAAGAGTAAAAATATCGCCATAGGCATATAGGAATCTAGGATTTATGCACCTTTTTTTTTAGTAGAGTACTATCAAAATACATAGAGCGGGTCTACAACATATCGTAGAATTCCGACTTGCCGATGCCATTTTCATTATTTTTACATGACGAACGTGTTTTAAACTTCGCGACTTGTTCAAAAAATTAAAAATATCGCCACATGCATATAAGAATCTAGGATTTATGCACTTTTTTTTTTTTTGCGTAGAGTACTATCAAAATACATAGAGCGGGTCTACAACATATCGTAGCATTCCGGCTTGCGGATGCCATTTTCATTTTTTTTACACGACGAACGTGTTTTAAAATTCGCGACTTGTTCAAAAAATTAAAAATTTCGCCACAGGCATATAGGAATCTAAGATTTATGAACTTTTTTTTTTGAGTAGAGTACTATAAAAATACATAGAGCGGGTCTACAACATATCGTAGCATTCCGACTTGCCGATGCCATTTTCATTATTTTTACATGAAGAACGTGTTTTCAACTTCGCGACTTGTTCAAAAAATTAAAAATATCGACACAGGCATATAGGAATCTAGGATTTATGCACTTTTTTTTTAGTAGAATACTATCAAAATAGATAGAGCGGGTCTACAACATATCGTAGCATTCCGGCTTGCCGATACCATTTTCATTTGTTTACACGACGAACGTGTTTTATAATACGTGACTTGTTCAAAAAAGTAAAAATATCGCCACAGGCATATAAGAATCTAGGATTTATGCACTTTTTTTTTTTTTTGCGTAGAGTACTATCAAAATACATAGAGCGGGTCTACAACATATCGTAGCATTCCGGCTTGCCGATGCCATTTTCATTATTTTTACATGAAGAACGTGTTTTCAACTTCGCGACTTGTTCAAAAAATTAAAAATATCGACACAGGCATATAGGAATCTAGGATTTATGCACCTTTTTTTTAGTAGAGTACTATCAAAATACATAGAGCGGGTATACAACATATTGTAGCATTCCGGCTTGCGGATGCCATTTTCATTGTTTTTACACGACGAACGTGTTTTATAATTCGCGACTTCTTCAAAAAATTAAAAATATCGCCACAGGCATATAGAAATCTAGGATTTATGCAATTTTTTTTTTCGCGTAGAGTACTATCAAAATACAGAAGCGAACAAGCAAGGGATTGAGCTGCGCGCGCGTTCGGTAAGCATTCCTTTAGCAAACGCTATGCCCCTCTTAAGGTAGGGAGTGCAGAATCAACAGATCGGGTCTACAACATATCGTATATTCCGGGTTGCCGATGCCATTTTCATGGTTTTTACATGACGAACGTGTTTTATAATTCGCGAGTTGTTCAAAAAATAAATAAATCGCCACAGACATATAGGAATCTAGGATTTATACACTTTTTTTTTAGTAGAATACTATCAAAATAGATAGAGCGGGTCTACAACATATCGTAGAATTCCGACTTGCCGATGCCATTTTCATTATTTTTACATGACGAACGTGTTTTAAACTTCGCCACTTGTTCAAAAAATTAAAAATATCGCCACAGGCATATAAGAATCTAGGATTTATGCACTTTTTTTTTTGCGTAGAGTACTATCAAAATACATAGAGCGGGTCTACAACATATCGTAGTATTCCGGCTTGCCGATGCCATTTTCATTGTTTTTACACGACGAACGTGTTTTATAATTCGTGACTTGTTCAAAAAAGTAAAAATATCGCCACAGGCATATAGGAATCTAGGATTTATGCACTTTTTTTTTTAGTAGAATACTATCAAAATAGATAGAGCGGGTCTACAACATATCGTAGCATTCCGACTTGCCGATGCCATTTTCATTATTTTTACACGACGAACGTGTTTTCAACTTCGCGACTTTTTCAAAAAATTAAAAATATCGCCATAGGCATATAGGAATCTAGGATTTATGCACCTTTTTTTTAGTAGAGTACTATCAAAATACATAGAGCGGGTCTAAAACATATCGTAGCATTCCGGCTTGCGGATGCCATTTTCATTGTTTTTACACGACGAACGTGTTTTATAATTCGCGACTTGTTCAAAAAATTAAAAATATCGACACAGGCATATAGGAATCTAGGATTTATGAACTTTTTTTTAGTAGAGTACTATCAAAATACATAGACCGGGTCTACAACATATCTTAGTATTCCGGCTTGCCGATGCCATTTTCATTGTTTTTACACGACGAACGTGTTTTATAATTCGTGACTTGTTCAAAAGAGTAAAAATATCGCAATAGGCATATAGGAATCTAGGATTTATGCACCTTTTTTTTTAGTAGAGTACTATCAAAATACATAGAGCGGGTCTACAACATATCGTAGAATTCCGACTTGCCGATGCCATTTTCATTATTTTTACATGACGAACGTGTTTTAAACTTCGCGACTTGTTCAAAAAATTAAAAATATCGCCACATGCATATAAGAATCTAGGATTTATGCACTTTTTTTTTTTTGCGTAGAGTACTATCAAAATACATAGAGCGGGTCTACAACATATCGTAGCATTCCGGCTTGCCGATGCCATTTTCAGTTTTTTTACACGACGAACGTGTTTTAAAATTCGCGACTTGTTCAAATTATTAAAAATATCGACACAGGCATATAGGAATCTAAGATTTATGCACTTTTTTTTTAGTAGAATACTATCAAAATAGATAGAGCGGGTCTACAACATATCGTAGCATTCCGACTTGCCGATGCCATTTTCATTATTTTTACACGACGAACGTGTTTTCAACTTCGCGACTTGTTCAAAAAATTAAAAATATTGCCATAGGCATATAGGAATCTAGGATTTATGCACCTTTTTTTTAGTAGAGTACTATCAAAATACATAGAGCGGGTCTACAACATATCGTAGCATTCCGGCTTGCGGATGCCATTTTCATTGTTTTTACACGACGAACGTGTTTTATAATTCGCGACTTGTTCAAAAAATTAAAAATATCGACACAGGCATATAGGAATCTAGGATTTATGAACTTTTTTTTAGTAGAGTACTATCAAAATACATAGACCGGGTCTACAACATATCTTAGTATTCCGGCTTGCCGATGCCATTTTCATTGTTTTTACACGACGAACGTGTTTTATAATTCGTGACTTGTTCAAAAGAGTAAAAATATCGCAATAGGCATATAGGAATCTAGGATTTATGCACCTTTTTTTTTAGTAGAGTACTATCAAAATACATAGAGCGGGTCTACAACATATCGTAGAATTCCGACTTGCCGATGCCATTTTCATTATTTTTACATGACGAACGTGTTTTAAACTTCGCGACTTGTTCAAAAAATTAAAAATATCGCCACATGCATATAAGAATCTAGGATTTATGCACTTTTTTTTTTTTGCGTAGAGTACTATCAAAATACATAGAGCGGGTCTACAACATATCGTAGCATTCCGGCTTGCCGATGCCATTTTCAGTTTTTTTACACGACGAACGTGTTTTAAAATTCGCGACTTGTTCAAATTATTAAAAATATCGACACAGGCATATAGGAATCTAAGATTTATGCACTTTTTTTTTAGTAGAATACTATCAAAATAGATAGAGCGGGTCTACAACATATCGTAGCATTCCGACTTGCCGATGCCATTTTCATTATTTTTACACGACGAACGTGTTTTCAACTTCGCGACTTGTTCAAAAAATTAAAAATATTGCCATAGGCATATAGGAATCTAGGATTTATGCACCTTTTTTTTAGTAGAGTACTATCAAAATACATAGAGCGGGTCTACAACATATCGTAGCATTCCGGCTTGCGGATGCCATTTTCATTGTTTTTACACGACGAACGTGTTTTATAATTCGCGACTTGTTCAAAAAATTAAAAATATCGACACAGGCATATAGGATCTAGGATTTATGCACTTTTTTTTAGTAGAGTACTATCAAAATACATAGACCGGGTCTACAACATATCGTAGTATTCCGGCTTGCCGATGCCATTTTCATTGTTTTTACACGACGAACGTGTTTTATAATTCGTGACTTGTTCAAAAGAGTAAAAATATCGCCATAGGCATATAGGAATCTAGGATTTATGCACCTTTTTTTTTAGTAGAGTACTATCAAAATACATAGAGCGGGTCTACAACATATCGTAGAATTCCGACTTGCCGATGCCATTTTCATTATTTTTACATGACGAACGTGTTTTAAACTTCGCGACTTGTTCAAAAAATTAAAAATATCGCCACATGCATATAAGAATCTAGGATTTATGCACTTTTATTTTTTTTGCGTAGAGTACTATCAAAATACATAGAGCGGGTCTACAACATATCGTAGCATTCCGGCTTGCGGATGCCATTTTCATTTTTTTTACACGACGAACGTGTTTTAAAATTCGCGACTTGTTCAAAAAATTAAAAATTTCGCCACAGGCATATAGGAATCTAAGATTTATGAACTTTTTTTTTTGAGTAGAGTACTATAAAAATACATAGAGCGGGTCTACAACATATCGTAGCATTCCGACTTGCCGATGCCATTTTCATTATTTTTACATGAAGAACGTGTTTTCAACTTCGCGACTTGTTCAAAAAATTAAAAATATCGACACAGGCATATAGGAATCTAGGATTTATGCACTTTTTTTTTAGTAGAATACTATCAAAATAGATAGAGCGGGTCTACAACATATCGTAGAATTCCGACTTGCCGATGCCATTTTCATTATTTTTACATGACGAACGTGTTTTAAACTTCGCCACTTGTTCAAAAAATTAAAAATATCGCCACAGGCATATAAGAATCTAGGATTTATGCACTTTTTTTTTTGCGTAGAGTACTATCAAAATACATAGAGCGGGTCTACAACATATCGTAGTATTCCGGCTTGCCGATGCCATTTTCATTGTTTTTACACGACGAACGTGTTTTATAATTCGTGACTTGTTCAAAAAAGTAAAAATATCGCCACAGGCATATAGGAATCTAGGATTTATGCACTTTTTTTTTTAGTAGAATACTATCAAAATAGATAGAGCGGGTCTACAACATATCGTAGCATTCCGACTTGCCGATGCCATTTTCATTATTTTTACACGACGAACGTGTTTTCAACTTCGCGACTTGTTCAAAAAATTAAAAATATCGCCATAGGCATATAGGAATCTAGGATTTATGCACCTTTTTTTTAGTAGAGTACTATCAAAATACATAGAGCGGGTCTACAACATATCGTAGCATTCCGGCTTGCGGATGCCATTTTCATTGTTTTTACACGACGAACGTGTGTTATAATTCGCGACTTGTTCAAAAAATTAAAAATATCGACACAGGCATATAGGAATCTAGGATTTATGCACTTTTTTTTAGTAGAGTACTATCAAAATACATAGACCGGGTCTACAACATATCGTAGTATTCCGGTTTGCCGATGCCATTTTCATTGTTTTTACACGACGAACGTGTTTTATAATTCGTGACTTGTTCAAAAGAGTAAAAATATCGCAATAGGCATATAGGAATCTAGGATTTATGCACCTTTTTTTTTAGTAGAGTACTATCAAAATACATAGAGCGGGTCTACAACATATCGTAGAATTCCGACTTGCCGATGCCATTTTCATTATTTTTACATGACGAACGTGTTTTAAACTTCGCGACTTGTTCAAAAAATTAAAAATATCGCCACATGCATATAGGAATCTAGGATTTATGCACTTTTTTTTTAGTAGAATACTATCAAAATAGATAGAGCGGGTCTACAACATATCGTAGCATTCCGACTTGCCGATGCCATTTTCATTATTTTTACATGACGAACGTGTTTTAAACTTCGCGACTTGTTCAAAAAATTAAAAATATCGCCACATGCATATAGGAATCTAGGATTTATGCACTTTTTTTTTAGTAGAATACTATCAAAATAGATAGAGCGGGTCTACAACATATCGTAGTATTCCGACTTGCCGATGCCATTTTCATTATTTTTACACGACGAACGTGTTTTCAACTTCGCGACTTGTTCAAAAAATTAAAAATATCGCCATAGGCATATAGGAATCTAGGATTTATGCACCTTTTTTTTAGTAGAGTACTATCAAAATACATAGAGCGGGTCTACAACATATCGTAGCTTTCCGGCTTGCGGATGCCATTTTCATAGTTTTTACACGACGAACGTGTTTTATAATTCGCGACTTGTTCAAAAAATTAAAAATATCGACACAGGCATATAGGAATCTAGGATTTATGCACTTTTTTTTAGTAGAGTACTATCAAAATACATAGACCGGGTCTACAACATATCGTAGTATTCCGGCTTGCCGATGCCATTTTCATTGTTTTTACACGACGAACGTGTTTTATAATTCGTGACTTGTTCAAAAAAGTAAAAATATCGCCATAGGCATATAGGAATCTAGGATTTATGCACCTTTTTTTTTAGTAGAGTACTATCAAAATACATAGAGCGGGTCTACAACATATCATAGAATTCCGACTTGCCGATGCCATTTTCATTATTTTTACATGACGAACGTGTTTTAAACTTCGCGACTTGTTCAAAAAATTAAAAATATCGTCACAGGCATATAAGAATCTAGGATTTATGCACTTTTTTTTTTTGTGTAGAGTACTATCAAAATACATAGAGCGGGTCTACAACATAACGTGGCATTCCGGCTTGCCGATGCCATTTTCATTTTTTTTACACGACGAACGTGTTTTAAAATTCGCAACTTGTTCAAAAAATTTAAAATTTCGCCACAGGCATATAGGAATCTAAGATTTATGCACTTTTTTTTTTCGCGTAGAGTACTATAAAAATACATAGAGCGGGTCTACAACATATCGTAGCATTCCGACTTGCCGATGCCATTTTCATTATTTTTACACGACGAACATGTTTTCAACTTCGCGACTTGTTCAAAAAATTAAAAATATCGCCATAGGCATATAGGAATCTAGGATTTATGCACCTTTTTTTTAGTAGAGTACTATCAAAATACATAGAGCGGGTCTAAAACATATCGTAGCATTCCGGCTTGCGGATGCCATTTTCATTGTTTTTACACGACGAACGTGTTTTATAATTCGCGACTTGTTCAAAAAATTAAAAATATCGACACAGGCATATAGGAATCTAGGATTTATGAACTTTTTTTTAGTAGAGTACTATCAAAATACATAGACCGGGTCTACAACATATCTTAGTATTCCGGCTTGCCGATGCCATTTTCATTGTTTTTACACGACGAACGTGTTTTATAATTCGTGACTTGTTCAAAAGAGTAAAAATATCGCAATAGGCATATTGGAATCTAGGATTTATGCACCTTTTTTTTTTAGTAGAGTACTATCAAAATACATAGAGCGGGTCTACAACATATCATAGAATTCCGACTTGCCGATGCCATTTTCATTATTTTTACATGACGAACGTGTTTTAAACTTCGCGACTTGTTCAAAAAATTAAAAATATCGCCACATGCATATAAGAATCTAGGATTTATGCACTTTTTTTTTTTTGCGTAGAGTACTATCAAAATACATAGAGCGGGTCTACAACATATCGTAGCATTCCGGCTTGCCGATGCCATTTTCAGTTTTTTTACACGACGAACGTGTTTTAAAATTCGCGACTTGTTCAAATTATTAAAAATATCGACACAGGCATATAGGAATCTAAGATTTATGCACTTTTTTTTTAGTAGAATACTATCAAAATAGATAGAGCGGGTCTACAACATATCGTAGCATTCCGACTTGCCGATGCCATTTTCATTATTTTTACACGACGAACGTGTTTTCAACTTCGCGACTTGTTCAAAAAATTAAAAATATTGCCATAGGCATATAGGAATCTAGGATTTATGCACCTTTTTTTTAGTAGAGTACTATCAAAATACATAGAGCGGGTCTACAACATATCGTAGCATTCCGGCTTGCGGATGCCATTTTCATTGTTTTTACACGACGAACGTGTTTTATAATTCGCGACTTGTTCAAAAAATTAAAAATATCGACACAGGCATATAGGAATCTAGGATTTATGCACTTTTTTTTAGTAGAGTACTATCAAAATACATAGACCGGGTCTACAACATATCGTAGTATTCCGGCTTGCCGATGCCATTTTCATTGTTTTTACACGACGAACGTGTTTTATAATTCGTGACTTGTTCAAAAGAGTAAAAATATCGCCATAGGCATATAGGAATCTAGGATTTATGCACCTTTTTTTTTAGTAGAGTACTATCAAAATACATAGAGCGGGTCTACAACATATCGTAGAATTCCGACTTGCCGATGCCATTTTCATTATTTTTACATGACGAACGTGTTTTAAACTTCGCGACTTGTTCAAAAAATTAAAAATATCGCCACATGCATATAAGAATCTAGGATTTATGCACTTTTTTTTTTTTTGCGTAGAGTACTATCAAAATACATAGAGCGGGTCTACAACATATCGTAGCATTCCGGCTTGCGGATGCCATTTTCATTTTTTTTACACGACGAACGTGTTTTAAAATTCGCGACTTGTTCAAAAAATTAAAAATTTCGCCACAGGCATATAGGAATCTAAGATTTATGAACTTTTTTTTTTGAGTAGAGTACTATAAAAATACATAGAGCGGGTCTACAACATATCGTAGCATTCCGACTTGCCGATGCCATTTTCATTATTTTTACATGAAGAACGTGTTTTCAACTTCGCGACTTGTTCAAAAAATTAAAAATATCGACACAGGCATATAGGAATCTAGGATTTATGCACTTTTTTTTTAGTAGAATACTATCAAAATAGATAGAGCGGGTCTACAACATATCGTAGAATTCCGACTTGCCGATGCCATTTTCATTATTTTTACATGACGAACGTGTTTTAAACTTCGCCACTTGTTCAAAAAATTAAAAATATCGCCACAGGCATATAAGAATCTAGGATTTATGCACTTTTTTTTTTGCGTAGAGTACTATCAAAATACATAGAGCGGGTCTACAACATATCGTAGTATTCCGGCTTGCCGATGCCATTTTCATTGTTTTTACACGACGAACGTGTTTTATAATTCGTGACTTGTTCAAAAAAGTAAAAATATCGCCACAGGCATATAGGAATCTAGGATTTATGCACTTTTTTTTTTAGTAGAATACTATCAAAATAGATAGAGCGGGTCTACAACATATCGTAGCATTCCGACTTGCCGATGCCATTTTCATTATTTTTACACGACGAACGTGTTTTCAACTTCGCGACTTGTTCAAAAAATTAAAAATATCGCCATAGGCATATAGGAATCTAGGATTTATGCACCTTTTTTTTAGTAGAGTACTATCAAAATACATAGAGCGGGTCTACAACATATCGTAGCATTCCGGCTTGCGGATGCCATTTTCATTGTTTTTACACGACGAACGTGTTTTATAATTCGCGACTTGTTCAAAAAATTAAAAATATCGACACAGGCATATAGGAATCTAGGATTTATGCACTTTTTTTTAGTAGAGTACTATCAAAATACATAGACCGGGTCTACAACATATCGTAGTATTCCGGTTTGCCGATGCCATTTTCATTGTTTTTACACGACGAACGTGTTTTATAATTCGTGACTTGTTCAAAAGAGTAAAAATATCGCAATAGGCATATAGGAATCTAGGATTTATGCACCTTTTTTTTTAGTAGAGTACTATCAAAATACATAGAGCGGGTCTACAACATATCGTAGAATTCCGACTTGCCGATGCCATTTTCATTATTTTTACATGACGAACGTGTTTTAAACTTCGCGACTTGTTCAAAAAATTAAAAATATCGCCACATGCATATAGGAATCTAGGATTTATGCACTTTTTTTTTAGTAGAATACTATCAAAATAGATAGAGCGGGTCTACAACATATCGTAGCATTCCGACTTGCCGATGCCATTTTCATTATTTTTACATGACGAACGTGTTTTAAACTTCGCGACTTGTTCAAAAAATTAAAAATATCGCCACATGCATATAGGAATCTAGGATTTATGCACTTTTTTTTTAGTAGAATACTATCAAAATAGATAGAGCGGGTCTACAACATATCGTAGCATTCCGACTTGCCGATGCCATTTTCATTATTTTTACACGACGAACGTGTTTTCAACTTCGCGACTTGTTCAAAAAATTAAAAATATCGCCATAGGCATATAGGAATCTAGGATTTATGCACCTTTTTTTTTAGTAGAGTACTATCAAAATACATAGAGCGGGTCTACAACATATCATAGAATTCCGACTTGCCGATGCCATTTTCATTATTTTTACATGACGAACGTGTTTTAAACTTCGCGACTTGTTCAAAAAATTAAAAATATCGTCACAGGCATATAAGAATCTAGGATTTATGCACTTTTTTTTTTTGTGTAGAGTACTATCAAAATACATAGAGCGGGTCTACAACATAACGTGGCATTCCGGCTTGCCGATGCCATTTTCATTTTTTTTACACGACGAACGTGTTTTAAAATTCGCAACTTGTTCAAAAAATTAAAAATTTCGCCACAGGCATATAGGAATCTAAGATTTATGCACTTTTTTTTTTCGCGTAGAGTACTATAAAAATACATAGAGCGGGTCTACAACATATCGTAGCATTCCGACTTGCCGATGCCATTTTCATTATTTTTACATGAAGAACGTGTTTTCAACTTCGCGACTTGTTCAAAAAATTAAAAATATCGACACAGGCATATAGGAATCTAGGATTTATGCACTTTTTTTTAGTAGAGTACTATCAAAATACATAGACCGGGTCTACAACATATCGTAGTATTCCGGCTTGCCGATGCCATTTTCATTGTTTTTACACGACAAACGTGTTTTATAATTCGTGACTTGTTCAAAAAAGTAAAAATATCGCCATAGGCATATAGTAATCTAGGATTTATGCACCTTTTTTTTAGTAGAGTACTATCAAAATACATAGAGCGGGTCTACAACATATCGTAGAATTCCGACTTGCCGATGCCATTTTCATTATTTTTACATGACGAACGTGTTTTAAACTTCGCCACTTGTTCAAAAAATTAAAAATATCGCCACAGGCATATAAGAATCTAGGATTTATGCACTTTTTTTTTTGCGTAGAGTACTATCAAAATACATAGAGCTGGTCTACAACATATCGTAGTATTGCGGCTTGCCGATGCCATTTTCATTGTTTTTACACGACGAACGTGTTTTATAATTCGTGACTTGTTCAAAAAAGTAAAAATATCGCCATAGGCATATAGGAATCTAGGATTTATGCACCTTTTTTTTTAGTAGAGTACTATCAAAATACATAGAGCGGGTCTACAACATATCATAGAATTCCGACTTGCCGATGCCATTTTCATTATTTTTACATGACGAACGTGTTTTAAACTTCGCGACTTGTTCAAAAAATTAAAAATATCGCCACAGGCATATAAGAATCTAGGATTTATGTACTTTTTTTTTTGCGTAGAGTACTATCAAAATACATAGAGCTGGTCTACAACATATCGTAGTATTCCGGCTTGCCGATGCCATTTTCATTGTTTTTACACGACGAACGTGTTTTATAATTCGTGACTTGTTCAAAAAAGTAAAAATATCGCCATAGGCATATAGGAATCTAGGATTTATGCACCTTTTTTTTTAGTAGAGTACTATCAAAATACATAGAGCGGGTCTACAGCATATCATAGAATTCCGACTTGCCGATGCCATTTTCATTATTTTTACATGACGAACGTGTTTTAAACTTCGCGACTTGTTCAAAAAATTAAAAATATCGCCACAGGCATATAAGAATCTAGGATTTATGCACTTTTTTTTTTGTGTAGAGTACTATCAAAATACATAGAGCGGGTCTACAACATATCGTGGCATTCCGGCTTGACGATGTCATTTTCATTTTTTTTACACGACGAACGTGTTTTATAATTCGCGACTTGTTCAAAAAATTAAAAATATCGACACAGGCATATAGGAATCTAGGATTTATGCACTTTTTTTTAGTAGAGTACTATCAAAATACATAGACCGGGTCTACAACATATCGTAGTATTCCGGCTTGCCGATGCCATTTTCATTGTTTTTACACGACGAACGTGTTTTATAATTCGTGACTTGTTCAAAAGAGTAAAAATATCGCCATAGGCATATAGGAATCTAGGATTTATGCACCTTTTTTTTTAGTAGAGTACTATGAAAATACATAGAGTGGGTCTACAACATATCGTAGAATTCCGACTTGCCGATGCCATTTTCATTATTTTTACAGGACGAACGTGTTTTAAACTTCGCGACTTGTTCAAAAAATTAAAAATATCGCCATAGGCATATAGGAATCTAGGATTTATGCACCTTTTTTTTTAGTAGAGTACTATCAAAATACATAGAGCGGGTCTACAACATATCATAGAATTCCGACTTGCCGATGCCATTTTCATTATTTTTACATGACGAACGTGTTTTAAACTTCGCGACTTGTTCAAAAAATTAAAAATATCGTCACAGGCATATAAGAATCTAGGATTTATGCACTTTTTTTTTTTGTGTAGAGTACTATCAAAATACATAGAGCGGGTCTACAACATAACGTGGCATTCCGGCTTGCCGATGCCATTTTCATTTTTTTTACACGACGAACGTGTTTTAAAATTCGCAACTTGTTCAAAAAATTAAAAATTTCGCCACAGGCATATAGGAATCTAAGATTTATGCACTTTTTTTTTTCGCGTAGAGTACTATAAAAATACATAGAGCGGGTCTACAACATATCGTAGCATTCCGACTTGCCGATGCCATTTTCATTATTTTTACATGAAGAACGTGTTTTCAACTTCGCGACTTGTTCAAAAAATTAAAAATATCGACACAGGCATATAGGAATCTAGGATTTATGCACTTTTTTTTAGTAGAGTACTATCAAAATACATAGACCGGGTCTACAACATATCGTAGTATTCCGGCTTGCCGATGCCATTTTCATTGTTTTTACACGACAAACGTGTTTTATAATTCGTGACTTGTTCAAAAAAGTAAAAATATCGCCATAGGCATATAGTAATCTAGGATTTATGCACCTTTTTTTTAGTAGAGTACTATCAAAATACATAGAGCGGGTCTACAACATATCGTAGAATTCCGACTTGCCGATGCCATTTTCATTATTTTTACATGACGAACGTGTTTTAAACTTCGCCACTTGTTCAAAAAATTAAAAATATCGCCACAGGCATATAAGAATCTAGGATTTATGCACTTTTTTTTTTGCGTAGAGTACTATCAAAATACATAGAGCTGGTCTACAACATATCGTAGTATTGCGGCTTGCCGATGCCATTTTCATTGTTTTTACACGACGAACGTGTTTTATAATTCGTGACTTGTTCAAAAAAGTAAAAATATCGCCATAGGCATATAGGAATCTAGGATTTATGCACCTTTTTTTTTAGTAGAGTACTATCAAAATACATAGAGCGGGTCTACAACATATCATAGAATTCCGACTTGCCGATGCCATTTTCATTATTTTTACATGACGAACGTGTTTTAAACTTCGCGACTTGTTCAAAAAATTAAAAATATCGCCACAGGCATATAAGAATCTAGGATTTATGTACTTTTTTTTTTGCGTAGAGTACTATCAAAATACATAGAGCTGGTCTACAACATATCGTAGTATTCCGGCTTGCCGATGCCATTTTCATTGTTTTTACACGACGAACGTGTTTTATAATTCGTGACTTGTTCAAAAAAGTAAAAATATCGCCATAGGCATATAGGAATCTAGGATTTATGCACCTTTTTTTTTAGTAGAGTACTATCAAAATACATAGAGCGGGTCTACAACATATCATAGAATTCCGACTTGCCGATGCCATTTTCATTATTTTTACATGACGAACGTGTTTTAAACTTCGCGACTTGTTCAAAAAATTAAAAATATCGCCACAGGAATATAAGAATCTAGGATTTATGCACTTTTTTTTTTGTGTAGAGTACTATCAAAATACATAGAGCGGGTCTACAACATATCGTGGCATTCCGGCTTGACGATGTCATTTTCATTTTTTTTACACGACGAACGTGTTTTATAATTCGCGACTTGTTCAAAAAATTAAAAATATCGACACAGGCATATAGGAATCTAGGATTTATGCACTTTTTTTTAGTAGAGTACTATCAAAATACATAGACCGGGTCTACAACATATCGTAGTATTCCGGCTTGCCGATGCCATTTTCATTGTTTTTACACGACGAACGTGTTTTATAATTCGTGACTTGTTCAAAAGAGTAAAAATATCGCCATAGGCATATAGGAATCTAGGATTTATGCACCTTTTTTTTTAGTAGAGTACTATGAAAATACATAGAGTGGGTCTACAACATATCGTAGAATTCCGACTTGCCGATGCCATTTTCATTATTTTTACATGACGAACGTGTTTTAAACTTCGCGACTTGTTCAAAAAATTAAAAATATCGCCACATGCATATAAGAATCTAGGATTTATGCACTTTTTTTTTTTTGCGTAGAGTACTATCAAAATACATAGAGCGGGTCTACAACATATCGTAGCATTCCGGCTTGCCGATGCCATTTGCATTTTTTTTACACGACGAACGTGTTTTAAAATTCGCGACTTGTTCAAAAAATTAAAAATTTCGCCACAGGCATATAGGAATCTAAGATTTATGAACTTTTTTTTTTTAGTAGAGTACTATAAAAATACATAGAGCGGGTCTACAACATATCGTAGCATTCCGACTTGCCGATGCCATTTTCATTATTTTTACATGAAGAACGTGTTTTCAACTTCGCGACTTGTTCAAAAAATTAAAAATATCGACACAGGCATATAGGAATCTAGGATTTATGCACTTTTTTTTTAGTAGAATACTATCAAAATAGATAGAGAGGGTCTACAACATATCGTAGCATTCCGACTTGCCGATGCCATTTTCATTATTTTTACATGACGAACGTGTTTTCAACTTCGCGACTTGTTCAAAAAATTAAAAATATCGCCATAGGCATATAGGAATCTAGGATTTATGCACCTTTTTTTTAGTAGAGTACTATCAAAATACATAGAGCGGGTCTACAACATATCGTAGCTTTCCGGCTTGCGGATGCCATTTTCATAGTTTTTACACGACGAACGTGTTTTATAATTCTCGACTTGTTCAAAAAATTAAAAATATCGACACAGGCATATAGGAATCTAGGATTTATGCACTTTTTTTTAGTAGAGTACTATCAAAATACATAGACCGGGTCTACAACATATCGTAGTATTCCGGCTTGCCGATGCCATTTTCATTGTTTTTACACGACGAACGTGTTTTATAATTCGTGACTTGTTCAAAAGAGTAAAAATATCGCCATAGGCATATAGGAATCTAGGATTTATGCACCTTTTTTTTTAGTAGAGTACTATGAAAATACATAGAGCGGGTCTACAACATATCGTAGAATTCCGACTTGCCGATGCCATTTTCATTATTTTTACATGACGAACGTGTTTTAAACTTCGCGACTTGTTCAAAAAATTAAAAATATCGCCACATGCATATAAGAATCTAGGATTTATGCACTTTTTTTTTTTTTGCGTAGAGTACTATCAAAATACATAGAGCGGGTCTACAACATATCGTAGCATTCCGGCTTGCCGATGCCATTTTCATTTTTTTTACACGACGAACGTGTTTTAAAATTCGCGACTTGTTCAAAAAATTAAAAATTTCGCCACAGGCATATAGGAATCTAAGATTTATGAACTTTTTTTTTTTAGTAGAATACTATAAAAATACATAGAGCGGGTCTACAACATATCGTAGCATTCCGACTTGCCGATGCCATTTTCATTATTTTTACATGAAGAACGTGTTTTGAACTTCGCGACTTGTTCAAAAAATTAAAAATATCGACACAGGCATATAGGAATCTAGGATTTATGCACTTTTTTTTTAGTAGAATACTATCAAAATAGATAGAGAGGGTCTACAACATATCGTAGCATTCCGACTTGCCGATGCCATTTTCATTATTTTTACATGACGAACGTGTTTTAAACTTCGCGACTTGTTCAAAAAATTAAAAATATCGCCACATGCATATAAGAATCTAGGATTTATGCACTTTTTTTTTTTTGCGTAGAGTACTATCAAAATACATAGAGCGGGTCTACAACATATCGTAGCATTCCGGCTTGCCGATGCCATTTGCATTTTTTTTACACGACGAACGTGTTTTAAAATTCGCGACTTGTTCAAAAAATTAAAAATTTCGCCACAGGCATATAGGAATCTAAGATTTATGAACTTTTTTTTTTTAGTAGAGTACTATAAAAATACATAGAGCGGGTCTACAACATATCGTAGCATTCCGACTTGCCGATGCCATTTTCATTATTTTTACATGAAGAACGTGTTTTCAACTTCGCGACTTGTTCAAAAAATTAAAAATATCGACACAGGCATATAGGAATCTAGGATTTATGCACTTTTTTTTTAGTAGAATACTATCAAAATAGATAGAGAGGGTCTACAACATATCGTAGCATTCCGACTTGCCGATGCCATTTTCATTATTTTTACATGACGAACGTGTTTTCAACTTCGCGACTTGTTCAAAAAATTAAAAATATCGCCATAGGCATATAGGAATCTAGGATTTATGCACCTTTTTTTTAGTAGAGTACTATCAAAATACATAGAGCGGGTCTACAACATATCGTAGCTTTCCGGCTTGCGGATGCCATTTTCATAGTTTTTACACGACGAACGTGTTTTATAATTCTCGACTTGTTCAAAAAATTAAAAATATCGACACAGGCATATAGGAATCTAGGATTTATGCACTTTTTTTTAGTAGAGTACTATCAAAATACATAGACCGGGTCTACAACATATCGTAGTATTCCGGCTTGCCGATGCCATTTTCATTGTTTTTACACGACGAACGTGTTTTATAATTCGTGACTTGTTCAAAAGAGTAAAAATATCGCCATAGGCATATAGGAATCTAGGATTTATGCACCTTTTTTTTTAGTAGAGTACTATGAAAATACATAGAGCGGGTCTACAACATATCGTAGAATTCCGACTTGCCGATGCCATTTTCATTATTTTTACATGACGAACGTGTTTTAAACTTCGCGACTTGTTCAAAAAATTAAAAATATCGCCACATGCATATAAGAATCTAGGATTTATGCACTTTTTTTTTTTTTGCGTAGAGTACTATCAAAATACATAGAGCGGGTCTACAACATATCGTAGCATTCCGGCTTGCCGATGCCATTTTCATTTTTTTTACACGACGAACGTGTTTTAAAATTCGCGACTTGTTCAAAAAATTAAAAATTTCGCCACAGGCATATAGGAATCTAAGATTTATGAACTTTTTTTTTTTAGTAGAATACTATAAAAATACATAGAGCGGGTCTACAACATATCGTAGCATTCCGACTTGCCGATGCCATTTTCATTATTTTTACATGAAGAACGTGTTTTGAACTTCGCGACTTGTTCAAAAAATTAAAAATATCGACACAGGCATATAGGAATCTAGGATTTATGCACTTTTTTTTTAGTAGAATACTATCAAAATAGATAGAGAGGGTCTACAACATATCGTAGCATTCCGACTTGCCGATGCCATTTTCATTATTTTTACATGACGAACGTGTTTTCAACTTCGCGACTTGTTCAAAAAATTAAAAATATCGCCATAGGCATATAGGAATCTAGGATTTATGCACCTTTTTTTTAGTAGAGTACTATCAAAATACATAGAGCGGGTCTACAACATATCGTAGCTTTCCGGCTTGCGGATGCCATTTTCATAGTTTTTACACGACGAACGTGTTTTATAATTCGCGACTTGTTCAAAAAATTAAAAATATCGACACAGGCATATAGGAATCTAGGATTTATGCACTTTTTTTTAGTAGAGTACTATCAAAATACATAGACCGGGTCTACAACATATCGTAGTATTCCGGCTTGCCGATGCCATTTTCATTGTTTTTACACGACGAACGTGTTTTATAATTCGTGACTTGTTCAAAAGAGTAAAAATATCGCCATAGGCATATAGGAATCTAGGATTTATGCACCTTTTTTTTTAGTAGAGTACTATGAAAATACATAGAGCGGGTCTACAACATATCGTAGAATTCCGACTTGCCGATGCCATTTTCATTATTTTTACATGACGAACGTGTTTTAAACTTCGCGACTTGTTCAAAAAATTAAAAATATCGCCACATGCATATAAGAATCTAGGATTTATGCACTTTTTTTTTTTTTGCGTAGAGTACTATCAAAATACATAGAGCGGGTCTACAACATATCGTAGCATTCCGGCTTGCCGATGCCATTTTCATTTTTTTTACACGACGAACGTGTTTTAAAATTCGCGACTTGTTCAAAAAATTAAAAATTTCGCCACAGGCATATAGGAATCTAAGATTTATGAACTTTTTTTTTTTAGTAGAGTACTATAAAAATACATAGAGCGGGTCTACAACATATCGTAGCATTCCGACTTGCGGATGCCATTTTCATTATTTTTAAATGAAGAATGTGTTTTCAACTTCGCGACTTGTTCAAAAAATTAAAAATATCGACACAGGCATATAGGAATCTAGGATTTATGCACTTTTTTTTTAGTAGAATACTATCAAAATAGATAGAGAGGGTCTACAACATATCGTAGCATTCCGACTTGCCGATGCCATTTTCATTATTTTTACATGACGAACGTGTTTTCAACTTCGCGACTTGTTCAAAAAATTAAAAATATCGCCATAGGCATATAGGAATCTAGGATTTATGCACCTTTTTTTTAGTAGAGTACTATCAAAATACATAGAGCGGGTCTACAACATATCGTAGCTTTCCGGCTTGCGGATGCCATTTTCATAGTTTTTACACGACGAACGTGTTTTATAATTCGCGACTTGTTCAAAAAATTAAAAATATCGACACAGGCATATAGGAATCTAGGATTTATGCACTTTTTTTTAGTAGAGTACTATCAAAATACATAGACCGGGTCTACAACATATCGTAGTATTCCGGCTTGCCGATGCCATTTTCATTGTTTTTACACAACGAACGTGTTTTATAATTCGTGACTTGTTCAAAAGAGTAAAAATATCGCCATAGGCATATAGGAATCTAGGATTTATGCACCTTTTTTTTTAGTAGAGTACTATGAAAATACATAGAGCGGGTCTACAACATATCGTAGAATTCCGACTTGCCGATGCCATTTTCATTATTTTTACATGACGAACGTGTTTTAAACTTCGCGACTTGTTCAAAAAATTAAAAATATCGCCACATGCATATAAGAATCTAGGATTTATGCACTTTTTTTTTTTTTGCGTAGAGTACTATCAAAATACATAGAGCGGGTCTACAACATATCGTAGCATTCCGGCTTGCCGATGCCATTTTCATTTTTTTTACACGACGAACTTGTTTTAAAATTCGCGACTTGTTCAAAAAATTAAAAATTTCGCCACAGGCATATAGGAATCTAAGATTTATGAACTTTTTTTTTTTAGTAGAGTACTATAAAAATACATAGAGCGGGTCTACAACATATCGTAGCATTCCGACTTGCCGATGCCATTTTCAATATTTTTACATGAAGAACGTGTTTTCAACTTCGCGACTTGTTCAAAAAATTAAAAATATCGACACAGGCATATAGGAATCTAGGATTTATGCACTTTTTTTTAGTAGAATACTATCAAAATAGATAGAGAGGGTCTACAACATATCGTAGCATTCCAACTTGCCGATGCCATTTTCATTATTTTTACATGACGAACGTGTTTTCAACTTCGCGACTTGTTCAAAAAATTAAAAATATCGCCATAGGCATATAGGAATCTAGGATTTATGCACCTTTTTTTTAGTAGAGTACTATCAAAATACATAGAGCGGGTCTACAACATATCGTAGCTTTCCGGCTTGCGGATGCCATTTTCATAGTTTTTACACGACGAACGTGTTTTATAATTCGCGACTTGTACAAAAAATTTAAAATATCGACACAGGCATATAGGAATCTAGGATTTATGCACTTTTTTTTAGTAGAGTACTATCAAAATACATAGACCGGGTCTACAACATATCGTAGTATTCCGGCTTGCCGATGCCATTTTCATTGTTTTTACACGACGAACGTGTTTTATAATTCGTGACTTGTTCAAAAAAGTAAAAATATCGCCATAGGCATATAGGAATCTAGGATTTATGCACCTTTTTTTTTAGTAGAGTACTATCAAAATACATAGAGCGGGTCTACAACATATCGTAGAATTCCGACTTGCCGATGCCATTTTCATTATTTTTACATGACGTACGTGTTTTAAATTTCGCGACTTGTTCAAAAAATTAAAAATATCGCCACAGGCATATAAGAATCTAGGATTTATGCACTTTTTTTTTTTGTGTAGAGTACTATCAAAATACATAGAGCGGGTCTACAACATATCGTGGCATTCCGGCTTGCCGATGCCATTTTCATTTTTTTTACACGACGAACGTGTTTTAAAATTCGCAACTTGTTCAAAAAATTAAAAATTTCGCCACAGGCATATAGGAATCTAAGATTTATGAACTTTTTTTTTGCGTAGAGTACAATAAAAATACATAGAGCGGGTCTACAACATATCGTAGCATTCCGACTTGCCGATGCCATTTTCATTGTTTTTACACGATGAACGTGTTTTATAATTCGTGACTTGTTCAAAAAAAAATATCGCCACAGACATATAGGAATCTAGGATTTATGCACTTTTTTTTAGCGTAGAGTACTATCAAATTACATAGAGTGGGTCTACGACATATCGTAGCATTCCGACTTGCCGATGCCATTTTCATTATTTTTACATGACGAACGTGTTTTCAACTACGTGACTTGTTCAAAAAACTAAAAATATCGCCACAGGCATATAGGAATCTAGGATTTATGCACTTTTTTTTTTTGCGTAGAGTACTATCAAAATACATAGAGCGAGTCTACAACATATCGTAGTATTCAGGCTTGCCGATTCCATTTTAATTGTTTTTACACGACGAATGTGTTTTAAAATTCGCGACTTGTTCCAAAAAGTAAAAATATCGCCACAGGCATATAGGAATCTAGGATTTATGAACTTTTTTTTTGCGTAGAGTACTATAAAAATACATAGAGCTGGTTTACAACATATCATAGTATTCTGGCTTTCCGATGCCATTTTCATTTTTTTTACACGACGAACGTGTTTTAAAATTCGCGACTTGTTCGAAATTAAAAATTTCGCCACGGGCATATAGGAATCTAGGATTTATGAACTTTTTTTTTTGCGTAGAGTACTATAAAAATACATAGAGCGGGTCTACAACATATCGTAGCATTCCGACTTGCCGATGCCATTTTCATTATTTTTACATGAAGAACGTGTTTTCAACTTCGCGACTTGTTCAAAAAATTAAAAATATCGACACAGGCATATAAGAATCTAGGATTTATGCACTTTTTTTTAGTAGAGTACTATAAAAATACATAGACCGGGTCTACAACATATCGTAGTATTCCGGCTTGCCGATGCCATTTTCGTTGTTTTTACACGACGAACGTGTTTTATAATTCGTGACTTGTTCAAAAAAGTAAAAATATCGCCACAGGAATATAGGAATCTAGGATTTATGCACTTTTTTTTAGCGTAGAGTACTATCAAATTACATAGAGTGGTTCTACAACATATCATAGCATTCCGACTTGCCGATGCCATTTTCATTATTTTTACACGACGAACGTGTTTTCAACTTCGTGACTTGTTCAAAAAATTAAAAATATCGCCACAGGCATATAGGAATATAGGATTTATCACTACTACAATTTTTGGTTACAATAGCACTAATTTAATAGCACTTTTACACAAGTGCTATTAAATATCCCACTTAAATACGTATAATAGCACTTTCCTATCAAAAGTGCTATTATAGATATTGTATTGTTTTTATCAAATACGTTTAATAGCGCTTTTGTGCGAGTGCTATAATAGGTATACTTAAGATAGCACTTGTTGGTACCTTTAGATAGCACTTCTCATAAGTGCTATTATTGGGCTTTCTAGTGGAAAAAAAAAGACTGAATAATTCATTTTGGCGCTGGATGGAAAAATTACTTTGCGCCTAATATTTTCACTTTTCACAATATCACTTTTGACTTTTCACTGTCTCCCTCAATTTTCACTCAACCGCTGCCCTTCCGCCATCCACCACCATCGTCTTCTCACTCTTCACCGCTACCACCATCGACCACCATCGTCTTCTCACTCTCCACCGCTACCACCATCGTCTTCTCACACCACCAACAAACTCAACCCATCGTCTTCTAACTCTCAAACTCGACCCACCGTCATCTAACACCACCGGCGAACTCTCCACCTGCATCGTTCCTCTCTCCGGTCACACTTCATCATTGTTCACTCGAAGGAGGTAAATATTTTCACTCTCTTTATTTTTATGTTGTTGATTTTGGAACAATTTTTCGATCTCTGGTTGTAAGATTCAATCTCTGGTTGTTGATTTTGGAACAATTTTTTCAATCTCTCAATTATTTCCTGCAGTGAATATATCTGATGTGTTTTGGTTTTCTTCTATCTGGTTTATTAACCACATGTTTGGTTTGTTATAAGGAGGATTTCTTTAGCCCCTTAAGCTTTAATTTGGAATAGCATATGAAAAATGATTATTGAGCATAAATAGAAGCTGGATACAATTTATTTTGATTAAAAGTATTGATAAAATTGCCCGGTACTTTGTTTGAGATTGAGTGTGAAAGTGATGATCCTGATTATTCATACTCTGTTGTTTCTAAATTCGCAATTTTTCGATCTGGGAAATTGCCACAGTGAGTGCATTTTCTATTTTTCGATCCTGATTATTCATAATTTTTCGTCTATTTTCTTTGAACTGTTTTGTTTTGAGCAAATTTTCGTTAAAATTAAGTTATTTTGAATAGGGTTTTCCAAATGGTTGAATTTGAATTATTTCCGAATTAGGGTAATTCATATGAATGATTAAGGGTAATGACGCAGCTGCATTTGTGTAAGTCACAGCTGTATCAAATGAGCTAATCACAGTGCATATTTGATGCAAATATTCTATAGCCAAATTAGGATAGAAATGAATCTAAATGAGCTAAGGGTTTTTTTGTTTTGTTTTGACTATGTTATTTGTAACGCCCTAGTTGCTTTTATTTATTTTATTAAATATAGAGTCTATTTACTTGATTTATTATATGTGTGTGATGTATTTTTATTTGAATGGCTTTATTTTAATTAATTGTAAGGAGATGAGTAGTGAAGGGAATAAGTAGAGTTAAGGGGTTGAAATTAGAATTAAATGGAAATAATAGTATTAAGTGGAATTAGTAGGAATTAAATAAGGAAGTGGGAGGTTAAGAAATAGAAGTTAGAGAAAAGAAAACACTTTTCACGTAAAACAGAGAAAAGAAGGGTTTTGGAGAAAAGGGAGAAGCACCGAGAGAGAAGAGGCTTTGAGAATCAAGAGCAGCTGTAGGGTTATTCGCTCATCAAAACTAAGGTAAGGGTGGGAACTTATACTTTAATTCTAAGCATGTAGTTCAGAAAATTGATTTAGCATGATAATTGATGAAAATTGGGAAAACTAGGTTAACTATGAATTTGATTAATAATGGAATAAGAAGCCCTGAATCATGTTAGAATAACTGTTGTTAGATGATTAGTAATATTGGGTGTTTGATTTCTAAAAAACTAAGAGAGTCTAAGGAGATTATATGAAAAAGGGTTACTATTAGAAAGTGGTTAAATTCTGATGAACATAATTTTAGTGAAACTTAAGTTCTGTACCCGAATTTGCGATACAAACTGGTACTTATTGGTACTTAATTGGTCTTAGGGGTAAACACGAAAGTTATAGATAAAGATGTTAGCTTTCTAATGGCTTTGGTTTGACTTCCAGATTATGTTTGGAACTTAAGTTATCGTCAAATTACTACACGTAGGTCACAGTGAAACTTCTGCTTATGTACCTGACTTTGCGATTAAAACTGGTATTAATCGGTATATAATTGGTCTTATGTGTAAACACGAAAGATGTAGATACAGATGTTAGCTATCGAATGGCTTTGGTTTGACACAAAAACTCCTTGTGAATAATTTTATATGAATTTATGAAGTTGGTTGATGTATTAGGATGTTGTGAAGTAGAGTCCTTGTCGTCGTGTCAAGGTCATATGAATTGTAAGAAGTTGTCTAAGTGGATTAAGTTGCTGGTTGTCATGGCATTTTACAGAGTCCACATATGCACTAAAGTTGGGGGCTTGATGCCCTGTGAGCTTATGCTCAAACCCGTTGGGGGCTTGATGCCCTGTGAGCCTACGCTCAAAACCCGTTGGGGGCTTGATGCCCTGATTGGTACCACATGCATGCTGCATAGTCAAGTCGTCTAGGTTGTCTAAGTGGGAGTCATGTTATCTAAGTCGTCGAAGCCTTGTCGTGTTGTCGAGTTGTGATAGAATTAATGAGTTACATCGAAAAGTTGTGTAGTTAAATAATGAAATAATATGTTGACGTTTATGATGTTTTAAGTTATTAATTTTATGTTGATGAACGATATCCTTATTATTATTGTATATGTATCTCACCCTTCTGTTGGAATTGCCGCCTTGTGGGCAAGTGCAGATATTCAGGATTAGCTGCAATTGTGAGTTGACTCTCTCATGGTCTTAGGATGCTCTGATACGTAACGGGGCGGGTTTTATTGTTGGATTGTCCTTGTTACGTATTTTTCCTTGAGATTTCATGTTGAAATAATTTAGTTGGATTTTTGTATTAATGTTGAACACGTTGAGGCCTTAGAGCCATATTTTGGTTGAACAGAATTATGAATACTATTTCCGTTGCGAAATTATGAAATTTGTTATCAGTTGATGTTTGATTCATTAATAGAAAAATTTACTCTATTACTTATGTATTTTACGAAGTGTAGCATTCTGTATACGTTGAAATACTCTGATTTATATGTATGATTTATCTTGTTGGGAATACGGGGTGTTACAATTGGTATCAGAGCAGGTCGGTCTGTCCGGCCAAGCAGTGGAGTCAGTTGTGTCGAGTGACGACTATTTTGTCGTTTGTTTTGTTGTTTATCTATTGTTCTTGGTTGTAGAATTTTGCATGAAAGTAAGAAGAGTATGAATTCTAACAATGATAAGTGAATTCTAGGATACGCTTGATATATGCTTGTTTTATATAACGTGCACTAGATCATTTCCATGAAAACTTGACTTGTTCTTTTATTATCTATGAGTTATACATAATGATTATGCTATCTTTCTAGGAATAGAATTGTTGTATATGATGCCTATGCTTTTTTTTATTGTCTTATTGTACCATGCTAA
Source organism: Trifolium subterraneum (assembly GCA_951799995.1). Lineage (NCBI taxonomy): Eukaryota > Viridiplantae > Streptophyta > Magnoliopsida > Fabales > Fabaceae > Trifolium > Trifolium subterraneum. The sequence goes on along the minus strand of OX637464.1, from coordinate 25,708,971 downwards.
TTACCATTTAAGTTAATTATTTTCTCGCATGATATGCTTATTTAAATGTGAATTGTTGAACTAATTGAAATTTGTTATCATGGTATATGCATTTTTGTTCTTGCTTTTGATGTGATCCTTAATTCTTAGAAAATATATAATATTTAAATGCTTTATGGAATATGAATTGTTGAGATATTAGAATTTGTGGTTATAAAATTCATCCTTTCTTGTATTGATTTGACTCTTGATTTCTAGAAAATACATGTTACTTTAATACTTATATGGGATGTCATGTTATGCTTTTGTATAATCATGCGTAAATGTTTTATAAGTTTATTCATTTATGCTTCTTTAATAATTATGTTTATTTATATATGTTAATAGATGATTATGTGTAGATTTGGTGTTTGTGTTTTAGTTTTATGAAATCTTGCGTAGATGCTCGTGTGTTGTATTTCATGTTTTGTATTTTATAGTTTACCCATGTATGTGACATGTGTATAAACACTGTCGGTACTAGTTTCTTCTTAGGAAGAATAAGTTTAAAGCAGTAGAAGCTTATAGTTAGGTGTGAGAAATCGGGGGTTTCAGTAGAAAGTTACAAGTAAGGTTGAGATAAGTGGGGGAGAAGGATTTTATTCCTCGGAAATGTTTAAGTGTAGGAGAATAAGGTAGATAGAAATGCCCGAAGGAGTTTGTTCAAATGTTAATAATGTATGTTTCGGAGTTGAACAAACTGGAAAGACAATTGGAAGATCTGTCAGAAGAAAACGTTTGTTAGATTTAAGGTTTTGTCATGAGGAGCGCCAACGTTGTTAAGTAAGAAGAAGGTTGACGACATAAGGTGGTGTATTGATTATCGACAACTAGATGAGATTACCCTTAGATATTTTTATGATTAGTTAATCAGTGCTCACAAGTTAAGTAAAATGGATTCACGGGTGAAGTCAGAGGATATATCGGAAAAAAAAGAAAAAAAAAGTACTTTTAGGATATGGCACAGTCAAGTAAGAGTAATTTGTGATGTCATTGGCATAACTAATATATCGGGAATGTTTATGAATGATACCTCGGTGTATTCAAAGTTAGATGAAGAGTATGTGGGGACATCTGAGAAGTATGTTGCAAACCTTGCAAGAGAAGGATGTTCTATGCGGCATTGTTTGAGTGCGAGTTTTGGTTGCGTAAAGTGAGTTTTTGTATTTGTGTGCTATCTAGTGTTGGAAATAGTTGTGAATCCGTTGAAGGTGAATGTTGAATGTCATAATACTATAGAAATCCTAAGTCGGACATCGAGATTAGATGTTTTCGTGAATTGGTTGGTTACCGTAGGAGGTTTATTAAGAGTTTTTCTAGGAGAATGTTAATGGTGTGCTTCTACAAAAAGGTCAACTTGTGATCTATACGTCGAGGAAGTGGAAGATTCATGAGAAGGAGTATCTGACATATGATTTGGAATTAATGATTATCAAGTGTGTGTGCTTAAGATTTGGAGTATCTATTAAAGGGGGAGGAATGAGCGGTAGAGGAAAGTGATTAGAATTTTTTAAGAGTTAGGAAATTGGATTGAGTTACCATCCGGATAAAGTCGATATGGTAGTAGACGTTTGGAGTAAGAATGTTTTACGGATGTCGGTAATTATGAAGAGAGAATTGAATTTGATTAAGCGGTTGAGAAATGTGAGATTGGTGTTTAAGATAACGCTTAACAGTGTGAAGCTAAGTATGACGAATCATGTTCTCGAAGAGATCAAAGAAGGTTGAAAATCAAGATAGTAAGATCATTAAGTGGAAAAATATGTTAGAGGATTTCACATGAGACTTTTGGAAGTTAAGGTGAAGTCAATCGCAAAGTGCTATTAATAGAATAAGAAAGATTGGTCACTGGGAGGACGTGTTAATAATGAGTAATGGAAGTGTACAGAGAAACGCGACTTATGTCAAGTGAATATTTGGAAAAAGGGTTATCTCGCACGTGGTATAAAAATTGTGATTGTGCACATGTTTGAAGGATTGAAGTCGCTACTTGAATGAGTATCAGAGAATGTTGTTGTTGGATTCAGAGGTAAGAGGGTTAAGTAATTGTCCATCGGAAGAAATATGTGTGGACAAGTATGTGTGGATTGGTAAGATTAAATTCAGGATACTTGATGTAACGAAGTGAAGTGTAAAATAAAGTACTTGATGAGAGACTAAAAGTTTTAAATATGGTAATCGTGGACAGTTCAATAATAGTGATTTGAAAAGAACTTATGATTTGGATGAAAATGTGTACAGATTAAAAGGAAAAAAAAAAAAGAGTTTATGGAAACTTGTGGTACGATGAAGTTCTTTACGGAGGTAAGGTCTTCTTTCGGAGTATAATGGAATGGGTAATAATGATGTGAAATGTTACTGTTCAGATGTATTGTGCCTAGGAAGCACTATTGTGGTTTGGTAAAGATGGTTGATGCCACCATCATGATCGTTGGCTATTTATTGACAAATTGAGCAATTGGCCGTCCTTGATCTCTTGTCGATGGTAGACGAAATCGTGTTGACTGGATAAGACTAATTTTGTCAGGCTCAGGTAGTGTATAAAGTTTTGAGTGTTTTGTTGGAGAGTAAGCTGCTGTAGTCGTATCAATAGTTGTTTGCTTGAGGTATATTTTCGAGGACGAAAATTCTTTAAGTTGGGGAGAGTTGTAACGCCCTAGTTGCTTTTATTTCTTTTATTAAATATAGAGTCTATTTACTTGATTTATTATATGTGTGTGATGTATTTTTATTTGAATGGCTTTATTTTAATTAATTGTAAGGAGATGAGTAGTGAAGGGAATAAGTAGAGTTAAGGGGTTGAAATTAGAATTAAATGGAAATAATAGTATTAAGTGGAATTAGTAGGAATTAAATAAGGAAGTGGGAGGTTAAGAAATAGAAGTTAGAGAAAAGAAAACACTTTTCACGTAAAACAGAGAAAAGAAGGGTTTTGGAGAAAAGGGAGAAGCACCGAGAGAGAAGAGGCTTTGAGAATCAAGAGCAGCTGTAGGGTTATTCGCTCATCAAAACTAAGGTAAGGGTGGGAACTTATACTTTAATTCTAAGCATGTAGTTCAGAAAATTGATTTAGCATGATAATTGATGAAAATTGGGAAAACTAGGTTAACTATGAATTTGATTAATAATGGAATAAGAAGCCCTGAATCATGTTAGAATAACTGTTGTTAGATGATTAGTAATATTGGGTGTTTGATTTCTAAAAAACTAAGAGAGTCTAAGGAGATTATATGAAAAAGGGTTACTATTAGAAAGTGGTTAAATTCTGATGAACATAATTTTAGTGAAACTTAAGTTCTGTACCCGAATTTGCGATACAAACTGGTACTTATTGGTACTTAATTGGTCTTAGGGGTAAACACGAAAGTTATAGATAAAGATGTTAGCTTTCTAATGGCTTTGGTTTGACTTCCAGATTATGTTTGGAACTTAAGTTATCGTCAAATTACTACACGTAGGTCACAGTGAAACTTCTGCTTATGTACCTGACTTTGCGATTAAAACTGGTATTAATCGGTATATAATTGGTCTTATGTGTAAACACGAAAGATGTAGATACAGATGTTAGCTATCGAATGGCTTTGGTTTGACACAAAAACTCCTTGTGAATAATTTTATATGAATTTATGAAGTTGGTTGATGTATTAGGATGTTGTGAAGTAGAGTCCTTGTCGTCGTGTCAAGGTCATATGAATTGTAAGAAGTTGTCTAAGTGGATTAAGTTGCTGGTTGTCATGGCATTTTACAGAGTCCACATATGCACTAAAGTTGGGGGCTTGATGCCCTGTGAGCTTATGCTCAAACCCGTTGGGGGCTTGATGCCCTGTGAGCCTACGCTCAAAACCCGTTGGGGGCTTGATGCCCTGATTGGTACCACATGCATGCTGCATAGTCAAGTCGTCTAGGTTGTCTAAGTGGGAGTCATGTTATCTAAGTCGTCGAAGCCTTGTCGTGTTGTCGAGTTGTGATAGAATTAATGAGTTACATCGAAAAGTTGTGTAGTTAAATAATGAAATAATATGTTGACGTTTATGATGTTTTAAGTTATTAATTTTATGTTGATGAACGATATCCTTATTATTATTGTATATGTATCTCACCCTTCTGTTGGAATTGCCGCCTTGTGGGCAAGTGCAGATATTCAGGATTAGCTGCAATTGTGAGTTGACTCTCTCATGGTCTTAGGATGCTCTGATACGTAACGGGGCGGGTTTTATTGTTGGATTGTCCTTGTTACGTATTTTTCCTTGAGATTTCATGTTGAAATAATTTAGTTGGATTTTTGTATTAATGTTGAACACGTTGAGGCCTTAGAGCCATATTTTGGTTGAACAGAATTATGAATACTATTTCCGTTGCGAAATTATGAAATTTGTTATCAGTTGATGTTTGATTCATTAATAGAAAAATTTACTCTATTACTTATGTATTTTACGAAGTGTAGCATTCCGTATACGTTGAAATACTCTGATTTATGTGTATGATTTATCTTGTTGGGAATACGGGGTGTTACATTATTTAAGATTATGGACTTTGATTTTGATGTAACCGTAAAGTTAGGCATTGTAACTATAAAACTCATTAGATATTGAATTTGGCGGTTTGGAAAGGGTTTCTAATGTAGTGAAAGTTTCTTGTTTGGTTTTGAGGTGATTTTTGATTCCGTTGTTATTCAAAAACTAAGTACATTCGTTTGGAAAAGGTTTCTAACTAATGAAAGTTCCTTCTCCTCAGTCTTGGATATTCTCATTGTTGTTTATTGGTGAAATTCTTCAATCTGACACCATGATTAGTTTTTTCCTTTTCGTTTTTGTTGAGTTATCCCCAATACTCCAAAATTATCAAAGTATCGGTCTCTGACACGTATACGAGATGGCAAGACTGATACATGTCCGATATGTTCTGATACGTATCCGACTCTAACACACTCCTTTGAACACTTGCTCCCTCATTGGTTCACGTCACTCTTTTTCTTAAATATTTTACTTTGTAACCGACTGCACTGGTTTTAATAAAAACAGAACACTAACTCTTATTTCTTCGTAGCTATTTTTCGATATAATACCCCTGTGTGATTTTTATAATTTTTGTGCGATACCCCTTTGTGATGTTATTAGTGACAAATTTTGTTATTCAATTTATGGTTTTACCATAGAGTCAGTGCACAAATATGATATGGAATTCTTATAAATACACTATATTTAACATGCATCGGGTAATTAAAGATAGTTATTCCGCTATAGTGAAGTGTAACAACGGCTATTTTATAACACTTTATACTAAACTGCATATTGCATAAACAAGCTGTTTGTTATTCCAAATTTGGAATAGCCCCTGAAGCTTTAGTTTGGAATAGCATATAAAAAATGATTATTGAGCATAAATAGAAGTTGAATACAATTTATTTTAATTAATAGTTTAATTGTGACTAAATTGAATTATTTTTCATATGCAGCCACCAAGGTACAAGGTGCAGATCTTAGAGTTCAATTCAAGGTAATTGCTTTTGTTAATTTGTTTTTAGTTAGTAAAAAATACTTATAAGTTTATCCATTGTTGTTAAAAAATACCTGCAAAGTATATTGAATGTGTTAACTATTAAGACCAATTTGGTTATTAGAACCAATTTAACTATTAAGACCATTGCTAATTATTTTAACTCAAAATATCTATATTCAGTGTCTTAACTATTAAGACATATGAACTATGGATCGAAAATGGATGTCAGCCAATAAAATGTCAAAAGAATTCGAAGATGGGGTGAAAGAATTCGTTAAAGTTGTTGTTGCTCATGCTGAAGACACCAGTAAAATCATATGTCCATGCTTAAAATGTTGTTACGGACCTGTTAGTGAAAAGGATTTGGCAACTCACCTAATATTTAATGGAATTGATAAAACCTATACATGTTGGACAATGCACGGGGAAGAAAAAACTAAGTCCACTAATTTGAGGAGCAATGCGACATATACATCTAATGTTTTTGAAGAAGATACACAAGAGTTTGATCGTGTCGAAGAGTTTGTGAATGTCATTGAAGAGGATCTTCGCGATTGTCCTGGAATGTTTGACAGACTAGTAAGTGATTCAGAGAAACCATTGTATGATGGATGCACTAAATTCACAAGATTGTCCGTAGTCTTAAAACTGTTTAACTTGAAAATACGAAATGGATGGTCCGATAAGAGCTTCACAGACTTGTTAACTCTTTTAAAAGATATGTTTCCTGAGAAGAACGTGCTCCCTAGTCGAACATATGAGGCTAAACGGATGTTATGTTCTATTGGCATGAGTTACGAGAGGATACATGCTTGTCCAAATGATTGCATTTTATTTCGAAATGAGTATGCATCATTAAACATGTGTCCTAAATGTAGTGCCTCACGATATAAGAAAGGAACAGCTCCAGCCAAAGCACTGTGGTACTTTCCGATAATACCAAGATTTAGGCGCATGTATCATAATGCAGAAGATGCAAAACACTTAACGTGGCATGCAGATGAAAGGGTTGTTGACGGAATGCTTCGACATCCTGCAGATTCTCCTCAATGGGCAAAAATTGACAATGATTACCTAGATTTTGGGCAAGAACCAAGAAACCTGCGTCTTGCATTGTCGACTGATGGAATAAACCCACATGGTATCCAGAGTTGTTCTCACAGTACTTGGCCGGTGATTTATAACCTACCTCCGTCACTATGCATGAAGCGCAAATTCTTGATGTTGACTATGTTAATTTCTGGACCCAAGCAACCAGGAAATGATATAGACGTATACTTGGCTCCATTAATTGAAGATTTAAAATTTATGTGGGAGACGGGTGTAGAGGTATATGATGAGTGTAGACAAGAACTCTTCAACTTGAGGGCTATGTTATTTGGAACAATTAACGATTTTCCAGCCTACGGAAATCTATCAGGCTATAGTATCAAGGGGAAGTGTGCATGTCCGATATGTGCGGAAAATACAGATTTCATGTGGTTGGATAATTGTAAGAAGAATGTATTTCTTGGCCATCGTAGATTCTTAAATACCAAACATCGGTATCGCAAATGGAGAAAAGCATTCAATGGTAAATCAGAAGAAGATAGAGCTCCTTTGTCTATTACGGGCGATCAAATATATGAAAAGGTAAAGCTTATGAGCAATAAGTTTGGAAAGCCTTTTGCAGGTGAACTTGTCACGGGTGGATGGAAAAAAAAATTAATTTTCTTTGAATTACCATATTGGAAGTCGTTGTATGTACGACATTTCCTTGATGTGATGCATATTGAGAAAAATGTTTTTGAAAGTGTCATTGGTACATTACTTAACATTCCAGGAAAGTCTAAGGATAGCATCAAGGCAAGGTTAGACCTGCATCGTATGGAGTTAAGAAGCGAGTTGTGTCGCGGTGATTTTTGGATGTCGAGTTATTAATTAACTTCGAATCTCAATTTAATATTACACCACCGATCTTTAATTTATCCGAGGGAAAGGGAAAAAGTTCGAAAAAAACCCTATTTTTTAGAGAACAAGGTTCGGGGGTTGGTTATACGAAGGGAAGGTATTAGCACCCTAAGTATCTATAGTACTCTATAGGAACCTCTTGTTTTTATTCTATCTACGCGCTTTATTTTAATTGCTCGTAAAAAATGTATAAGTGGGAAATTAAAGTGATATGAAAAAATGCTTAAAGTGATGAAAAAGAAGAAAAATGTTTTTGTTGATTTTATTGATTGGAGAGACAAGTCTCATGCCTACGTACCCGAGGGATCAAACCACCGTAGTTCGGGGTAAAAGTTACGAGTAGACTTGTTTGTTTGATTTTAAAGTTTTGAAAATGGTTTTAAAGACCAAAAGCCAAAAGTGGCAAAATGTGAGTTTGATTGATGTTAGTTTATGAAAAAAAGTCTATATAGTTAAATTGATTAAAGTTTGATTATGAAAATAAGACGCGGACACTTGGTTTAAAATCCAAGGTTTGTTGAGAAAATGTTTGAAGTGATAAAAGACACTTGGTTTAAAATCCAAGGTTTTCGCATGATTAAAAATGTATGAATGAGACAAATGTACTTGGTTTAAAATCCAAGTTTTAGGCGAGAAAAAAAAGACGCTTGGGTTAAAGTCCAAGGTTTTAGCGAAAAAAGAAGCCGTTGGTTTAAAGTCCAAGGCACTTGGTTTAAAATCCAAGTTTGGGATGAAAAAGGACACTTGGGTTAAAATCCAAGGTTTTCACGATAAAAGACGCCGTTGGTTTAAATTCCAAGGCACTTGGTTTAAAATCCAAGTTTGCGGTAAAAAAGACTCTTGGGTTAAAATCCAAGGTTTTCAAGATAAAAGACGCCGTTGGTTTAAATTCCAAGGCACTTGGTTTAAAATCCAAGTTTGAGATAAAAAGAACTCTTGGGTTAAAATCCAAGGTTTTCACGATAAAGGACGCCGTTGGTTTAAATTCCAAGGCACTTGGATTAAAATCCAAGTTCGCGGTAAAAAGAAACGTTTGGTTTAAAGTCCAAAGTTTGAAAATGTGTATGATGACAAAATATTTTTGATGCTTTTGAAAATGAATTGTTTGATATTTTTGAAAGAGGTTTTGACCTCATTTTTTTGAGAAGAAAATGATTAATTATTATTTTTTTGAAGAGGTGTTGACCTCGTTTTTGAGAATAAAATGACTAACTATTTTAATTGGAAAGTTGGGTTCCAAATTAACAAAGAAGTAGCGTGAACAATAATACTAACATCACAAAGAGCAAATTAATCGCGAAGACAATCCGATATGATATTTTGATCGAAACGGTGTCTTTTCCCTCGGAATTTAATATTACGCATATGGACGGAATGCGATAAAAAATAAATATGCATGAGATGCAATTTTTCATTTATACATTGGCCTAATCACACTCTAAAAATCTTTGCAAGAAAATAAATATGAAATGATGCAAGAGAGGGTATGCTATGCACTTTTATTTAGAATTTACATTTGGCTTATTTACATCCTAAATTCAAGAGCAAAAGTAAATGGCAATTAATAAAGTGATAAACAATCAACATTGTGATAATAACGATAGTAAAGATAAAAATGGTAAATAAATGGATGTAATGAAATAATATGATATGCATGGATAAATAACATAAATAAATAAATACGAAACTAAAAGATGAAAATAAGCCTCGACATCATGCTTTACAAGGCTGAAAAAATAGCTAAAATAGCTATGCCAAAAGCACTTATCTCATAAGCTAAAAATAAAATTAATTAACAAAATAAAAACATGAAATAATATTAACAATATCTAAATATCAAATAAATAGGAAAATAAATAAGCCTCAACATCATGCTTGATTGGCTAAAATAATAGCTAAAATAGCTTATGCCAAAAGCACTTATCTCATAAGCTAAAAAATAAAATAAAATTAAAACAGGGGGTGTGAACAGTAAAACGAAATAAACACTACTACAAAATATGGAATAGACAGCGCCCTTTAGACAACGCTTATTTAAAGAAGTGCTTTTAAAAAAACACGGAACCCTTAGACAGCGCTTATTTTGGAAAGCGCTCTCTAAAGTAGTACCTTTTTACAGCGGTTTTCTTTGAAAGCGCTTTTATAATATTGACAAAATAAATAATTAATTTTTGTTTTACTTTAGAAAGCGTTTTAATCGAAAGGGCTGTCTAAGGTCTATCATCGTTTTACAGCGCTTATCGGTAAAAGTGCTCTTATAAGGTTTACAAAAAAAATTAAATCCATAACTTTTATGTTTCATTTAGACAACGCTTTCTTCTAAAACGCAATTTAAAGTGTGCATTAGATAGTGCTTCTAAACTAATACAAACAAAATCTAAGGTCTAGCATTATACAGCGATTACTGTGAAAATCACAGTCTAATCTCCCTTCTTAATTTCTTTTGATTTTTTCGTTTAATATATGGATATAACATTGGACAATGCTTTTGAATTGATATAAAACGCTGTCTATGCATATAATTTTTTTTGTGGAAAAATATATTAAAAACCATAAATATTCTTTCTTTCTTTTTTTTATAGAAAAAATACATTAAAAATTATAAAGATAAAAATAGGTCTATCAATATTTGGTCTTTATCCACTTGCTATCAATATAAGAGCTAATATTATTATAAAAAAAGTTTTTCTTTTTTGACAAGAAAATTAAAATTCATTATTTATTAAAATTAAAGATATAATAATATAACTTTCACCCAAAAAAAAAAGTCATAACGACTAACCAAATCCCTTCAACCCTTACACAGTTTTTCCTCTGCAAGACCAGATCGATCCATCTACAAGAAGAAGAAGAGGAACCGAAGGTGTTTTGGATTTGATGGCAGTGATAAACGACGCAGTCTCAAGTGGATCTAGATCGTCAAATTGAGCACCGAGTGCGAACAAGCCTGGGCGATTCTGGTGGAGAGTGGATCGTCAAATCGAGTACCTGATTATCGTTTTTGGTTTGATAATTAACCGTTTCAGTTCTGAGCCGTCAACTTCTCCTTCTGATTCCTATTCCCATGTAAGTTTCTTTCTAGATCTCATCATTCACCCGAACTCTATTTTATTTTCAACTTTCAATTCGAATATACCTTACATGGGAATGGGAATCAGAAGTTTCGATTTTTGCTAGAAAGAGATTGAGATTTAATAGTTTTTGCCTCTCTCGCTGTGACCTAACGAAACCGGTTTTGAGGAATTTTCTGACTATTGTTTGATTCAAGATTGAATGTGCAAATCCAGGTACTAATTAATATCGTTGTTCTTTGTTTTGATATTGGATAGTTCATGCAAAGGGCAGCTGCGATAGAGGAGAAAAATTGATGCTAGTTTTGGTTCAACCCCAACTATTTCTAGAAAGTGGTATTTTTATTCATGAATTCTGGGTCTATTTTCCCAACTTGATTTTCTACTTTACTTTTTTATTGTTGTTATTATGACTAAAGGACATATTAGAATTGAAATTGAAACTCATGGTCTTCTGAAAATTTGAGGTTTCTCCCAAATATGAAATTGAAATTCATGGTCTTCAATTTGTTCTCTTTAACTTAGATATGAAAATTTAGTATTTAATTATCTTAGTGTTGTCAAATAGCAGTTTTAGCTGCGTGGTTTAGTACAAATTGGATTTGTTGTCCTCTCAAACTTGTCACATGAAATTTGTATTTACCTTAGTACTGTTGTCAAATAGCGGCTATAGGGTAATTGGATTTGAAAAATTGTTATTGTTCTGGGATACGCTATTTAGTACATAGTGTTGTTAGATAGCGGCTATAATATTTAGTATTGTAGGCAGCCTAGATATTATTATATCTTTAGGGTTTAGGGTTTAGGGGATATTTATGTGGAATCTCGGGTTCGAACCCAAGTCACCATATATATTTCCCCTCCCCGTGTGTGTTTATTTGAGTATGTGGTGGCCACTAGGCCAATAGAAACCACACAAAAAAAGGTTGTGAATCTAGTTTATGACATTAATACATTGTGAGAAAGATCTTATGAAAATAACTTATGATGTCCTTCTTTTAGATTATATAGAGATTATACCGAGCTGGCCTTTGTTTGTGATGCATACACTCTTATGTGATATAAGAGCTTATTTAATTGACACTTAATCAGGCTAAGCTAATTACCCAAACTAGCATTCTTTAGGAATTGGTTGTGAATCAAAGTGATATTTTTAGATTATTTGGTTTTCATATTTGGTGAATATCATTAGATAAACTCAAGTCCCTCTTTGCCTTTCAATTATGAGGAGATAATGCCAGTAGGTTATTAGCATTTAGTTTTTTAGCATCCTCCTGTCCAGATTATCCATGCAAATTGTATTTATATGCTGGGACTGCAGAATTGAAAGTAATGACATATTCCTCATAATGTTGATATCCTTTAACTCTTGTGATATTTGCATGATCTTAGAGGTTGTAGATTTGATGAGCCTGATTATAATCTTTTGATGCATGATAGACTAAAAATCCAAGGGTAATGATTTGTTTGTCATTTGTCAATTAAATCTTGACAAGAACATATTGTGGCTCCTTTGTTAACTACTATATGGTATGTCGATATTAAAGCTTAATTATATTATTTAACTAATCCTATTTAATACTTCTAAGTTTTCATCATATAATTTTATGTCATAGAAACTTTGATTTTAGTCTAATACTCTAATATTTTTAATTATATTTGAGTGTAGTACCATAATGGAGGAACTAATTTTGGCAGAACATCTAGTGTGGTCTTTTCATTGCAACAAGCTATGACTATGATGCTCTTATTGATGAATATGGTATGTTTTAAAGTTTAAATTGTTATCATGTTTTGGATTATAACAATTACAAAAGAAAATTGAAGTCTTTCAAAATATTAGGACTTCCAAATGAACCATAATGGGGACATTTGAGAGACTCCCACGAACATTTACATTTGATTGGCAGTCATATCATGAAGAGATTGCCTACTCTACCAAATTCTTCAGATTATCTGTGGTATTTGATAGAGTAAGAATGTTTTCAACTTTCCTAACTTCTCAAACTCATTATCTGTGGTTTGCTTACTACTCTTTTTTTTATGTTTCAGAATATTGTAAAAGCAATTGTAGATTTTGGTCTGATCTACTCATTCCAATTTTGAAGAGGCGTTAATTCTGTTTTTAGAGGAACAATAGCTTGAACTTTTACTATAATTGAGAATACATTGTAATTTTGAATATGTACTAGTACAAGTTCTAAATTATTAGAGATCATTGAATGTGTCCTTGAATATTATTAATTGTAAATAAAATTTTGCTTACATTGTATAATTTTATTAGTGGAATGAAATTAAAAAATAAATTAAGGAAAACTAAAAATGGCCTAAGACAGCGCTTGTACAGAAAAGTGCTGTCTAAAGATAACAAAAGACAACGTTTGTACAAGAAAGTGTCAAAAAGAAAGTTGACAAAAGACAGCGCTTGTACAGAAAAGTGCTGTCTAAAGATAACAAAAAATAGCGCTGGTACAGAAAAGCGCTGTCTAAAGGTGGTCAAAAACAGCGCTCGTACAGAAAAAGCGTTGTCTAAAGGTAAGAAAAGACAGCGAGTTTTAATTAAAAGCGATGTCTAAAGATAACATTAGACAGCGCTTTTACTTGATTATTAAGCGCTGTCTATACTTTTAACGCGCCAGAATAGACAGCGCTTATAAAACGCTGTCTAAGGCCAAAAAAAGCGCTATCTAAAGCCTTTTTTGGCATAGTGAAACAGGGGGTGCTAAAAGTAACAGAACAGTGAAGCCCAACCCACAAGGGCCCATCTGTGTAAAAAAAACAAACAAAAAAACCAGGATCAATTCTGGCCGTCTGATGGATCAGACGGCCCTGATCTAAATTTAAAAGGAAAAGATCTAAGCCATTTGATAGAGATCAGTGGCTGATAAGCGAGGGTGCACGGTGTGCTGCGATAGACACGCGCACACCAGATCGGGTTGGGTATAAATACCCCTAACCCTAAAAAAATTTCATTTTTCTCATCTCTTTCTCTCTCTCTCGCCGCCGCACTCCATTCTTTCTCTCTTCTTCTTCCTCGCCGCCGGAAAACTTCATCTCTCTCGGCACTCTCTGTTTTTCTTCATTTTTTTCAAAGAAAAAACCATTTTCAAAGAGGTTTTAACACCAAGTTCATACAAAACGAAATCAAAAAAAACTCAAAAAAACCAACCCTCCCCAGTCCGGATCAAACGACAAAACCGAAATGAAAAAAAGGAAAATAGCGGATCAACCTTGATTCTTCTTCTTCTTCGTATTTTCGATTTTTTGGTTTTGATTCGAAAAATTGGTTTTTTGATTCTGTTTCGTTAAAAAAAAGGTTTTGATTTTTGGTTTATTTGGAAAAAAAATGGTTTCTGGGTTTTTGATTTATTTATGAACAAAAGTGATGATTATGGATTCTGGGTTCGGTTTTGAGGATTTGTGAGGATGAAGGTTGATGATGATTTTTCTGGGTTTTGCGGTTTGATGAGGATGAACAGATTATATGTGTTTTTATTTTCTGTTTTTTCGATTCTGTGATGGATGATTGATTCAGGAAAGGAACTGAATTTTTTTTGTTTTTCTGTTTTTGTTCTACTGCGGCTGGCTTAATTTTTCTGTCTTCCCTTTCTCTGATTTTTGCCTCTGATATATACCCAAAGCTAGGGTTTATGTATCCAAAGGATTTTGCTTGATTCTGGACAATACAATGTTTGAGGGAACAAAAAATTGAAATTGGACAAATAAGTACTGTACTTTCTGCAGAAAAGAAGAAGTTGACTTTGGACCTTTTTTTGATTTTTTTTAATTAATAAAAAAAGGACAGAATTAAATAAATAATTAATAATAAACAAAAATAAAAAAAAAGAAGTGGGAATTGGAAGATGCAGCACGTGCTGCTTCTTTCCAATTTATTTATTTTTTTTGTTTTTTTTTATAATAATAATAATAATAATACTAATAATAAGATAAATACAAAAGAATAAAAATGAGGTATTTTAAAATACCTCTTTGCCGAAATTTTTCTCGAATCTTCTAACAAACGAATCAATTTTTCAAAAATTCATATATCGAAAAATGTAGCGATTATTCCGGACAAAAAAAAAATGACTCGATAAAAATGCAAAAATGATACGGTCAAAATAAACGGGTATGACAATAATAATAATAAAGGAAAGGAAATAATAATAGTAATAAAAAGATTTGACTCCTAATTTATCGCTTTTTTTATAGATTTTTTATCAAAATATAAAACAAAGATATCTTGAAAAATAAAATAGATTCTTAACATATTTTTTTGGATTTTTAACAAAGATACTAACAAAAAAAACAAAATTAAATAAACTGACATATTTTTTGTATTTTTGTCATTGATGCATAAAATGCAAGGAAGAAAAAAAAAAAATATGAAGTGGAATCTTAGGTCAAAAAATGGGGTATGACAGATGCCCCTATTTAAGTTTCTTCCATCGGAGATAAAAAGAAAAAGATGATTTTTTGATGATGTTTTTGTTTTGGTTCGACGGTGGAAGAGACTTAAATACAGAGTACACCATTTTTTGACCGGAATAAACTATAAAGTGCTATGATATGATGTTATGAATGTTATGCTTATGAGTGCTATATTTACAAATGTTTGAATGTAATGAAGATTATTCGGCAAGGGTAATGAAGACAGAAAACGATAAAGTCCTGTATGCGGACAGAAAACGGTAAAGTCTTGTGTATGAACAGAAGTAAAGACAGAAAGCAATAAAGTCCCGTGTACGGACATAAGCAGTAAAGTCCTGTGTACGGACAGAAGTAAAGACGGAAAGGAATAAAGTCCTGTGTGCGGACATAAGCAGGTAAAGTCCTGTGTACGGACAGAAGTAAAGACTGAAAGCGATAAAGTCCTGTGTGCGGACATAAGCAGATAAAGTCCTGTGTACGGACAGAAGTAAAGACAGTGTTCACCAACATTGTGGGATGGTGAGGACAAGTAAAGGCAGTGTCTACCAACATTGGGGGATGGTAAGGACACAACGAGGAAATAAATTGTCTGCTGTCATTGTGGGAGAGCGAGACATGACAAGAATATGTATTTGTCTAGACCAGACACACTGGAGATGACCTCTTTTGGGGAAATTAATCACAAATTTGTAGTTGATTGTTTGCAAAATCTGGCACTTGAAATATGAACGATGGAGGCATCTCTGGACCAGACTCACTGGGGATGACTCTCTTTTTGTGAAATATGTGATTGATGGAGACATCTCTGGACCAGATACACTGGGGATGACTCTTTTTTTGATGTATTAAAGCGAGACACATGATGGTCAATGTTGTATGTGTGAATGATTTGTGTGCATGTTGCATGTAAATATGAATGTATGTGTACATATGTGAATGATTGTATGTATGGACATGTGAATGATTGTATGTGTGTATGTACGAATGTATGTGTATGTACGTATGTATGTATGTATGTATGTATGAATGATTGTTATGAAGCTTGTATTTGTATGATTGAATGATATTTGTACACGACTGGATGAGACAAAAGCTTGATCAGAAAAGATGAACATCGGGCCGACGTATCCGTACAACCACTCAATAGTTCTCAAATGGGGACAGCACCCCTTAGAGGTGAAATAAATCAGATCCGCGGGGTAAAAACCCGGTATGGCATGTCAATTCATGGTAAGAATGATTGATTCTTGGAGTAAAGCCCGTCGGTCAGAGGTTTAGCAGAAGTCGCCATTTTGTACACTGAAACCGAATATTTTCTCATGGTCTTGTTTCAACAGTCATGATTTTTTTGCTTTTTTTTTATCTCTCTTTTTTTTTGAAATCCCTAACTTTTGTCTGGACCGCCCTTTCAGATTTTCAATCCACCGGGAATACATATCTCTTTTTTGTTTTGCCCCTAATTTTTGCCTGGACCGCCCTTTCGGGTTTTCAATCCACCGGGACGCTCATTTTTGCCTAAGCCGCCCTTTCGGGTTTTCGACTTAGCGAGCTGTTCTTTTTTTTGCTATTTTTTTTTGATAGAAAGAAACAAGACTGATATGATATGCAAACTCCTCCGAGAGATGTCATTTGTTGTTGGTATGCAAACTTCCCAAAGAGATGCCATTTGCTGAAGATATGCAAACTTCTCAAAGGGATGCCATTTGCTGATGAGTGAGCCTTCCAAACGGGTCTCAACTTTTTCTTTCACTGGGGAAAAGAAAATCATACAAGCTTTTTGAAGATAACCACTTGCTGGAGATTACTGGAGAACAGTCAAGTTCAGTATTCAATTGAGGAATATTGGACCACATGCTCAGCATATTATAGTAACACACATGTCCATAAGGACCCAAAATATCAACTCGATGATTATTGGCTCAAGGAGGAAGGAACATAACAACCATCTTGGCAGATCTGGATTGCCCCTGGAAACCACCTCAGGTGCCCCAAGTGAGTGAAACATTGACTTTGAATCTTTGAAGGGATGCCACTGTATGTAAAGACTTGCCCCTGATTGGCAAGTTCCTGAGGTAACTTGCCCCAAGTTAGGAGCACTTTGAATTGATTTGCTCTCGATTAGACCATTGGATTGAATTTCTTTGATGCCAAATATAAATTTGCAAACAAAATTGTTTCTTTTGAAAAGTGTTCCTGATGTAATGTACATGCAAATTTTGGAATCAAAATTTTTATAGAAAACACATGTGGTGTGTGTAAAAGATAGTTACCCAACAAACAGGTGGAGTCAGTTTTAACAATAATTTTGCTGATTATGTATTCAAAGTAAACCTAGCTTCAATTAGGTCTTTTGAGGGTTATAACGTGGCCTGGTTCATGGTTATGAAAAGAAAAGATTATTAGGCTCAAAATTCCGTTTTAACCCACCCACTTCTTCTTTGATGTCCTTCATTCCTATATTCAATTAATTCATCAGCCATGCTTTGGCTGACAAGAAGACTTCTTTTGACAATAATGTTTGAGGTTGACGCTTTGGTCGAAGCTTTGACGAGATTCTTGAAATGGCAGTCACTTTTTCATTCACAAGCTAATTTTCAACATTTTGCTCTTAATTCCTTATTTTTGCATGGACCAATTTTTTTATTTTATGAACCATCGGGATGCCCTGAATTTTGCCTAAGTCTTTTTACCTAGCGGGCTTTTTGTTGTTTTTGTTTGTGTTTTTTTTTTTGTGTAGGATGTTTGTGACTACCACATGTTATTGTGAGTTTTGTCTACTCATGACTTCCTCTATCTCAACAGGTTTATCCTCTTGTATTGGGATGTATCATTGAATTAATTGAAAGACTACCTTGCCCCGGGTTAAAATTAAGGGTATTTTTTCTATAGAAAGAACACCAACTTCTGGCTCAAAGGGGTTGACTACGGATTATCTCCTTATTTCTCCGGTGTTTGGGAAATGAAACAATGCCTTACATCATCAACCGGGTATTACTAATGAAAGCATATATCAACACATATCATCAATTTTAAACATTTAATTTACATCATCCTCCCCTCAAGTTTGTAAACAAGAAAAGTGAAATAGAAAAACATTGTCATTTATGATGGCACAAGAAAAGAGTGAATACGAATGGATGGATTCCAAAATATGCATGCTCATTGTTTAGAAATTTAAATTTAAAAGATACAACTTTAAAATGTAAATAAATGCTTGGCAAGAAAGAAATTGCAATTGAACATAAAAGGCCTAGTGATCCTAGGGACAAACTTCTTGATTCTCTTGAAAATGACAGAGGACTCACGATTAAACAGAGGATGAACTTTGAACATTAGGGTTCTCATTCTTGAAAGATAGCACCTTGTTACGGACTAAATCCTGAACAGCTTTCTTGAGAGGATAGCAACGCTCTACATCATGGCCTGGGGCCCCTTGATGGAAGGCACAAGTTAAATCACTACGGTACCAGGGAGGTAGTACTGCTGGCACAGGTGGAGGTGGTCTCGTCTGGACAAAAAATTTAGCAAGTAAAGCGGGGAGTAGGTCGGCGTATTTCATGGGTATGGGGTCAAATGGAGAACTTTTCTGAGTGCGGTTATGATTGAATGATGGTAGGTGATGAGATTGTGGGTATTGTGGTGGTAGTACTATGGCTGCAACATGTTGATAAGCTGAGTTTCTTGAATGATGTCCTCTTTGGGCCACCATGCCAACTTCAAATTCTTTCTTCTCTGAAAAGTTGTTGCCATATCTCTTGGCAGTATTAGTCGGAACTTTCTCTCTTGTCAATCGTCCCTGTCGGACCCCTTCTTCAAGTCACATCCCCATGTTTACCATCTCAGTGAAATCGCTGGGTGCACTAGCAATCATTCGTTCATAGTAAAATGAATCAAGAGTATTTAGGAAAATCTTGGTCATTTCTTTTTCTTCTAGTGGTGGACAAATCTGAGCGGCAATCTCTCTCCATCGCTGAGCGTATTCTTTGAAACTCTCTTTGTCTTTTTGAGACATACCTCGAAGTTGATCTCTATCTGGAGCCATGTCTAGATTGTATTTGTATTGACGGACAAAAGCTTCGCCAAATCATTGAATGTTCGGATCTTGGCACCATCTAAGCCCATGTACCACTTCAAAGCGGCACCTGTCAAGCTATCCTGAAAGTAGTGAACTAGTAACTGATGGTTGTCTGTTTGGGTGGACATCTTTCGGGCGTACATTACCAAATGGCTCTGAGGGCAGGAATTTCCTTTGTACTTCTCAAACTCGGGGACCTTAAACTTAGGTGGGATCCTAACGTTTGGTACCAAGCAAAGGTCATGGGCGTTTTTGCCGAACAAATCCTTCCCACGAAGGGCCTTAATCTCGAGCTGCATCTTATCAAACTGATCCTGAAGATTATCCATACGGCCATAAGTCTCTGGATCCTCCGCATGATTGACTTGTTCACTCACATAAGGAATGGTCATTGTTGACTGAGGGACACACATAGTAACTTGAGGAAGAGTCGTCCCAGGTTGGGGAACAACAGTAGCATATGGCAAAGTAGGAGTAGGGACCTCGGGAACTTGGGGTCGAAGCCCTTCATTAAAATTCATAGGCATGCCCCAAGGATAACCTTCGAGCATGACGTGCTGATGTGTGTTGACGGGTACCACTGGAACCGGGGCAGAGACGATTTCAGAAATGACCGTAGCTTGAGGAGGAGGGGTTGGTGGCTGATTCTGCGCAGCCATCAACGATGTCACCATGGCGGTTAGCTTTTCTACTTCAGCCCGGAGCGTTGTTACTTCCCCATGGAGCTCAACATTCTCTTGTTCAACTTGGTCCATTCTCTTTTTTTCTGTTTGCTCGAGTGTTGTACGTGCGAGATGGTTGTGGGCGTGGTCGTCGGGCCACTTTGACTGAGGCGGAGAGAAAAGGGAAAATATGAGACTCGAGTTTGGAAACTTATGAATGCATTATAATGTATGATGTGTTTATGCTAAAATATGCAATGCGTTTTTTTTGTTTTGTTTTTTTGTTATCGAAGAACTTATCCCAAATTAGTTGTAAACATTTAGATATGGATTTTGTAAGAAGAAAAAAGAGAAAAATTTATTATGTGTAATGAATGTAATCTACAATGTTTACAAAAAAAAATTTGTTTTAAGTCCTTCGACATCGGATGAGAAAAAAGAATTTTATGAATGAGTGCATGCATGCATGATGCGGAAAACATGGTGGGGTTAAAGTATAATGTTGGAGTCAAAGGTGAAGCCCTCCCATATGGTATGTACTAGGGTTCATTTGTACCTGCATGACGGGTTCTACAAAGTTCCCAAAGTCATTAACCACCTCATGAACATCACTGGATTACGTGACTACTCTCGTTCCAATAATATTCACAAGATGATCTCGTTTGAGTGTAGTCTCGCGTGACAACTAAATTCAAGACTTACTCTTGATTAGTCACCGCACTACGCCCTAAAAAGGCCAAGAGGGGTTAAAGGTAAATCTAAAGGTCCTCGGCTTCTCCGGACACTCACATTGAAAGTAATAACACCATCATGACTTATCATGACGACGAGTACTACCGTCGTGAGGCCTCCACCGAGTGGGATCATATCACATGTGCTTCATAATCTAAAGACATGTCACTATGACTTCATCCCATCCTATCTTATTGTGTCTCTCAAGCCCGGGTAGGGGACTTATCTCACCACTCAAAGCATCCCCAATTATATATACAAATATTTACACAAATAAAAGAATAATAGTGCGAAGATAGTAATTTAAAACAAGTTAGGTTCAACCCGCTTGGTTGTCCCCAGTGAAGTCGCCATTTCTGTCGCGGTGATTTTTGGATGTCGAGTTATTAATTAACTTCGAATCTCAATTTAATATTACACCACCGATCTTTAATTTATCCGAGGGAAAGGGAAAAAGTTCGAAAAAAACCCTATTTTTTAGAGAACAAGGTTCGGGGGTTGGTTATACGAAGGGAAGGTATTAGCACCCTAAGTATCTATAGTACTCTATAGGAACTTCTTGTTTTTATTCTATCTACGCGCTTTATTTTAATTGCTCGTAAAAAATGTATAAGTGGGAAATTAAAGTGATATGCAAAAATGCTTAAAGTGATGAAAAAGAAGAAAAATGTTTTTGTTGATTTTATTGATTGGAGAGACAAGTCTCATGCCTACGTACCCAAGGGATCAAACCACCGTAGTTCAGGGTAAAAGTTACGAGTAGACTTGTTTGTTTGATTTTAAAGTTTTGAAAATGGTTTTAAAGACCAAAAGCCAAAAGTGGCAAAATGTGAGTTTGATTGATGTTAGTTTATGAAAAAAAGTCTATATAGTTAAATTGATTAAAGTTTGATTATGAAAATAAGACGCGGACACTTGGTTTAAAATCCAAGGTTTGTTGAGAAAATGTTTGAAGTGATAAAAGACACTTGGTTTAAAATCCAAGGTTTTCGCATGATTAAAAATGTATGAATGAGACAAATGTACTTGGTTTAAAATCCAAGTTTTAGGCGAGAAAAAAAAGACGCTTGGGTTAAAGTCCAAGGTTTTAGCGAAAAAAGAAGCCGTTGGTTTAAAGTCCAAGGCACTTGGTTTAAAATCCAAGTTTGGGATGAAAAAGGACACTTGGGTTAAAATCCAAGGTTTTCACGATAAAAGACGCCGTTGGTTTAAATTCCAAGGCACTTGGTTTAAAATCCAAGTTTGCAGTAAAAAAGACTCTTGGGTTAAAATCCAAGGTTTTCAAGATAAAAGACGCCGTTGGTTTAAATTCCAAGGCACTTGGTTTAAAATCCAAGTTTGAGATAAAAAGAACTCTTGGGTTAAAATCCAAGGTTTTCACGATAAAGGACGCCGTTGGTTTAAATTCCTTTTGAAAATGAATTGTTTGATATTTTTTGAAATCTGGCACGCCCAGGAACTAATGTTGAATACAATGTTCCAACACTTCGGTGAACACAGTGTTGTAACCAATGTTCCAACCTTATACGAAGCAGCAGTAAATATAATCTAAATGACAGAAAACAATAAAAACACAAATGATTTGTTAACCCAGTTCGGCATAAACGAACCTACTCTGGGGGATACCAATCCAGGAAGGAAATCCACTAATGTAGTGCTAGATCTAAGCCCTCAGTAAACGCCCCGGTTACAACTTATATCCTAGACACCTACTTGTGCAACTTCTACTTAAAAACTCCTAAGTATGAGATCTCATCTCACCTCCAACTTATCACGCACAGTGATCACAGTAGCACAATGATGATTGCGAAGACACACTTCAAAAACACGAGTTAACTCCTTACTTAAAAGCTTAAGAGTAACTAACACACACAACAAAATCAGTCCTTAGCTTGTGTTATAGAATCCACAAGAAAGGCTCACAAAATAATACAAAACTCAAAACCCTAGAATACTATTCTTCAATGACGGCTTTGATAACCCTACTGGGTTTTTCGTTCTTCACATATATACTCCAAGCAACACGGGCTGAGCTCCACTTTGGGCTTAGAACACACATTAATCAAGAATCAGAACTATACATAAAGTTTCCTAAAATGTCAGAACATCTTTAGGAAAATATCTCATCGCTGATTCTGTATAAAAATATACTCCTTGGCACACAAGAGTAAAAACGTGGTTTCCTTTAAAAACGCGCTTTCCTTATATAAAACACGCGCGCAAATCATTTGGACACTGGTTGTACCAATGTTGAAACATTTGGTCCAACATCTTGCTTGTATATTTGTTTTAGCAAAATGTGGCCAATTCAAATATCCAACAATCTCCCCCTTTGGCAAATTTTTGGCTAAAACAATCTGAGATTACTTCAACCATTTCAGAGAGATACACAGAGATGTAATTTCCACAGATCAACATGAACACACAACATATGAAACAGAACATCATTTCTTCAAAGCAACTTAGTCATTTGAGCTCCTCAAGATAAATTGCAGATCAGAAAAAAATAGTATCACTCAGAAATATCAGAGGCATACAACAGCGGAATAGTGAACACAACTAGCCTCACAGGATAAGCCAACAGAGAGAAATGGTCTCTCGCACAAACTCAGCCACTTAGGAAAAATAAATTCCCAGTAACTGGATGTTTCAACATTTATCAGAACATAAGCACATGCATAAATCACAGCAAACTTGCTCCCCCTCAACATCAGAATCAGAGCAAACATGAACAAGATCTTTTTCAAAAGAAATTTTTCTCCCCCTGAACATGTTGTCATACTACTCCCCCTCAAAACATACATCACATGCATAGCTACTCATACATGCATAATAAACTACTACTACACATACTAGCAGAATGCTTCAACATCTGATTCCACATCACACAACAAAGAACATGCACATACTAACATTTTCTCCCCCTTTTTAGCCACAAAAGTTGACAGAATTTTCTTCAGGCAGAATAAATAACAGTACCATAAGGACATAAGTGTAGATTATTACAGACCAGCATAGCACAAGGGTGCTCAAATATTCAGGGGAGCGCCCATGATAAGAAAGTCATAATAGAAACAGAACAACATAAAACAAAAACAAGAGCTAAGAACAAAGCAGTAGAATCAGTCTTCAGAACTGCTAGCAGTAGCCTCTCCCTCATCTGTATCACCACCAGATGTTCCAGCACTAGTCTCAACATCATCACCATCTTTGTCAGCACCTTCACCAGTTCCTTCCTCAGCAGCAACTCCAACATTACCTGGCAAATTATCAGCATCTACAGCCACAGAATCTTCCTCACGTTCTAGAGCAGCAATCATATCCTCAAAGATCTTCTTCTTAGCATCAAACATCTTGTCCAGCTCCTCTTTCTTTGCATCAAATTCCTTGCAGACATCCTTCAACCCAGCTATAACATCCTTCCTTGTCATTTGCACAGGGGCAGCGTGGGAGGATGTTCCAACAATATCAGGAACATGCTGATTACTAAACAACTTATAGTGGAAAATCAGAGGAGATTCCCTCTTCTTAGCCACATCATCAGAAGACACAATACCTGGATGTTGACTGATAATAATGCCACACAACAAAGTGG
This sequence comes from Trifolium subterraneum, assembly GCA_951799995.1. Classification (NCBI taxonomy): domain Eukaryota; kingdom Viridiplantae; phylum Streptophyta; class Magnoliopsida; order Fabales; family Fabaceae; genus Trifolium; species Trifolium subterraneum. The sequence continues at coordinate 25,684,938 of OX637464.1, read as the reverse complement.
GAAATGCAATAGGTAGACTCACAGCACCAGACTTACCATGCCTCAAGGTTTGATCAAAAATGTACTGTCCAAAATCATATGGAATTTTGTTTGCAACAATGTAAATGAACTTTGCCAAACCTGTTGAGATATCAGAGGTGTGAAGGGTTGGAACCCAGTTCACTGAACCAATTCTGTTCAATAAGGCATACTTCATAGTGAGTTTCCCAGCAGGGACTTTTGCTCTAATGGGCCACGCCTTGACCTGTCCACCAGTAAGAGCCTTGCATAAGGCATTATCAGTGACTTCCACTTCAGCGTGAGGTTTTTCATCTCTGCCCAAATATTTGTTGATCACCTTAGGGGAAAAATTTACCACCTTGCCTCTAACATGCACCTTCTGGAAGTCTTTACTCAGGGGATCATTGCAACCTTCAGGAATATTAACCAGAAATTCCTTGACTAAGCGTTCAAAACAGTCTCCAAAGGCAGTGACTGTTCTCATCAAACCAGCAGCTTCAATAAGCTCCATCACATCTTCACGTTTGAGAGCTTCCTTACCTAACTCTCTCTCCAGGGCCATCCTCCTATGGTAAACAGAATTCCATCTCTGAGCACTGGCAATGGAATGAAAGGACACATTATCCATAGGGGCATCTTCAACAGCAAGAGAAGCCTTCTTGGCACTTTGCTTACTCTTCTTAGCAGGAGGAGGAATAGCTTCAACATCCTCTTCAACATTGTATTCAGAATCATCAGAATAAGCAAGCCGTCTCTTCTGGGGCTTGTTCTTACTGTATTTAACAGGGGTGCCTTTGCTCCACCCACGTCCTGGTCCAAACAGCACAGGCTTACAAGATGAGTCCTTCTTCTTTGCAGCAGGGACAGTCTTTGTGACAGTAGCTGTCTTCCTTGTACTCCCTCTCAACCTAGTCTTGATAGTGTTCTTCATGACTTGGGCAAGGGGCTCAGTAGGGTAGGTTACAGCATCCACATCAATAAACACATGATCATTATTAACAGTATCCTCAGAAGAATCCTTGGGATTGACTTCAACAGTCTTCTCAATGCTTTCAGATTGTTCTTTGTCAGCTGTCACAGTTTTCTCAGTAGTGGCATGAGAAGCAGAATTTGTATCAGGTTGAGCCAAGGATGTTTCAACATCCGGCGCAACATCGTTAGGTGGAGGAACACTGGATGTTCCAACATCCTTCACCACATCAGTAACATCACCAGTTGGTTTTTGTGACTCCAACTCAGCATCAACAACACCAGCAGTTTCATCATCAACAATCGTAGGTTTCTCAGCAACATTTGCATCAACAGTAGAAATAACAATATTCTCAACAGACTTCCCTAAAACATCATCAGATTTGGGATCAATAGAGCCTAGGGTTTTGGGATCTAGGGTTACAGATTTATCAACAGTTCGAGATGTTTCAACATTTGATTTTCCAGAATCAACCGCAACATCAACATTATCGGATGCAAAGGGGTTTGGATTTAAATATAAATCCGTCATAGTAAAAGCACGCTTAGCCGCAGATTTAGTACTCTTTTTCTTACTACCCTTAGTTTTACTAGGAACAGAGATTGGAGACTTACACGTTTTCTTTGCCTTGTCTTTCTTTGCAACAGATTTACTTCGAGTTGAGGGAGTTGATTTTTCTTCCACTTCACTTGCATGTACCGACGTCAATGGGTCAACGAGGGCGATCAAAGAGGATGTTTCAACCTTTGATTTGGAGTGATCGGAAGAACTCTTTGTAGGCGAAGCAGTTGTTTGGTCTTTTGCAGAGGAGGATTTTTGTGAAGTAGACATGGCGGAATGAGGGTTTTGGTGAAGAAGAGTTTTTGTGATTTTACGGTTTGCAGAGAGAAGGAGGTTTGAGAAGTTGGAGAGGTTGTATGTGGAGACAGAAAAGGAAAATATGAAAAGGTTTAGGAAAGTGTATATTTGATTTCCTTGATTTTCGTGCAGCGCTAAAGTAAGGGAGTTGGTTATAACTGCTGCACCCCCACATAACTGTAATTGCTACAGCTCTTCACATAGGCAAATTCCTAACTTGCCCCTTAATTTCTCAAACTGATTTGCATCCAATGCCTTAGTAAAAATGTCTGCCAACTGTTCCTCTGTAGACACATGTTCTAGAGTAACCACTTTGTCTTCAACTAAATCTCTGATGAAGTGATGACGAATATCAATGTGTTTGGTTCTACTGTGTTGAACTGGATTTTTTGAAATATTTATGGCGCTCAAATTGTCACAGTACAATGTTAGAACATCCTGCTCAACATTATATTCTTTCAACATTTGCTTCATCCACAACAATTGCGAGCAGCTACTTCCAGCTGTTATGTATTCAGCTTCGGCAGTTGATAGAGAGACACTGTTTTGCTTTTTACTGAACCATGAGATCAAATTACTTCCAAGAAAGAAACAAGCACCTGATGTACTTTTCCTATCATCAGCACTTCCAGCCCAATCAGCATCACAATAGCCAATTAGTCTAGAATCATTACCATGTGAGAACAGAATACCATAGTCACTTGTTCCATTCACATATTTCAGAATCCTCTTGACTTGAGTAATATGACTAATCTTGGGCTCTGCTTGGTATCTTGCACAGACTCCTACAGCAAACGTAATGTCAGGCCTGCTTGCAGTAAGATATAACAAGCTGCCAATCATACTCCTATAGAGACTTTGATCAATACTTGTACCACTTTCATCCTTAGTAAGCTTTAGATGTGTAGGTGCAGATGTCCTTTTGTGTGGAGCATTTTCCATTCCAAATTTCTTCACAATGTTCTTGGCATACTTGCTTTGAGAGATGAAGATGGTTTCTTCCATTTGCTTCACTTGAAGACCCAAAAAGTAAGTTAGTTCACTTACAAGACTCATCTCAAATTCAGATTGCATCTGCATAATGAAATGTTGAACCATCTGATCCGACATTCCACCAAAAACAATGTCATCCACATATATTTGTGCTATCATCAAATTACCCCTTTCTTCCTTAACAAACAGAGTTTTGTCATTCCCTCCTTTTCTGTATCCTTGACTAATAAGAAAATCAGTGAGTCGTTCATACCAAGCCCTTGGAGCTTGCTTTAATCCATATAGAGCTTTCTTCAATTTGTAAACGTGATCTGGATGAGTTGGATCAATAAACCCCTTGGGTTGTTCAACATAGACTTCTTCATGTAAGTACCCATTAAGGAAGGCACTTTTCACATCCATTTGGAATAGCTTAAACTTGAGGATGCAAGCTACTCCCAAGAGTAATCTTATAGATTCTAACCTAGCCACAGGAGCAAAGGTTTCATCAAAGTCAAGACCTTCCACTTGAGTGTATCCTTGTGCAACTAACCTTGCTTTGTTTCTAGTTACAACTCCATTCTCATCAGATTTATTCTTGTACACCCACTTTGTACCAATCACATTCAAACCACTAGGTCTAGGCACAAGATCCCACACCTCACTGCGCTTGAACTGATTCAACTCATCTTGCATAGCGCATATCCAGAATTCATCAGTAAGAGCTTCCTTTATGTTCTTAGGTTCAAATTTTGAGACAAAACATGAATTAGAGACCACATCAATCGTTCTTCTTGTGGCAATTCCCTGTTCAGGATTACCTATGATGAGCTCCTTTGGATGATTTTTCTGAACCCTTACAGACGGTCCCTTGTTAGTTGGATCATTCTGAGAACCACCTATGAATTCATCAGCCTGCTCATTTGATTGTTTATCCCTGCTGTCAGCTTCTTCTGATGGTTCAAATGTTGCAGCACCTTGTTCAACATTCTTTGCCTTTTCTGATGGTGAGTCATCCACTACCACATTGATTGATTCCATCATAACTTTGGTTCTTGAATTAAAGACCCTGTAGGCCCTGCTGTTGGTTGAGTAACCAAGGAATATTCCTTCATCACTTTTAGGGTCAAGCTTTCTTCTCTGTTCTCTATCAGCCAGAATATAACACTTGCTTCCAAACACATGAAAGTGTTTTACTGTGGGCTTTCTTCCTTTCCACAATTCATAAAGAGTCATGATGGTTCCTGTTTTTAGTGTGACTCTATTATGAATATAGCAAGCAGTGTTGATTGCCTCAGCCCAGAAATTCAAGGGCAAATTCTTTGCATGAATCATCACTCTAGCAGATTCTTGCAATGTTCTATTCTTTCTCTCAACAACACCATTTTGTTGAGGTGTGATGGGAGAAGAGAACTCATGCTTAATACCTTCTGATGAACAGAATTCAAGAAACTTAGCATTCTCAAATTCTCTTCCATGATCACTCCTAATCCTTATGATTCCACTACTTTTCTCCCTTTGTAATTGTTTACACAATTCTTGAAATACTTCAAAGGTATCAGACTTTTCTCTAATAAAGCTCACCCAAGTAAACCTAGAATAATCATCAACCATTACAAAGACGTACCTTTTTCCACCAAGACTTTCTACTTGCATAGGTCCCATTAAATCCATGTGCAATAATTCGAGTACACAGGAAGTAACAGAATGTTGGAGCCTTGGATGTGACATCTTGATTTGCTTACCAATCTGACATTCACCACAAATATGTTTCTCTTCAATATGTAACTTAGGTAATCCCCTGATAGCTTCTTCAGAGATGGCTTTCTTCATTCCTCTGAGATGGAGATGACCAAGTTTCTGGTGCCACAACTTTACTTCTTCTTCCTTGCTTAATAAACATGTGAAAGAGTTAGCTTCCTTTAGAGATGTCCATAAGTAGCAGTTGTCTTTGGACCTTTCCCCCTTCATTGTCACCACTCCCTCTTCATTTGTGACAATACATTCAGCTTGTGTGAAATTTACTTTGTATCCTTGATCGCAGAGTTGACTAATGCTGATCAGATTAGCTGTAAGACCTTTGACCAATAGAACATTATCAAGCTTTGGTAAGCCATGATTAATTAGCTTCCCTGTACCCATGATTTCACCTTTAGCTCCATCTCCAAATGTAACAAAGCTGGTGGCATAAGGTTCAATATTTTCAAGGAACCTGCTAATTCTTGTCATGTGACGTGAGCATCCACTATCAAAATACCAGTCTTCTCTAGATGAAGCTCTAAATGAAGTATGAGCAATGAGAGCAACACTTTCTCCTTTAGGTTTCCATTCACTTTTAGTTTTCAAAATAGGAGGTTCAGGAGGAAACTCCCTGAAGTGTTTGGGATACCCATAGAGTTTGTAACAGTAAGGTCTGATATGTCCCTTCTTACCACAGTGATGACATATCCATGAACGTGATCTGTTCATGTGAGTCTTCTGATGTCGCTTAGGATGTTGAAACATCTGCCTGGGCACTGTGAAGTGATGATTACCTTCAGCAGTCATAAACTTCGTATCTGGATCATACATCTGCTTTTTGTTGAGAGCTTCATAGTCAAGCCCAATGGGTTGTGGCTTAACAACCTGTTTTTCCAGAATCTCATCTAAAGCATGTGTACTATGGTGCATCATTACAACCTGCTTCTTTAAGTGTTCAAGTTGAGAGTTTAATTGAGTTACCTCATCATTCAAAGTTTCTATTTTGGCAAGATGATTCTTCCTTTCCGTCTTTAGTTGAGTAACCAATTTCCTTTCAGCTTCAAGTTGCTCACATACTTCCTCACTTCTGATGCACAGAGACTTAAAAGATACAGCTAACTCATCATATGACACTTCCTCATCAATTGAATCAGAATCAGATTCAACCACTCCAGTTAAGGCAGTTACATGTCTGGCTGCTTCATTCTCAGCTTCTTCTTCAGATTCATCCTCTTCAGACCATGTAGCAGTCATGCTCTTTTTCTGTCTTTTGAGAAACGTGCCACACTCAGCTCTAATGTGCCCAAAACCTTCACATTCATGACATTTTACACCCTTGGATTGTCCCACTTTGTCATCAGTTTTTGTCCTTCTGAAATTGTTTCCAGGTTTGCTGATGTCGAATCTGATGTTTGGAACATTTCCTTTTGTCTTTCTATCCATGCGTCTCATAACCTTGTTGAACTGTCTTCCCAGCAGTACCATGGCATCTGAGATACTCTCATCAGTGTCAATGTCATCTTGATGATCTTCATTATCAGTATTTGACACAAGTGCTATGCTCTTATTCTTGCTACCACTGCTTCCAGACCGCTCATTAGCTGACATTTCAAATGTTTGAAGCGATCCTACCAAGTCATCAAGCTTAATAGTGTCAAGTTCTCTAAATTCTTCAATGCATGTGACTTTCATATCAAACTTCTTTGGTAAAGATCTCAGCATTTTCCTCACCATTTTCTCTTCTGAGAGCTTCTCACCTAGAGCATCAAACGTGTTGGCATAGTCTAGAATAGTCATATGAAATTCATGCACACTTTCATCCTCCTTCATCCTGAGTTCTTCAAACTTTGTAGTGAGCATCTGTAGTCTAGAATTCTTTACTTTAGATGTTCCCTCTTGAGTGGTTATCAGGATTTCCCAAGCTTCTTTAGCAACTTTGCAACGTTTAATTAGTCTGAACATATTTTTATCAACTCCATTAAACAATGCATTCAACGCTTTTGAGTTGCCAAGAGCCAATTCATCTTCCTCTTTAGACCACTCACTTTCAGGCTTCAGCTCTTCCAGTTTCTTTCCATCTTTGTCCTGCAATACTGGTGCTTCCCATCCAATTAAAACTGCCTTCCATGTTTTGCTGTCAATAGACTTTAGAAAAGCTTCCATACGGGACTTCCAGTAGTCATAATTAGTTCCATCCAACAGAGGAGGTCTATTCACGAACCCTCCTTCTTTCTCCATTTCTACCAGATGTATACGCCCTGAATCTCACCCAATCCAGAACAGGGTGCCTGCTCTGATGCCAATTGAAATCTGGCACGCCCAGGAACTAATGTTGAATACAATGTTCCAACACTTCGGTGAACACAGTGTTGTAACCAATGTTCCAACCTTATACGAAGCAGCAGTAAATATAATCAAAATGACAGAAAACAATAAAAACACAAATGATTTGTTAACCCAGTTCGGCATAAACGAACCTACTTTGGGGGATACCAATCCAGGAAGGAAATCCACTAATGTAGTGCTAGATGTAAGCCCTCAGTAAACGCCCCGTTTACAACTTATATCCTAGACACCTACTTGTGCAACTTCTACTTAAGAACTCCTAAGTATGAGATCCCATCTCACCTCCAACTTATCACGCACAGTGATCACAGTAGCACAATGATGATTGCGAAGACACACTTCAAAAACACGAGTTAACTCCTTACTTAAAAGATTAAGAGTAACTAACACACACAACAAAATCAGTCCTTAGCTTGTGTTATAGAATCCACAAGAAAGGCTCACAAAATAATACAAAACTCAAAACCCTAGAATACTATTCTTCAATGACGGCTTTGATAACCCTACTGGGTTTTTCGTTCTTCACATATATACTCCAAGCAACACGGGCTGAGCTCCACTTTGGGCTTAGAACACACATTAATCAAGAATCAGAACTATACATAAAGTTTCCTAAAATGTCAGAACATCTTTAGGATAATATCTCATCGCTGATTCTGTATAAAAATATACTCCTTGGCACACAAGAGTAAAAACGTGGTTTCCTTTAAAAACGCGCTTTCCTTATATAAAACACGCGCGCAAATCATTTGGACACTGGTTGTACCAATGTTGAAACATTTGGTCCAACATCTTGCTTGTATATTTGTTTTAGCAAAATGTGGCCAATTCAAATATCCAACATTTTTGAAAGAGGTTTTGACCTCATTTTTTTGAGAAGAAAATGATTAATTATTATTTTTTTGAAGAGGTGTTGACCTCGTTTTTGAGAATAAAATGACTAACTATTTTAATTGGAAAGTTGGGTTCCAAATTAACAAAGAAGTAGCGTGAACAATAATACTAACATCACAAAGAGCAAATTAATCGCGAAGACAATCCGAGATGATATTTTGATCGAAACGGTGTCTTTTCCCTCGGAATTTAATATTACGCATATGGACGGAATGCGATAAAAAATAAATATGCATGAGATGCAATTTTTCATTTATGAGTACATTGGCCTAATCACACTCTAAAAATCTTTGCAAGAAAATAAATATGAAATGATGCAAGAGAGGGTATGCTATGCACTTTTATTTAGAATTTACATTTGGCCTATTTACATCCTAAATTCAAGAGCAAAAGTAAATGGCAATTAATAAAGTGATAAACAATCAACATTGTGATAATAACGATAGTAAAGATAAAAATGGTAAATAAATGGATGTAATGAAATAATATGATATGCATGGATAAATAATATAAATAAATAAATACGAAACTAAAAGATGAAAATAAGCCTCGACATCATGCTTTACATGGCTGAAAAAATAGCTAAAATAGCTATGCCAAAAGCACTTATCTCATAAGCTAAAAATAAAATTAATTAACAAAATAAAAACATGAAATAATATTAACAATATCTAAATATCAAATAAATAGGAAAATAAATAAGCCTCAACATCATGCTTGATTGGCTAAAATAATAGCTAAAATAGCTTATGCCAAAAGCACTTATCTCATAAGCTAAAAAATAAAATAAAATTAAAACAGGGGGTGTGAACAGTAAAACGAAATAAACAGGGGGTGCTAAAAGTAACAGAACAGTGAAGCCCAACCCACAAGGGCCCATCTGTGTAAAAAAAACAAACAAAAAAACCAGGATCAATTCTGGCCGTCTGATGGATCAGACGGCCCTGATCTAAATTTAAAAGGAAAAGATCTAAGCCATTTGATAGAGATCAGTGGCTGATAAGCGAGGGTGCACGGTGTGCTGCGATAGACACGCGCACACCAGATCGGGTTGGGTATAAATACCCCTAACCCTAAAAAAATTTCATTTTTCTCATCTCTTTCTCTCTCTCGCCGCCGCACTCCATTCTTTCTCTCTTCTTCTTCCTCGCCGCCGGAAAACTTCATCTCTCTCGGCACTCTCTGTTTTTCTTCATTTTTTTCAAAGAAAAAACCATTTTCAAAGAGGTTTTAACACCAAGTTCATACAAAACGAAATCAAAAAAAACTCAAAAAAACCAACCCTCCCCAGTCCGGATCAAACGACAAAACCGAAATGAAAAAAAGGAAAATAGCGGATCAACCTTGATTCTTCTTCTTCTTCTTCGTATTTTCGATTTTTTGGTTTTGATTCGAAAAATTGATTTTTTGATTCTGTTTCGTTAAAAAAAAGGTTTTGATTTTTGGTTTATTTGGAAAAAAAATGGTTTCTGGGTTTTTGATTTATTTATGAACAAAAGTGATGATTATGGATTCTGGGTTCGGTTTTGAGGATTTGTGAGGATGAAGGTTGATGATGATTTTTCTGGGTTTTGCGGTTTGATGAGGATGAACAGATTATATGTGTTTTTATTTTCTGTTTTTTCGATTCTGTGATGGATGATTGATTCAGGAAAGGAATTGAATTTTTTTTGTTTTTCTGTTTTTGTTCTACTGCGGCTGGCTTAATTTTTCTGTCTTCCCTTTCTCTGATTTTTGCCTCTGATATATACCCAAAGCTAGGGTTTATGTATCCAAAGGATTTTGCTTGATTCTGGACAATACAATGTTTGAGGGAACAAAAAATTGAAATTGGACAAACAAGTACTGTACTTTCTGCAGAAAAGAAGAAGTTGACTTTGGACCTTTTTTTGATTTTTTTTAATTAATAAAAAAAGGACAGAATTAAATAAATAATTAATAATAAACAAAAATAAATAAAAAGAAGTGGGAATTGGAAGATGCAGCACGTGCTGCTTCTTTCCAATTTGTTTATTTTTTTTGTTTTTTTTATAATAATAATAATAATAATACTAATAATAAGATAAATACAAAAGAATAAAAATGAGGTATTTTAAAATACCTCTCTGCCGAAATTTTTCTCGAATCTTCTAACAAACGAATCAATTTTTCAAAAATTCATATATCGAAAAATGTAGCGATTATTCCGGACAAAAAAAAATGACTCGATAAAAATGCAAAAATGATACGGTCAAAATAAACGGGTATGACAATAATAATAATAAAGGAAAGGAAATAATAATAGTAATAAAAAGATTTGACTCCTAATTTATCGCTTTTTTTATAGATTTTTTATCAAAATATAAAACAAAGATATCTTGAAAAATAAAATAGATTCTTAACATATTTTTTTGGATTTTTAACAAAGATACTAACAAAAAAAACAAAATTAAATAAACTGACATATTTTTTGTATTTTTGTCATTGATGCATAAAATGCAAGGAAGAAAAAAAAAAAAATATGAAGTGGAATCTTAGGTCAAAAAATGGAGTATGACAAGTTGCATCCGATTAAGAAGGGGAAGCGTACATATCTACCCCCGACAGCTCATACTTTGTCAAGAAAAGAGAAAATTACTTTCTGCAAGTTTCTTGATGGAGTTAAAGTTCCAGAGGGATACTCTTCAAACATTAAGAGTTTGGTATCTATGAAGGATCTCCCAGAATTGAGTTTTTTACTGAATACCTATCTGATGTTGAACCCATAGGGCTTCCAATGTCACAACACTCGGGCAGAACATCAGGGGAAGGGATTGGTGCAAGTAAAGTAGTGACTATCTCAAAAATCAAATGGGAGCAAGCACACTTGTATGTCTTGCATAATTCCGAAGAGGTTGAGCCATATGTTGAAATTCACAAGGAAGAGCTTAAGAGTTTGAACCCTACCAAGAATGAAAATTGGTTAACAAGAGAGCACAATCGAAGTTTTACATCATGGCTAAAAAATCACATTTTTACACAATTTGCTGAAAATCCAAATTCAATTTCAGAAAGTTTGAGATGGCTAGCAAATGGTCCAAATCTAGATGTTCTCTCTTACTCTAGATATGTAATTAATAAGTATACATTTTATACAAAAGAACATGATGACCAAAGCACTATGCAAAATAGCGGTGTCACAGTCGTAGCACAATCTGTACATATCTCAAGTTCCAAAGACAGAAATCCCTTGTTTGCTAAATTATCATATTTTGGGGTTATTGAACATATTTGGGAGTTGGATTACTCATGCTTTAAAGTTCCTGTGTTCGGTTGCAAGTGGGTTGACAACAAATATGGCATTCAAGTTGATGATTATGGGTTCATGAAGGTGGATCTAAATAGGGTGGGGTACAAAGACGAGCCTTTTATTTTAGCATCACAAGCTCACCAAGTGTTCTATGTCACTGATCCTGATGAAGAAAAGTGGTCTATTGTGCTTCTAACTAACAAAGTAAATGATGACTATAGTCAAGAATGTGAAAATATTGATATTGAGGATGACCCTTTCATTAGCACATCGCAATCGCTTGATGATCATCCAACTATGGATGATACTCTCTATATGAGAAGAGATCACAATGAGGGAATTTGGATCAATCCATCATTTTGTGTAAATAAAAAAAATAAAAGTAACAAGCCAACTAGGAAGAGGAAAAGATGAACTTGAACTTTTGTGTATGGTATAGTAACTTTTTTTTATTCTTTTAATATTATTGATTCTTATTATTTTTCATTCTTAACCTTATTTGTATGGTATAGTAACTTAATTAATTATTTTATTATTACAGGTGAATGGCGTCTAATAATGATGAATGTGCTCCTAGTAGAAAGAAAGATGTTAAACGTGGTTTGACCCGCATGCAAAAAACTCACAAAGCTAAAAGCAATGGAGTAAAAGATGAGGTAATGTTTTCTTATTTCAAATCTTGTTGATGTTGTAAACCACTGATTTGTATAGTAATAGGGGTCTGTTGTTGTTATTTGGGATTGGATAACTTTGTTTTATTGTGGTCTACAAAATATTCTATCGATGGAATGCACACGTGAAGAATTATTTTTCATTCTAACAAACACTTTTCTAATTATCTTTTTTCTGAAGCTAATATTAACACAGAAAAACACAATTCTGGGAGTTTATTTTGCAAGGAAAAAAAAACTTATCTAATTGTTATAATTTTTTTAAAATATGTTCTTTAAAAAAGCAGAAACACAAACAGAGTTGATGATTATGGTCTGTTGTTGGTATCTTGTTGATGTTGTAAACCGCATGGCTTATATTTTATTGTGGTCTGTTAGGTACAATGGAATAAAAAAGGTCAACCAGTTGGGCTGAATAGTGCAGGTTTTGTTAGTTATATTGGAGTGATTGTTCGTCTGCTAGTTCCACTTGATACGAAAAATTGGAGAGAGAAAAAAAACGTGGTGTTGGCCAGTTATAAAGAAAATGTTTGGGAAGCGATACAAGTAATGTGCTAACTCAAAGTAGTTGTAAAATTTTATTTTTGTTGATCTATTTGTGATATTTTGTAATGACCTCTGTTATTTTGTAGAGAGCATATGTGGTTGGCGATGAACGTCGTCATTACGTACTTAGAGAAGCTGGAAAGTTGCACAGGAGATTCAGAACCGACGTGAGAAAAAATCATCTAAAAGACAGTGATGGTAATTATAAAGAACATCCTCCGAGAGACTTATATCCCCAAATTACACAAGACCATTGGGATAGTTTTGTAGCTAGGTGTAAGACAGATGAATTTCAGGTAATGCTTTTACTTAAAAACTACTATTTTTAGTTTTTAAGTACATATATTTTGTATTAAGTTAATAACTTTTTAATTAATGTAGAAACTTAGTAAAGAAAACCGGGAAAGGGCGTTGGATCCCGAATATCCATATAGAGGTTAACGAAAAGGGTATGCTCGTATAGAAGACGATATGGTAAGCAAGTGTACAAATGCATTGTATAACTTACGATTGTAGAAAAGTAAATTTTTTGAAATGTATGCAGATAAAAGAAGGGAAAGGAGATGAACCACCCCTTGTTCGTGTGTGGAAAGCTGCCCATGGGAATAAGAATGGAGTTATTGATAATGAAAATGTTCAAAGAATTTTGGATAAATGTGTAAGCAAAATTTTAATTTTCTGCATACATGTCAAGTTCTCTTGGTAATTAATAATGATGTTTAACATGTTCTCTCCTTCTTATCAATGTCAGGAGGAATTAGAACACACATTACCTGATGAAGAGGTAGAAAACCGTGGGCGTAATGACATATTATATCAGGCTTTAGATCGCCCAAACTACTCCGGCCGTGTTACGGCTATGGGTTTTGGCGTATGTCCTAAAGACGTGTTTTCGCCTGAAGTTCCTGCTGCCAAACAAAAGTCAGTTGATAATATTCATGCTATGTATAACCAAGTGATTGAGAGATTGAATATACTAGAGAGAGAGAAGGAAGAGAGGCAACGGGCCGATGAAATATTAGGGAAACAACCGGAAGAGAGGCAACCGAAAGGAGTACAAAGAGAACCACCACCAAGTGTCAAGGACTCTTGTAACCTTGTTGACTTTGACACCATTCCCAAGGTTTTTTTTTCTTTTCATATTCTGTTAAATTTTTGTTTCCATGTTCTGTTTCCATGTTTTTGTTTTCATGTTCTGTCTTCATATTCAGTTTTGCAGTTTTCTGTTTTCATATTCTGTTTTGGCGATGAACTTTCCATGTTGCATTTTCATATTCGGTTTTTCAGTTTTCTGTTCTGGTTATTGATGCATTCAACTTTTCGTAAACTTTTGCAATGGATTTGGGTATCTCATCAATCAAAATATATGTAGCATCGCCGAGTCGTACATTGGTGGTTCGTGGGAAGTTACATAACACAGATGGTGATACGGTGCATGGCAAGAAATTACCACCGGGATATGTCAAAGTTACGGTTGAAGTTGCACTTGTGGAAGATGCTCCGTTGCCTATACCCGTTGAAGATGGAGATGTTTCGACGATTGGTCAGGCAATAGGTACAATTGTGGCATGGCGATTCAATCTTATCGAATTTGTTGGTGAATGTGGAAAGGTAAATTAATTACTTTTTACGAACATGATTGCCAATTCCTATATATTTGTTTTATTATTTGATTACTAACCTCAAGTAATGTAACGTTTTAGATCAATCAGAAATTACAAAAAAAAGATAAGAAAATGCAACGTAGTGCTGAATCAGTTGCTTCACCGAGCAAAACTAGGAAAAAAATGAAAAATCAAGAGCCACCACCTAAAGTTGGCGATTCAAATGTTTCAAAAAATTTAGAATTCCTTCGAACTTATGTGACACACATGTGGGCTGCGGAATCGGTGTTGGAAGTAAGTATGGGGGAGAACGTATTCGGTGAGGAATTTTCTGAGCATGTGCATGCAGAGCATTTAAATGAAGTCCTTAAGCATGAATGGTTAAGTGCGTCTGTTATCAACATTTATGCTAGGTAACTCTATTATCACAAATGTTCTCTACTTTACATTTGTTTGGGAGGCAATATTAATTAATATCTCAAGTACCGTGTGTTTTTCATTTCAAGGTACTTATATGACAAGTTCATAGGTCCCGGAGGATTAACAAATAAGCTATCTTTCTTATCCCCCCATGAATCACATGATGATGTTAAAGGAAATGGAAGTATTTCAAAAATATTGTTAAAAAATAAGAAGGTTAAGAATAAACTGATTCTTGCACCATTCAATTTTGGGTGAGATTTATATCCAAATTGTGTTTTTTAATTTTAACAAAATATGTTAAATGTGTTGAATATGAATTAACAAAATGCACTACTTAAATGTTGGGTGTAGGGATGTTCATTGGGCGTTGCTTGTCATCGAACCAGATGCCGGGATTATATATTTCTTGGATCCGATGGATACTGATTCTTCAAGATATCTAACTTGTAAAAATAGATTTGAAAAGTGAGTATGTACTTTTTAATTTTAACACACCCACACACACACATATGTATAGTATGATTATTTATAATAATTACTAATTGAAGTTAATTTTAATTTGTTAGTGCTTTGCTAATTTACCGTGCCTATAATCAAACTAAAGCTGTGCCCAGTTCAAAATCAAATAGAATCAAATGGATAAGAATAAAGGTATTTTCTAATTAGTGTTATTTTTACCTAATAAAACTAATAACAATGAAATTTATTGATGTAAATGTGTCTTCTTTTCAGTGTCCCCAGCAAGCTAACACTACCGACTGTGGATATTTTGTGTCGCGCTTTATGAAAGAGATTGTCATGCAATATCCAAAGAAGATCTCCGATAATGTACATGATTTTTAATTATTATTGTTATTATTAATTTTTAATCATAAGCATATGTAATGTAATTCAATTCTAACTAAATTTTGTGATTTTTTTACTTGGAAGTATTTTGATGAATACAATGGTACATACTCTAAGGATAAGTTAGATGAAATGAAGGACGACTGGGCGGAATATATGTTCACAAATGTTATCCCCGGCGGAAGTTGGATAAAGTAAGTATATACTCTTCTTTGATTTGGGTTTATTTCGATTTTACATCATTATGAGAAC
Source organism: Trifolium subterraneum (assembly GCA_951799995.1). Classification (NCBI taxonomy): domain Eukaryota; kingdom Viridiplantae; phylum Streptophyta; class Magnoliopsida; order Fabales; family Fabaceae; genus Trifolium; species Trifolium subterraneum. The sequence continues at coordinate 25,669,548 of OX637464.1, read as the reverse complement.
TATATATGAACGTTGTTGCTCGTGATAATTTAGTTGGACTGTTGGCTCAAAATTATGAAATGTTGTTGGTGCTAAACTTTTCCATCCTCTTCTTTTTAATTTTCAGAAACTTCTTGTAGACATGAGAGATGCAGTGGATTTGGCAATTGGCAATTGGCAGAGGATTTGCTTAGGTTAATTAGTTTGTCTTGTTAGAATTAGTGTCATGAACATCATCTAGCTAGCGAGTTAGGATAATTAGTTTGTTTTAGTCTCGGACACAATTGTCTTGCTTCTTATTTGTTTTGTGATTGATGGGAGACTCATGTAATATTATGATACTTATATTGGCCTACTTTGTGCCTTTTTTTATCTTTATTAATATAATTTTTGCCTTTTGTATTATTTCCTACTATATTATAAGTTTCAAATTAAGCTTTGGGTCAAAAATTCAATTGGAAAAAAAAAAAAAAAACTGCAGCTTCTAAAAAAACATGTATCAAACGTTGGGCAATTGCAGCTTGCAAAAGGACCCTGTGTAAAAAATCAATTGCATACAATAGCGCTTTTGTTACAAAGTGCTATTAAACGTTGGGCAAACGATAGCACTTTTAAACGCAAGTGCTATTGAAACTGAGACATATAATAGCACTTTTCTGAAAAGCGCTATTAAATCATGTTGCATAATCAGGTCTATTATAGCGTTTTTACTATACGAAGCGCTATTAAAGATGCATCCTACAATAGCGCTTTCAAAACGCTATAATAGCTGCATACCTACTATAGCGCCAGCTTCAATAGCACTTTAAAGTGCTATTAAAGCTAAAAACAAGTGCTATAGTAGCCCTTTTTTGTAGTAGTGTATGCACTTTTTTTTTAGTAGAGTACTATCAAAATAGATAGAGCGGGTGTACAACATATCGTAGCATTCCGACTTGCCGATGCCATTTTCATTATTTTTACACGACGAACGTGTTTTCAACTTCGCGACTTGTTCTAAAAATTCAAAATATCGCCATAGGCATATAGGAATCAAGGATTTATGCACCTTTTTTTTTGTAGAGTACTATCAAAATACATAGAGCGGCTCTACAACATATTGTAGCATTCCGGCTTGCGGATGCCATTTTCATTGTTTTTACACGACGAACGTGTTTTATAATTCGCGACTTGTTCAAAAAATTAAAAATATCGCCACAGGCATATAGAAATCTAGGATTTATGCAATTTTTTTTTTTGCGTAGAGTACTATCAAAATACATAGATCGGGTCTACAACATATCGTATATTCCGGCTTGCCGATGCCATTTTCATTGTTTTTACACGACGAACGTGTTTTATAATTCGTGAGTTGTTCAAAAAAGTAAAAATATCGCCATAGGCATATAGGAATCTAGGATTTATGCACCTTTTTTTTTAGTAGAGTACTATCAAAATACATAGAGCGGGTCTACAACATATCGTAGAATTCCGACTTGCCGATGCCATTTTCATTATTTTTACATGACGAACGTGTTTTAAACTTCGCGACTTGTTCAAAAAAGTAAAAATATCGCCACAGGCATATAGGAATCTAGGATTTATGCACTTTTTTTTTAGTAGGGTACTATCAAAATAGATAGAGCGGGTCTACAACATATCGTAGCATTCCGACTTGCCGATGCCATTTTCATTATTTTTACACGACGAACGTGTCGCGACTTGTTCAAATAATTAAAAATATCGCCATAGGCAAATAGGAATCTAGGATTTATGCACCTTTTTTTTGGTAGAGTACTATCAAAATACATAGAGCGGGTCTACAACATATCGTAGCATTCCGGCTTGCGGATGCCATTTTCATTGTTTTTACACGACGAACGTGTTTTATAATTCGCGACTTGCTCAAAAAATTAAAAATATCGACACAGGCATATAGGAATCTAGGATTTATGCACTTTTTTTTAGTAGAGTACTATCAAAATACATAGACCGGGTCTACAACATATCGTAGTATTCTGGCTTGCTGATGCCATTTTCATTGTTTTTACACGACGAACGTGTTTTATAATTCGTGACTAGTTCAAAAAAGTAAAAATATCGCCACAGGCATATAGAAATCTAGGATTTATGCACTTTTTTTTAGCGTAGAGTACTATCAAATTACATAGAGTGGCTCTACAACATATCGTAGCATTCCGACTTGCCGATGCCATTTTCATTATTTTTACATGACGAACGTGTTTTCAACTTCGCGACTTGTTCAAAAAACTAAAAATATCGCCACAGGCATATAGGAATCTAGGATTTATGCACTTTTTTTTTTTGCGTAGAGTACTATCAAAATACATAGAGCGGGTCTACAACATATCGTAGTATTCAGGCTTGCCGATTCCATTTTAATTGTTTTTACACGACGAATGTGTTTTAAAATTCGCGACTTGTTCAAAAAAGTAAAAATATCGCCACAGGCATATAGGAATCTAGGATTTATGAACTTTTTTTTTTGCGTAGAGTACTATAAAAATACATAGAGCTGGTCTACAACATATCATAGTATTCTGGCTTGCCGATACCATTTTCATTTTTTTTACACGACGAACATGTTTTAAAATTCGCGACTTGTTCAAAATTAAAAATTTCGCCACAGGCATATAGGAATCTAGGATTTATGAACTTTTTTTTTTGCGTAGAGTACTATAAAAATACATAGAGCGGGTCTACAACATATCGTAGCATTCCGACTTGCCGATGCCATTTTCATTATTTTTACATGAAGAACGTGTTTTCAACTTCGCGACTTGTTCAAAAAATTAAAAATATCGACACAGGCATATAGGAATCTAGGATTTATGCACTTTTTTTTAGTAGAGTACTATCAAAATACATAGAGCGGGTCTACAACATATCGTAGTATTCCGGCTTGCCGATGCCATTTTCGTTGTTTTTACACGACGAACGTGTTTTATAATTCGTGACTTGTTCAAAAAAGTAAAAATATCGCCACAGGCATATAGGAATCTAGGATTTATGCACTTTTTTTTAGCGTAGAATACTATCAAATTATATAGAATGGGTCTACAACATATCATAGCATTCCGACTTGCCGATGCCATTTTCATTATTTTTACACGACGAACGTGTTTTCAACTTCGTGACTTGTTCAAAAAATTAAAAATATCGCCACAGGCATATAGGAATATAGGATTTATGCACTTTTTTTTTAGTAGAGTACTATCAAAATAGATAGAGCGGGTCTACAACATATCGTAGCATTCCGACTTGCCGATGCCATTTTCATTATTTTTACACGACGAACGTGTTTTCAACTTCGCGACTTGTTCAAAAAATTAAAAATATCGCCATAGGCATATAGGAATCAAGGATTTATGCACCTTTTTTTTAGTAGAGTACTATCAAAATACATAGAGCGGGTCTACAACATATTGTAGCATTCCGGCTTGCGGATGCCATTTTCATTGTTTTTACACGACGAACGTGTTTTATAATTCGCGACTTGTTCAAAAAATTAAAAATATTGCCACAGGCATATAGAAATCTAGGATTTATGCAATTTTTTTTTTTTGCGTACAGTACTATCAAAATACATAGATCGGGTCTACAACATATCTTATATTCCGACTTGCCGATGCCATTTTCATTGTTTTTACATGACGAACGTGTTTTATAATTCGCGACTTGTTCAAAAAATAAAAATATCGCCACAGACATATAGGAATCTAGGATTTATGCACTTTTTTTTTTAGTAGAGTACTATAAAAATTCATAGAGCGGGTCTACAACATATCGTAGAATTCCGACTTGCCGATGCCATTTTCATTATTTTTACATGACGAACGTGTTTTAAACTTCGCGACTTGTTCAAAAAAGTAAAAATATCGCCACAGGCATATAGGAATCTAGGATTTATGCACTTTTTTTTTAGTAGGGTACTATCAAAATAGATAGAGTGGGTCTACAACATATCGTAGCATTCCGACTTGCCGATGCCATTTTCATTATTTTTACACGACGAACGTGTTTTCAACTTCGCGACTTGTTCAAAAAATTAAAAATATCGCCATAGGCATATAGGAATCTAGGATTTATGCACCTTTTTTTTAGTAGAGTACTATAAAAATAAATAGAGCGGGTCTACAACATATCGTAGCATTCCGGCTTGCGGATGCCATTTTCATTGTTTTTACACGACGAACGTGTTTTTTAATTCGCGACTTGTTCAAAAAATTAAAAATATCGACACAGGCATATAGGAATCTAGGATTTATGCACTTTTTTTTAGTAGAGTACTATCAAAATACATAGACCGGGTCTACAACATATCGTAGTATTCCGGCTTGCCGATGCCATTTTCATTGTTTTTACACGACGAACGTGTTTTATAATTCGTGACTTGTTCAAAAAAGTAAAAATATCGCCATAGGCATATAGGAATCTAGGATTTATGCACCTTTTTTTTTAGTAGAGTACTATCAAAATACATAGAGCGGGTCTACAACATATCGTAGAATTCCGACTTGCCGATGCCATTTTCATTATTTTTACATGACGAACGTGTTTTAAACTTCGCGACTTGTTCAAAAAAGTAAAAATATCGCCACAGGCATATAGGAATCTAGGATTTATGCACTTTTTTTTTATTAGGGTACTATCAAAATAGATAGAGCGGGTCTACAACATATCGTAGCATTCCGACTTGCCGATGCCATTTTCATTATTTTTACACGACGAACGTGTTTTCAACTTCGCGACTTGTTCAAATAATTAAAAATATCGCCATAGGCAAATAGGAATCTAGGATTTATGCACCTTTTTTTTGGTAGAGTACTATCAAAATACATAGAGCGGGTCTACAACATATCGTAGCATTCCGGCTTGCGGATGCCATTTTCATTGTTTTTACACGACGAACATGTTTTATAATTCGCGACTTGCTCAAAAAATTAAAAATATCGACACAGGCATATAGGAATCTAGGATTTATGCACTTTTTTTTAGTAGAGTACTATCAAAATACATAGACCGGGTCTACAACATATCGTAGTATTCAGGCTTGCTGATGCCATTTTCATTGTTTTTACACGACGAACGTGTTTTATAATTCGTGACTAGTTCAAAAAAGTAAAAATATCGCCACAGGCATATAGAAATCTAGGATTTATGCACTTTTTTTTAGCGTAGAGTACTATCAAATTACATAGAGTGGCTCTACAACATATCGTAGCATTCCGACTTGCCGATGCCATTTTCATTATTTTTACATGACGAACGTGTTTTCAACTTCGCGACTTGTTCAAAAAACTAAAAATATCGCCACAGGCATATAGGAATCTAGGATTTATGCACTTTTTTTTTTTGCGTAGAGTACTATCAAAATACATAGAGCGGGTCTACAACATATCATAGTATTCAGGCTTGCCGATTCCATTTTAATTGTTTTTACACGACGAATGTGTTTTAAAATTCGCGACTTGTTCAAAAAAGTAAAAATATCGCCACAGGCATATAGGAATCTAGGATTTATGAACTTTTTTTTTTGCGTAGAGTACTATAAAAATACATAGAGCTGGTCTACAACATATCATAGTATTCTGGCTTGCCGATGCCATTTTCATTTTTTTTACACGACGAACATGTTTTAAAATTCGCGACTTGTTCAAAATTAAAAATTTCGCCACAGGCATATAGGAATCTAGGATTTATGAACTTTTTTTTTTGCGTAGAGTACTATAAAAATACATAGAGCGGGTCTACAACATATCATAGCATTCCGACTTGCCGATGCCATTTTCATTATTTTTACATGAAGAACGTGTTTTCAACTTCGCGACTTGTTCAAAAAATTAAAAATATCGACACAGGCATATAGGAATCTAGGATTTATGCACTTTTTTTTAGTAGAGTACTATCAAAATACATAGAGCGGGTCTACAACATATCGTAGTATTCCGGCTTGCCGATGCCATTTTCGTTGTTTTTACACGACGAACGTGTTTTATAATTCGTGACTTGTACAAAAAAGTAAAAATATCGCCACAGGCATATAGGAATCTAGGATTTATGCACTTTTTTTTAGCGTAGAATACTATCAAATTACATAGAATGGGTCTACAACATATCATAGCATTCCGACTTGCCGATGCCATTTTCATTATTTTTACACGACGAACGTGTTTTCAACTTCGTGACTTGTTCAAAAAATTAAAAATATCGCCACAGGCATATAGGAATATAGGATTTATGCAACTTTTTTTTAGTAGAGTACTATCAAAATACATAGAGCGGGTCTACAACATATTGTAGCATTCCGGCTTGCGGATGCCATTTTCATTGTTTTTACACGACGAACGTGTTTTATAATTCGCGACTTGTTCAAAAAATTAAAAATATTGCCACAGGCATATAGAAATCTAGGATTTATGCAATTTTTTTTTTTTGCGTACAGTACTATCAAAATACATAGATCGGGTCTACAACATATCTTATATTCCGACTTGCCGATGCCATTTTCATTGTTCTTACATGACGAACGTGTTTTATAATTCACGACTTGTTCAAAAAATAAAAATATCGCCACAGACATATAGGAATCTAGGATTTATGCACTTTTTTTTTTAGTAGAGTACTATAAAAATACATAGAGCGGGTCTACAACATATCGTAGAATTCCGACTTGCCGATGCCATTTTCATTATTTTTACATGACGAACGTGTTTTAAACTTCGCGACTTGTTCAAAAAAGTAAAAATATCGCCACAGGCATATAGGAATCTAGGATTTATGCACTTTTTTTTTAGTAGGGTACTATCAAAATAGATAGAGTGGGTCTACAACATATCGTAGCATTCCGACTTGCCGATGCCATTTTCATTATTTTTACACGACGAACGTGTTTTCAACTTCGCGACTTGTTAAAAAAATTAAAAATATCGCCATAGGCATATAGGAATCTAGGATTTATGCACCTTTTTTTTAGTAGAGTACTATAAAAATAAATAGAGCGGGTCTACAACATATCGTAGCATTCCGGCTTGCGGATGCCATTTTCATTGTTTTTACACGACGAACGTGTTTTTTAATTCGCGACTTGTTCAAAAAATTAAAAATATCGACACAGGCATATAGGAATCTAGGATTTATGCACTTTTTTTTAGTAGAGTACTATCAAAATACATAGACCGGGTCTACAACATATCGTAGTATTCCGGCTTGCCGATGCCATTTTCATTGTTTTTACACGACGAACGTGTTTTATAATTCGTGACTTGTTCAAAAAAGTAAAAATATCGCCACAGGCATATAGAAAGCTAGGATTTATGCACTTTTTTTTAGCGTAGATTACTATCAAATTACATAGAGTGGGTCTACAACATATCGTAGCATTCCGACTTGCCGATGCCATTTTCATTATTTTTACATGACGAACGTGTTTTCAACTTCGCGACTTGTTCAAAAAACTAAAAATATCGCCACAGGCATATAGGAATCTAGGATTTATGCACTTTTTTTTTTTTGCGTAGAGAGTACTATCAAAATACATAGAGCGGGTCTACAACATATCGTAGTATTCAGGCTTGCCGATTCCATTTTAATTGTTTTTACACGACGAATGTGTTTTAAAATTCGCGACTTGTTCAAAAAAGTAAAAATATCGCCACAGGCATATAGGAATCTAGGATTTATGAACTTTTTTTTTGCGTAGAGTACTATAAAAATACATAGAGCTGGTCTACGACATATCATAGCATTCCGACTTACCGATGCCATTTTCATTATTTTTACACGACGAACGTGTTTTCAACATCGTGACTTGTTCAAAAAATTAAAAATATCGCCACAGGCATATAGGAATATAGGATTTATGCACTTTTTTTTTTGTAGAGTACTATCAAAATAGATAGAGCGGGTCTACAACATATCGTAGCATTCCGACTTGCCGATGCCATTTTCATTATTTTTACACGACGAACGTGTTTTCAACTTCGCGACTTGTTCAAAAAATTAAAAATATCGCCATAGGCATATAGGAATCAAGGATTTATGCACCTTTTTTTTAGTAGAATACTATCAAAATACATAGAGCGGGTCTACAACATATTGTAGCATTCCGGCTTGCGGATGCCATTTTCATTGTTTTTATACGACGAACGTGTTTTATAATTCGCGACTTGTTCAAAAAATTAAAAATATCGCCACAGGCATATAGAAATCTAGGATTTATGCAATTTTTTTTTTTTGCGTAGAGTACTATCAAAATACATAGATCGGGTCTACAACATATCGTATATTCCGGCTTGCCGATGCCATTTTCATTGTTTTTACATGACGAACGTGTTTTTTAATTCGCGACTTGTTCAAAAAATAAAAATATCGCCACAGACATATAGGAATCTAGGATTTATGCACTTTTTTTTTAGTAGAGTACTATCAAAATACATAGAGCGGGTCTACAACATATCGTAGAATTCCGACTTGCCGATGCCATTTTCATTATTTTTACATGACGAACGTGTTTTAAACTTCGCGACTTGTTCAAAAAAGTAAAAATATCGCCACAGGCATATAGGAATCTAGGATTTATGCACTTTTTTTTAGCGTAGAATACTATCAAATTACATAGAATGGGTCTACAACATATCATAGCATTCCGACTTGCCGATGCCATTTTCATTATTTTTACACGACGAACGTGTTTTCAACTTCGTGACTTGTTCAAAAAATTAAAAATATCGCCACAGGCATATAGGAATATAGGATTTATGCAACTTTTTTTTAGTAGAGTACTATCAAAATACATAGAGCGGGTCTACAACATATTGTAGCATTCCGGCTTGCGGATGCCATTTTCATTGTTTTTACACGACGAACGTGTTTTATAATTCGCGACTTGTTCAAAAAATTAAAAATATTGCCACAGGCATATAGAAATCTAGGATTTATGCAATTTTTTTTTTTTGCGTACAGTACTATCAAAATACATAGATCGGGTCTACAACATATCTTATATTCCGACTTGCCGATGCCATTTTCATTGTTCTTACATGACGAACGTGTTTTATAATTCGCGACTTGTTCAAAAAATAAAAATATCGCCACAGACATATAGGAATCTAGGATTTATGCACTTTTTTTTTTAGTAGAGTACTATAAAAATACATAGAGCGGGTCTACAACATATCGTAGAATTCCGACTTGCCGATGCCATTTTCATTATTTTTACATGACGAACGTGTTTTAAACTTCGCGACTTGTTCAAAAAAGTAAAAATATCGCCACAGGCATATAGGAATCTAGGATTTATGCACTTTTTTTTTAGTAGGGTACTATCAAAATAGATAGAGTGGGTCTACAACATATCGTAGCATTCCGACTTGCCGATGCCATTTTCATTATTTTTACACGACGAACGTGTTTTCAACTTCGCGACTTGTTAAAAAAATTAAAAATATCGCCATAGGCATATAGGAATCTAGGATTTATGCACCTTTTTTTTAGTAGAGTACTATAAAAATAAATAGAGCGGGTCTACAACATATCGTAGCATTCCGGCTTGCGGATGCCATTTTCATTGTTTTTACACGACGAACGTGTTTTTTAATTCGCGACTTGTTCAAAAAATTAAAAATATCGACACAGGCATATAGGAATCTAGGATTTATGCACTTTTTTTTAGTAGAGTACTATCAAAATACATAGACCGGGTCTACAACATATCGTAGTATTCCGGCTTGCCGATGCCATTTTCATTGTTTTTACACGACGAACGTGTTTTATAATTCGTGACTTGTTCAAAAAAGTAAAAATATCGCCACAGGCATATAGAAAGCTAGGATTTATGCACTTTTTTTTAGCGTAGATTACTATCAAATTACATAGAGTGGGTCTACAACATATCGTAGCATTCCGACTTGCCGATGCCATTTTCATTATTTTTACATGACGAACGTGTTTTCAACTTCGCGACTTGTTCAAAAAACTAAAAATATCGCCACAGGCATATAGGAATCTAGGATTTATGCACTTTTTTTTTTTTGCGTAGAGAGTACTATCAAAATACATAGAGCGGGTCTACAACATATCGTAGTATTCAGGCTTGCCGATTCCATTTTAATTGTTTTTACACGACGAATGTGTTTTAAAATTCGCGACTTGTTCAAAAAAGTAAAAATATCGCCACAGGCATATAGGAATCTAGGATTTATGAACTTTTTTTTTGCGTAGAGTACTATAAAAATACATAGAGCTGGTCTACGACATATCATAGCATTCCGACTTACCGATGCCATTTTCATTATTTTTACACGACGAACGTGTTTTCAACATCGTGACTTGTTCAAAAAATTAAAAATATCGCCACAGGCATATAGGAATATAGGATTTATGCACTTTTTTTTTTGTAGAGTACTATCAAAATAGATAGAGCGGGTCTACAACATATCGTAGAATTCCGACTTGCCGATGCCATTTTCATTATTTTTACATGACGAACGTGTTTTAAACTTCGCGACTTGTTCAAAAAAGTAAAAATATCGCCACAGGCATATAGGAATCTAGGATTTATGCACTTTTTTTTTAGTAGGGTACTATCAAAATAGATAGAGTGGGTCTACAACATATCGTAGCATTCCGACTTGCCGATGCCATTTTCATTATTTTTACACGACGAACGTGTTTTCAACTTCGCGACTTGTTAAAAAATTTAAAAATATCGCCATAGGCATATAGGAATCTAGGATTTATGCACCTTTTTTTTAGTAGAGTACTATAAAAATAAATAGAGCGGGTCTACAACATATCGTAGCATTCCGGCTTGCGGATGCCATTTTCATTGTTTTTACACGACGAACGTGTTTTTTAATTCGCGACTTGTTCAAAAAATTAAAAATATCGACACAGGCATATAGGAATCTAGGATTTATGCACTTTTTTTTAGTAGAGTACTATCAAAATACATAGACCGGGTCTACAACATATCGTAGTATTCCGGCTTGCCGATGCCATTTTCATTGTTTTTACACGACGAACGTGTTTTATAATTCGTGACTTGTTCAAAAAAGTAAAAATATCGCCACAGGCATATAGAAAGCTAGGATTTATGCACTTTTTTTTAGCGTAGATTACTATCAAATTACATAGAGTGGGTCTACAACATATCGTAGCATTCCGACTTGCCGATGCCATTTTCATTATTTTTACATGACGAACGTGTTTTCAACTTCGCGACTTGTTCAAAAAACTAAAAATATCGCCACAGGCATATAGGAATCTAGGATTTATGCACTTTTTTTTTTTTGCGTAGAGAGTACTATCAAAATACATAGAGCGGGTCTACAACATATCGTAGTATTCAGGCTTGCCGATTCCATTTTAATTGTTTTTACACGACGAATGTGTTTTAAAATTCGCGACTTGTTCAAAAAAGTAAAAATATCGCCACAGGCATATAGGAATCTAGGATTTATGAACTTTTTTTTTGCGTAGAGTACTATAAAAATACATAGAGCTGGTCTACGACATATCATAGCATTCCGACTTACCGATGCCATTTTCATTATTTTTACACGACGAACGTGTTTTCAACATCGTGACTTGTTCAAAAAATTAAAAATATCGCCACAGGCATATAGGAATATAGGATTTATGCACTTTTTTTTTTGTAGAGTACTATCAAAATAGATAGAGCGGGTCTACAACATATCGTAGCATTCCGACTTGCCGATGCCATTTTCATTATTTTTACACGACGAACGTGTTTTCAACTTCGCGACTTGTTCAAAAAATTAAAAATATCGCCATAGGCATATAGGAATCAAGGATTTATGCACCTTTTTTTTAGTAGAGTACTATCAAAATACATAGAGCGGGTCTACAACATATTGTAGCATTCCGGCTTGCGGATGCCATTTTCATTGTTTTTATACGACGAACGTGTTTTATAATTCGCGACTTGTTCAAAAAATTAAAAATATCGCCACAGGCATATAGAAATCTAGGATTTATGCAATTTTTTTTTTTTGCGTCGAGTACTATCAAAATACATAGATCGGGTCTACAACATATCGTATATTCCGGCTTGCCGATGCCATTTTCATTGTTTTTACATGACGAACGTGTTTTTTAATTCGCGACTTGTTCAAAAAATAAAAATATCGCCACAGACATATAGGAATCTAGGATTTATGCACTTTTTTTTTAGTAGAGTACTATCAAAATACATAGAGCGGGTCTACAACATATCGTAGAATTCCGACTTGCCGATGCCATTTTCATTATTTTTACATGACGAACGTGTTTTAAACTTCGCGACTTGTTCAAAAAAGTAAAAATATCGCCACAGGCATATAGGAATCTAGGATTTATGCACTTTTTTTTTAGTAGGGTACTATCAAAATAGATAGAGCGGGTCTACAACATATCGTAGCATTCCGACTTGCCGATGCCATTTTCATTATTTTTACACGACGAACGTGTTTTCAACTTCGCGACTTGTTCAAAAAATTAAAAATATCGCCATAGGCATATAGGAATCTAGGATTTATGCACCTTTTTTTTACTAGAGTACTATCAAAATACATAGAGCGGGTCTACAACATATCGTAGCATTCCGGCTTGCGGATGCCATTTTCATTGTTTTTACACGACGAACGTGTTTTATAATTCGCGACTTGTTCAAAAAATTAAAAATATCGACACAGGCATATAGGAATCTAGGATTTATGCACTTTTTTTTAGTAGAGTACTATCAAAATACATAGACCGGGTCTACAACATATCGTAGTACTCCGGCTTGCGGATGCCATTTTCATTGTTTTTATACGACGAACGTGTTTTATAATTCGTGACTTGTTCAAAAAAGTAAAAATATCGCCACAGGCATATAGAAATCTAGGATTTATGCATTTTTTTTTTGCGTAGAGTACTATAAAAATACATAGAGCGGGTCTACAACATATCGTAGCATTCCGACTTGCCGATGCCATTTTCATTATTTTTACATGAAGAACGTGTTTTAAACTTCGCGACTTGTTCAAAAAATTAAAAATATCGCCACTGGCATATAAGAATCTAGGATTTATGCACTCTTTTTTAGTAGAGTACTATCAGAATACATAGAGCGGGTCTACAACATATCGTAGAATTCCGACTTGCCGATGCCATTTTCATTATTTTTACATGACGAACGTGTTTTAAACTTCGCGACTTGTTCAAAAAATTAAAAATATCACCACAGGCATATAAGAATCTAGGATTTATGCACTTTTTTTTTTGCGTAGAGTACTATCAAAATACATAGAGTGGGTCTACAACATATCGTAGCATTCCGACTTGCCGATGCCATTTTCTTTTTTTTACACGACGAACGTGTTTTCAACTTCGCGACTTGTTCAAAAAATTAAAAATATCGCCACAGGCATATAGGATTCTATGATTTATGCACTTTTTTTTTAGGTAGAGTACTATCAAAATACATAGAGCTGGTCTACAACATATCATAGTATTCTGGCTTGCCGATGCCATTTTCATTGTTTTTACACGATGAACGTGTTTTATTATTCGCGACTTGTTCAAAAAATTAAAAATATTGACACAGACATATAGGAATCTAGGATTTATGCACTTTTTTTTAGTAGAGTACTATCAAAATACATAGAGTGGGTCTACAACATATCGTAGTATTCCGGCTTGCCGATGCCATTTTCGTTGTTTTTACACGACGAACGTGTTTTATAATTCGTGAGTTGTTCAAAAAAGTAAAAATATCGCCACAGGCATATAGGAATCTAGGATTTATGCACTTTTTTTTAGCGTAGAGTGCTATCAAATTACATAGAGTGGGTCTACAACATATCGTAGCATTCCGACTTGCCGATGCCATTTTCGTTATTTTTACATGACGAACGTGTTTTCAACTTCGCGACTTGTTCAAAAAACAAAAAATATCGCCACAGGCATATAGGTATCTAGGATTTATGCACTTTTTTTTTTTTTGCGTAGAGTACTATCAAAATACATAGAGCGGGTCTACAACATATCGTAGTATTCAGGCTTGCCGATTCCATTTTAATTGTTTTTACACGACGAATGTGTTTTAAAATTCGCGACTTGGTCAAAAAAGTAAAAATATCGCCACAGGCATATAGGAATCTAGGATTTATGAACTTTTTTTTTGCGTAGAGTACTATAAAAATACATAGAGCTGGTCTACAACATATCATAGTATTCTGGCTTGCCGATGCCATTTTCATTGTTTTTACACGATGAACGTGTTTTATAATTCGCGACTTGTTCAAAAAATTAAAAATATCGACACAGACATATAGGAATCTAGGATTTATGCACTTTTTTTTAATAGAGTACTATCAAAATACATAGAGTGGGTCTACAACATATCGTAGTATTCCGGCTTGCCGATTTCATTTTCGTTGTTTTTACACGACGATCGTGTTTTAAACTTCGCGACTTGTTCAAAAAATTAAAAATATCGCCACAGGCATATAAGAATCTAGGATTTATGCACTTTTTTTTTTTTTGCGTAGAGTACTATAAAAATACATAGAGCTGGTCTACAACATATCATAGTATTCTTGCTTGCCGATGCCATTTTCATTTTTTTTACACGACGAACGTGTTTCAAAATTCGCGTCTTGTTCAAAATTAAAAATTTCGCCACAGGCATATAGGAATCTAGGATTTATGAACTTTTTTTTTTGCGTAGAGTACTATAAAAATACATAGAGCGGGTCTACAACATATCGTAGCATTCCGACTTGCCGATGCCATTTTCATTATTTTTACATGAAGAACGTGTTTTCAACTTCGCGACTTGTTCAAAAAATTAAAAATATCGACACAGGCATATAGGAATCTAGGATTTATGCACTTTTTTTTAGTAGAGTACTATAAAAATACATAGAGCGGGTCTACAACATATCGTAGTATTCCGGCTTGCCGATGCCATTTTCGTTGTTTTTACACGACGAACGTGTTTTATAATTCGTGACTTGTTCAAAAAAGTAAAAATATCGCCACAGGCATATAGGAATCTAGGATTTATGCACTTTTTTTTAGCGTAGAGTACTATCAAATTACATAGAGTGGGTCTACGACATATCATAGCATTCCGACTTGCCGATGCCATTTTCATTATTTTTACACGACGAACGTGTTTTCAACTTCGTGACTTGTTCAAAAAATTAAAAATATCGCCACAGGCATATAGGAATATAGGATTTATGCACTTTTTTTTTTGTAGAGTACTATCAAAATAGATAGAGCGGGTCTACAACGTATCGTAGCATTCCGACTTGCCGATGCCATTTTCATTATTTTTACACGACGAACGTGTTTTCAACTTCGCGACTTGTTCAAAAAATTAAAAATATCGCCATAGGCATATAGGAATCAAGGATTTATGCACCTTTTTTTTAGTAGAGTACTATCAAAATACATAGAGCGGGTCTACAACATATCGTAGCATTCCGGCTTGCGGATGCCATTTTCATTGTTTTTACACGACGAACGTGTTTTATAATTCGCGACTTGTTCAAAAAATTAAAAATATCGACACAGGCATATAGGAATCTAGGATTTATGCACTTTTTTTTAGTAGAGTACTATCAAAATACATAGACCGGGTCTACAACATATCGTAGTATTCCGGCTTGCGGATGCCATTTTCATTGTTTTTATACGACGAACGTGTTTTATAATTCGTGACTTGTTCAAAAAAGTAAAAATATCGCCACAGGCATATAGAAATCTAGGATTTATGCATTTTTTTTTTGCGTAGAGTACTATAAAAATACATAGAGTGGGTCTACAACATATCGTAGCATTCCGACTTGCCGATGCCATTTTCATTATTTTTACATGAAGAACGTGTTTTAAACTTCGCGACTTGTTCAAAAAATTAAAAATATCGCCACTGGCATATAAGAATCTAGGATTTATGCACTCTTTTTTAGTAGAGTACTATCAGAATACATAGAGCGGGTCTACAACATATCGTAGAATTCCGACTTGCCGATGCCATTTTCATTATTTTTACATGACGAACGTGTTTTAAACTTCGCGACTTGTTCAAAAAATTAAAAATATCACCACAGGCATATAAGAATCTAGGATTTATGCACTTTTTTTTTTGCGTAGAGTACTATCAAAATACATAGAGTGGGTTTACAACATATCGTAGCATTCCGACTTGCCGATGCCATTTTCTTTTTTTTACACGACGAACGTGTTTTCAACTTCGCGACTTGTTCAAAAAATTAAAAATATCGCCACAGTCATATAGGATTCTATGATTTATGCACTTTTTTTTTAGGTAGAGTACTATCAAAATACATAGAGCTGGTCTACAACATATCATAGTATTCTGGCTTGCCGATGCCATTTTCATTGTTTTTACACGATGAACGTGTTTTATTATTCGCGACTTGTTCAAAAAATTAAAAATATTGACACAGACATATAGGAATCTAGGATTTATGCACTTTTTTTTAGTAGAGTACTATCAAAATACATAGAGTGGGTCTACAACATATCGTAGTATTCCGGCTTGCCGATGCCATTTTCGTTGTTTTTACACGACGAACGTGTTTTATAATTCGTGAGTTGTTCAAAAAAGTAAAAATATCGCCACAGGCATATAGGAATCTAGGATTTATGCACTTTTTTTTAGCGTAGAGTGCTATCAAATTACATAGAGTGGGTCTACAACATATCGTAGCATTCCGACTTGCCGATGCCATTTTCGTTATTTTTACATGACGAACGTGTTTTCAACTTCGCGACTTGTTCAAAAAACAAAAAATATCGCCACAGGCATATAGGTATCTAGGATTTATGCACTTTTTTTTTTTTTTTGCGTAGAGTACTATCAAAATACATAGAGCGGGTCTACAACATATCGTAGTATTCAGGCTTGCCGATTCCATTTTAATTGTTTTTACACGACGAATGTGTTTTAAAATTCGCGACTTGGTCAAAAAAGTAAAAATATCGCCACAGGCATATAGGAATCTAGGATTTATGAACTTTTTTTTTGCGTAGAGTACTATAAAAATACATAGAGCTGGTCTACAACATATCATAGTATTCTGGCTTGCCGATGCCATTTTCATTGTTTTTACACGATGAACGTGTTTTATAATTCGCGACTTGTTCAAAAAATTAAAAATATCGACACAGACATATAGGAATCTAGGATTTATGCACTTTTTTTTAATAGAGTACTATCAAAATACATAGAGTGGGTCTACAACATATCGTAGTATTCCGGCTTGCCGATTTCATTTTCGTTGTTTTTACACGACGATCGTGTTTTAAACTTCGCGACTTGTTCAAAAAATTAAAAATATCGCCACAGGCATATAAGAATCTAGGATTTATGCACTTTTTTTTTTTTTGCGTAGAGTACTATAAAAATACATAGAGCTGGTCTACAACATATCATAGTATTCTTGCTTGCCGATGCCATTTTCATTTTTTTTACACGACGAACGTGTTTCAAAATTCGCGTCTTGTTCAAAATTAAAAATTTCGCCACAGGCATATAGGAATCTAGGATTTATGAACTTTTTTTTTTGCGTAGAGTACTATAAAAATACATAGAGCGGGTCTACAACATATCGTAGCATTCCGACTTGCCGATGCCATTTTCATTATTTTTACATGAAGAACGTGTTTTCAACTTCGCGACTTGTTCAAAAAATTAAAAATATCGACACAGGCATATAGGAATCTAGGATTTATGCACTTTTTTTTAGTAGAGTACTATAAAAATACATAGAGCGGGTCTACAACATATCGTAGTATTCCGGCTTGCCGATGCCATTTTCGTTGTTTTTACACGACGAACGTGTTTTATAATTCGTGACTTGTTCAAAAAAGTAAAAATATCGCCACAGGCATATAGGAATCTAGGATTTATGCACTTTTTTTTAGCGTAGAGTACTATCAAATTACATAGAGTGGGTCTACGACATATCATAGCATTCCGACTTGCCGATGCCATTTTCATTATTTTTACACGACGAACGTGTTTTCAACTTCGTGACTTGTTCAAAAAATTAAAAATATCGCCACAGGCATATAGGAATATAGGATTTATGCACTTTTTTTTTTGTAGAGTACTATCAAAATAGATAGAGCGGGTCTACAACATATCGTAGCATTCCGACTTGCCGATGCCATTTTCATTATTTTTACACGACGAACGTGTTTTCAACTTCGCGACTTGTTCAAAAAATTAAAAATATCGCCATAGGCATATAGGAATCAAGGATTTATGCACCTTTTTTTTAGTAGACTACTATCAAAATACATAGAGCGGGTCTACAACATATTGTAGCATTCCGGCTTGCGGATGCCATTTTCATTGTTTTTATACGACGAACGTGTTTTATAATTCGCGACTTGTTCAAAAAATTAAAAATATCGCCACAGGCATATAGAAATCTAGGATTTATGCAATTTTTTTTTTTGCGTAGAGTACTATCAAAATACATAGATCGGGTCTACAACATATCGTATATTCCGGCTTGCCGATGCCATTTTCATTGTTTTTACATGACGAACGTGTTTTTTAATTCGCGACTTGTTCAAAAAATAAAAATATCGCCACAGACATATAGGAATCTAGGATTTATGCACTTTTTTTTTAGTAGAGTACTATCAAAATACATAGAGCGGGTCTACAACATATCGTAGAATTCCGACTTGCCGATGCCATTTTCATTATTTTTACATAACGAACGTGTTTTAAACTTCGCGACTTGTTCAAAAAAGTAAAAATATCGCCACAGGCATATAGGAATCTAGGATTTATGCACTTTTTTTTTAGTAGGGTACTATCAAAATAGATAGAGCGGGTCTACAACATATCGTAGCATTCCGACTTGCCGATGCCATTTTCATTATTTTTACACGACGAACGTGTTTTCAACTTCGCGACTTGTTCAAAAAATTAAAAATATCGCCATAGGCATATAGGAATCTAGGATTTATGCACCTTTTTTTTACAAGAGTACTATCAAAATACATAGAGCGGGTCTACAACATATCGTAGCATTCCGGCTTGCGGATGCCATTTTCATTGTTTTTACACGACGAACGTGTTTTATAATTCGCGACTTGTTCAAAAAATTAAAAATATCGACACAGGCATATAGGAATCTAGGATTTATGCACTTTTTTTTAGTAGAGTACTATCAAAATACATAGACCGGGTCTACAACATATCGTAGTATTCCGGCTTGCGGATGCCATTTTCATTGTTTTTATACGACGAACGTGTTTTATAATTCGTGACTTGTTCAAAAAAGTAAAAATATCGCCACAGGCATATAGAAATCTAGGATTTATGCATTTTTTTTTTGCGTAGAGTACTATAAAAATACATAGAGCGGGTCTACAACATATCGTAGCATTCCGACTTGCCGATGCCATTTTCATTATTTTTACATGAAGAACGTGTTTTAAACTTCGCGACTTGTTCAAAAAATTAAAAATATCGCCACTGGCATATAAGAATCTAGGATTTATGCACTCTTTTTTAGTAGAGTACTATCAGAATACATAGAGCGGGTCTACAACATATCGTAGAATTCCGACTTGCCGATGCCATTTTCATTATTTTTACATGACGAACGTGTTTTAAACTTCGCGACTTGTTCAAAAAATTAAAAATATCGCCACAGGCATATAAGAATCTAGGATTTATGCACTTTTTTTTTTGCGTAGAGTACTATCAAAATACATAGAGTGGGTCTACAACATATCGTAGCATTCCGACTTGCCGATGCCATTTTCTTTTTTTTACACGACGAACGTGTTTTCAACTTCGCGACTTGTTCAAAAAATTAAAAATATCGCCACAGGCATATAGGATTCTATGATTTATGCACTTTATTTTTAGGTAGAGTACTATCAAAATACATAGAGCTGGTCTACAACATATCATAGTATTCTGGCTTGCCGATGCCATTTTCATTGTTTTTACACGATGAACGTGTTTTATTATTCGCGACTTGTTCAAAAAATTAAAAATATTGACACAGACATATAGGAATCTAGGATTTATGCACTTTTTTTTAGTAGAGTACTATCAAAATACATAGAGTGGGTCTACAACATATCGTAGTATTCCGGCTTGCCGATGCCATTTTCGTTGTTTATACACGACGAACGTGTTTTATAATTCGTGAGTTGTTCAAAAAAGTAAAAATATCGCCACAGGCATATAGGAATCTAGGATTTATGCACTTTTTTTTAGCGTAGAGTGCTATCAAATTACATAGAGTGGGTCTACAACATATCGTAGCATTCCGACTTGCCGATGCCATTTTCGTTATTTTTACATGACGAACGTGTTTTCAACTTCGCGACTTGTTCAAAAAACAAAAAATATCGCCACAGGCATATAGGTATCTAGGATTTATGCACTTTTTTTTTTTTTTTGCGTAGAGTACTATCAAAATACATAGAGCGGGTCTACAACATATCGTAGTATTCAGGCTTGCCGATTCCATTTTAATTGTTTTTACACGACGAATGTGTTTTAAAATTCGCGACTTGGTCAAAAAAGTAAAAATATCGCCACAGGCATATAGGAATCTAGGATTTATGAACTTTTTTTTTGCGTAGAGTACTATAAAAATACATAGAGCTGGTCTACAACATATCATAGTATTCTGGCTTGCCGATGCCATTTTCATTGTTTTTACACGATGAACGTGTTTTATAATTCGCGACTTGTTCAAAAAATTAAAAATATCGACACAGACATATAGGAATCTAGGATTTATGCACTTTTTTTTAATAGAGTACTATCAAAATACATAGAGTGGGTCTACAACATATCGTAGTATTCCGGCTTGCCGATTTCATTTTCGTTGTTTTTACACAACGATCGTGTTTTAAACTTCGCGACTTGTTCAAAAAATTAAAAATATCGCCACAGGCATATAAGAATCTAGGATTTATGCACTTTTTTTTTTTTTGCGTAGAGTACTATCAAAATACATAGAGCGGGTCTACAACATATCGTAGCATTCCGACTTGCCGATGCCATTTTCATTATTTTTACACGAAGAACGTGTTTTCAACTTCGCGACTTGTTCAAAAAAGTAAAAATATCGCCACAGGCATATAGAAATCTAGGATTTATGCACTTTTTTTTTTGCGTAGAGTACTATAAAAATACATAGAGCGGGTCTACAACATATAGTAGCATTCCGACTTGCCGATGCCATTTTCATTATTTTTACATGAAGAACGTGTTTTAAACTTCGCGACTTGTTCAAAAAATTAAAAATATCGCCACTGGCATATAAGAATCTAGGATTTATGCACTCTTTTTTAGTAGAGTACTATCAAAATACATAGAGCGGGTCTACAACATATCGTAGAATTCCGACTTGCCGATGCCATTTTCATTATTTTTACATGACGAACGTGTTTTAAACTTCGCGACTTGTTCAATAAATTAAAAATATCGCCACAGGCATATAAGAATCTAGGATTTATGCACTTTTTTTTTTTTGCGTAGAGTACTATCAAAATACATAGAGCGGGTCTACAACATATCGTAGCATTCCGACTTGCCGATGCCATTTTCTTTTTTTTACACGACGAACGTGTTTTCAACTTCGCGACTTGTTCAAAAAATTAAAAATATCGCCACAGGCATATAGGAATCTATGATTTATGCACTTTTTTTTTAGGTAGAGTACTATCAAAATACATAGAGCTGGTCTACAACATATCATAGTATTCTGGCTTGCCGATGCCATTTTCATTGTTTTTACACGATGAACGTGTTTTATAATTCGCGACTTGTTCAAAAAATTAAAAATATTGACACAGACATATAGGAATCTAGGATTTATGCAGTTTTTTTTAGTAGAGTACTATCAAAATACATAGAGCGGGTCTACAACATATCGTAGTATTCCGGCTTGCCGATGCCATTTTAATTTTTTTTACACGACGAATGTGTTTTAAAATTCGCGACTTGTTCAAAAAAGTAAAAATATCGCCACAGGCATATAGGAATCTAGAATTTATGAACTTTTTTTTTCGTAGGGTATTATAAAAATACATAGAGCTGGTCTACAACATATCATAGTATTCTGGCTTGCCGATGCCATTTTCATTGTTTTTACACGATGAACGTGTTTTATAATTCGCGACTTGTTCAAAAAATTAAAAATATCGACACAGACATATAGGAATCTAGGATTTATGCACTTTTTTTTAGTAGAGTACTATCAAAATACATAGAGTGGGTCTACAACATATCGTAGTATTCCGGCTTGCCGATTTCATTTTCGTTGTTTTTACACGACGATCGTGTTTTAAACTTCGCGACTTGTTCAAAAAATTAAAAATATCGCCACAGGCATATAAGAATCTAGGATTTATGCACTTTTTTTTTTTGCGTAGAGTACTATCAAAATACATAGAGCGGGTCTACAACATATCGTAGCATTCCGACTTGCCGATGACATTTTCATTATTTTTACACGAAGAACGTGTTTTCAACTTCGCGACTTGTTCAAAAAATTAAAAATATCGACACAGACATATAGGAATCTAGGATTTATGCACTTTTTTTTTAGTATAGTACTAACAAAATACATAGAGCGGGTCTACAACATATCGTAGTATTCCGGCTTGCCGATGCCATTTTCATTGTTTTTATACGACGAACGTGTTTTATAATTCGTGACTTGTTCAAAAAAGTAAAAATATCGCCACAGGCATATAGGAATCTAGGATTTATGCACTTTTTTTTAGGTAGAGTACTATCAAAATACATAGAGCTGGTCTACAACATATCATTGTATTCTGGCTTGCCGATGCCATTTTCATTGTTTTTACACGATGAACGTGTTTTATAATTCGCGACTTGTTCAAAAAATTAAAAATATCGCCACAGGCATATAGGAACCTAGGATTTATGAACTTTTTTTTTGCGTAGAGTACTATAAAAATACATAGAGCGGGTCTACAACATATCGTAGCATTCCGACTTGCCGATGCCATTTTCATTATTTTTACACGAAGAACGTGTTTTCAACTTCGCTACTTGTTCAAAAAATTGAAAATATCGCCACACGCATATAGGAATCTAGGATTTATGAACCTTTTTTTTCGCATAGAGTACTATCAAAATACATAGAGCGGGTCTACAACATATCGTAGCATTCCGACTTGCCGATGCCATTTTCATTATTTTTACATGACGAACGTGTTTTCAACTTCGCGACTTGTTCAAAAAACTAAAAATATCGCCACAGGCATATAGGAATCTAGGATTTATGCACTTTTTTTTTTTGCGTAGAGTACTATCAAAATACATAGAGCGGGTCTACAACATATCGTAGTATTCAGGCTTGCCGATTCCATTTTAATTTTTTTTACACGACGAATGTGTTTTAAAATTCGCGACTTGTTTAAAAAAGTAAAAATATCGCCACAAGCATATAGGAATCTAGGATTTATGAACTTTTTTTTTGCGTAGAGTACTATAAAAATACATAGAGCTGGTCTACAACATATCATAGTATTTTGGCTTGCCGATGCCATTTTCATTTTTTTTACACGACGAACGTGTTTTAAAATTCGCGACTTGTTCAAAAAATTAAAAATTTCGCCACAGACATATAGGAATCTAGGATTTATGAACTTTTTTTTTTGCGTAGAGTACTTTAAAAATACATAGAACGGGTCTAAAACATATCGTAGCATTCCGACTTGCCGATGCCATTTTCATTATTTTTACATGAAGAACGTGTTTTCAACTTCGCGACTTGTTCAAAAAATGAAAAATATCGACACAGGCATATAGGAATCTAGGATTTATGCACTTTTTTTTAGTAGAGTACTATAAAAATACATAGAGCGGGTCTACAACATATCGTAGTATTCCGGCTTGCCGATGCCATTTTCATTGTTTTTACACGACGAACGTGTTTTATAATTCGTGACTTGTTCAAAAAAGTAAAAATATCGCCACAGGCATATTGGAATCTAGGATTTATGCACTTTTTTTTTAGTAGAGTACTATCAAAATAGATAGAGCGGGTCTACAACATATCGTAGCATTCAGACTTGCCGATGCCATTTTCATTATTTTTACACGAAGAACGTGTTTTCAACTTCG
This sequence comes from Trifolium subterraneum, assembly GCA_951799995.1. Classification (NCBI taxonomy): domain Eukaryota; kingdom Viridiplantae; phylum Streptophyta; class Magnoliopsida; order Fabales; family Fabaceae; genus Trifolium; species Trifolium subterraneum. Next base: position 25,645,400 of record OX637464.1, on the reverse strand, counting down.
GGACTTGTTCAAAAAATTAAAAATATCGCCATAGGCATATAGGAATCTAGGATTTCTGCACCTTTTTTTTAGTAGAGTACTATCAAAATACATAGAGCAGGTCTACAACATATCGTAGCATTCCGGCTTGCGGATGCCATTTTCATTGTTTTTACACGACGAACGTGTTTTATAATTCGCGACTTGTTCAAAAAATTAAAAATATCGACACAGGCATAAAGGAATCTAGGATTTATGCACTTTTTTTTAGTAGAGTACTATCAAAATACATAGACCGGGTCTACAACATATCGTAGTATTCCGGCTTGCCGATGCCATTTTCATTGTTTTTACACGACGGACGTGTTTTATAATTCGTGACTTGTTCAAAAAAGTAAAAATATCGCCACAGGCATATTGGAATCTAGGATTTATGCACTTTTTTTTTAGTAGAGTACTATCAAAATAGATAGAGCGGGTCTACAACATATCGTAGAATTCCGACTTGCCGATGCCATTTTCATTATTTTTACATGACGAACGTGTTTTAAACTTCGCGACTTGTTCAATAAATTAAAAATATCGCCACAGGCATATAAGAATCTAGGATTTATGCACTTTTTTTTTTTTGCGTAGAGTACTATCAAAATACATAGAGCGGGTCTACAACATATCGTAGCATTCCGACTTGCCGATGCCATTTTCTTTTTTTTACACGACGAACGTGTTTTCAACTTCGCGACTTGTTCAAAAAATTAAAAATATCGCCACAGGCATATAGGAATCTATGATTTATGCACTTTTTTTTTAGGTAGAGTACTATCAAAATACATAGAGCTGGTCTACAACATATCATAGTATTCTGGCTTGCCGATGCCATTTTCATTGTTTTTACACGATGAACGTGTTTTATAATTCGCGACTTGTTCAAAAAATTAAAAATATTGACACAGACATATAGGAATCTAGGATTTATGCAGTTTTTTTTAGTAGAGTACTATCAAAATACATAGAGCGGGTCTACAACATATCGTAGTATTCCGGCTTGCCGATGCCATTTTAATTTTTTTTACACGACGAATGTGTTTTAAAATTCGCGACTTGTTCAAAAAAGTAAAAATATCGCCACAGGCATATAGGAATCTAGAATTTATGAACTTTTTTTTTCGTAGGGTATTATAAAAATACATAGAGCTGGTCTACAACATATCATAGTATTCTGGCTTGCCGATGCCATTTTCATTGTTTTTACACGATGAACGTGTTTTATAATTCGCGACTTGTTCAAAAAATTAAAAATATCGACACAGACATATAGGAATCTAGGATTTATGCACTTTTTTTTAGTAGAGTACTATCAAAATACATAGAGTGGGTCTACAACATATCGTAGTATTCCGGCTTGCCGATTTCATTTTCGTTGTTTTTACACGACGATCGTGTTTTAAACTTCGCGACTTGTTCAAAAAATTAAAAATATCGCCACAGGCATATAAGAATCTAGGATTTATGCACTTTTTTTTTTTGCGTAGAGTACTATCAAAATACATAGAGCGGGTCTACAACATATCGTAGCATTCCGACTTGCCGATGACATTTTCATTATTTTTACACGAAGAACGTGTTTTCAACTTCGCGACTTGTTCAAAAAATTAAAAATATCGACACAGACATATAGGAATCTAGGATTTATGCACTTTTTTTTTAGTATAGTACTAACAAAATACATAGAGCGGGTCTACAACATATCGTAGTATTCCGGCTTGCCGATGCCATTTTCATTGTTTTTATACGACGAACGTGTTTTATAATTCGTGACTTGTTCAAAAAAGTAAAAATATCGCCACAGGCATATAGGAATCTAGGATTTATGCACTTTTTTTTAGGTAGAGTACTATCAAAATACATAGAGCTGGTCTACAACATATCATTGTATTCTGGCTTGCCGATGCCATTTTCATTGTTTTTACACGATGAACGTGTTTTATAATTCGCGACTTGTTCAAAAAATTAAAAATATCGCCACAGGCATATAGGAACCTAGGATTTATGAACTTTTTTTTTGCGTAGAGTACTATAAAAATACATAGAGCGGGTCTACAACATATCGTAGCATTCCGACTTGCCGATGCCATTTTCATTATTTTTACACGAAGAACGTGTTTTCAACTTCGCTACTTGTTCAAAAAATTGAAAATATCGCCACACGCATATAGGAATCTAGGATTTATGAACCTTTTTTTTCGCATAGAGTACTATCAAAATACATAGAGCGGGTCTACAACATATCGTAGCATTCCGACTTGCCGATGCCATTTTCATTATTTTTACATGACGAACGTGTTTTCAACTTCGCGACTTGTTCAAAAAACTAAAAATATCGCCACAGGCATATAGGAATCTAGGATTTATGCACTTTTTTTTTTTGCGTAGAGTACTATCAAAATACATAGAGCGGGTCTACAACATATCGTAGTATTCAGGCTTGCCGATTCCATTTTAATTTTTTTTACACGACGAATGTGTTTTAAAATTCGCGACTTGTTTAAAAAAGTAAAAATATCGCCACAAGCATATAGGAATCTAGGATTTATGAACTTTTTTTTTGCGTAGAGTACTATAAAAATACATAGAGCTGGTCTACAACATATCATAGTATTTTGGCTTGCCGATGCCATTTTCATTTTTTTTACACGACGAACGTGTTTTAAAATTCGCGACTTGTTCAAAAAATTAAAAATTTCGCCACAGACATATAGGAATCTAGGATTTATGAACTTTTTTTTTTGCGTAGAGTACTTTAAAAATACATAGAACGGGTCTAAAACATATCGTAGCATTCCGACTTGCCGATGCCATTTTCATTATTTTTACATGAAGAACGTGTTTTCAACTTCGCGACTTGTTCAAAAAATGAAAAATATCGACACAGGCATATAGGAATCTAGGATTTATGCACTTTTTTTTAGTAGAGTACTATAAAAATACATAGAGCGGGTCTACAACATATCGTAGTATTCCGGCTTGCCGATGCCATTTTCATTGTTTTTACACGACGAACGTGTTTTATAATTCGTGACTTGTTCAAAAAAGTAAAAATATCGCCACAGGCATATTGGAATCTAGGATTTATGCACTTTTTTTTTAGTAGAGTACTATCAAAATAGATAGAGCGGGTCTACAACATATCGTAGCATTCAGACTTGCCGATGCCATTTTCATTATTTTTACACGAAGAACGTGTTTTCAACTTCGGGACTTGTTCAAAAAATTAAAAATATCGCCATAGGCATATAGGAATCTAGGATTTCTGCACCTTTTTTTTAGTAGAGTACTATCAAAATACATAGAGCAGGTCTACAACATATCGTAGCATTCCGGCTTGCGGATGCCATTTTCATTGTTTTTACACGACGAACGTGTTTTATAATTCGCGACTTGTTCAAAAAATTAAAAATATCGACACAGGCATAAAGGAATCTAGGATTTATGCACTTTTTTTTAGTAGAGTACTATCAAAATACATAGACCGGGTCTACAACATATCGTAGTATTCCGGCTTGCCGATGCCATTTTCATTGTTTTTACACGACGGACGTGTTTTATAAATCGTGACTTGTACAAAAAAGTAAAAATATCGCCATAGGCATATAGGAATCTAGGATTTATGCACCTTTTTTTTAGTAGAGTACTATCAAAATACATAGAGCGGGTCTACAACATATCGTAGAATTCCGACTTGCCGATGCCATTTTCATTATTTTTACATGACGAACGTGTTTTAAACTTCGCGACTTGTTCAAAAAATTAAAAATATCGCCACAGGCATATAAGAATCTAGGATTTATGCACTTTTTTTTTTTTGCGTAGAGTACTACAAAAATACATAGAGCGGGTCTAAAACATATCGTAGCATTCCGACTTGCCGATGCCATTTTCATTATTTTTACATGAAGAACGTGTTTTCAACTTCGCGACTTGTTCAAAAAATTAAAAATATCGACACAGGCATATAGGATTTATGCACTTTTTTTTAGTAGAGTACTATCAAAATACATAGAGCGGGTCTACAACATATCGTAGTATTCCGGCTTGCCGATGCCATTTTCATTGTTTTTACACGACGAACGTGTTTTATAATTCGTGACTTGTTCAAAAAAGTAAAAATATCGCCATAGGCATAAAGGAATCTGGGATTTATGCACTTTTTTTTAGTAGAGTACTATCAAAATACATAGAGCGGGTCTACAACATATCGTAGAATTCCGACTTGCCGATGCCATTTTCATTATTTTTACATGACGAACATGTTTTAAACTTTGCGACTTGTTCAAAAAATTAAAAATATCGCCACAGGCATATAAGAATCTAGGATTTATGCACTTTTTTTTTTTTGCGTAGAGTACTATCAAAATACATAGAGCGGGTCTACAACATATCGTAGCATTCCGACTTGCCGATGGCATTTTCTTTTTTTTACACGACGAACGTGTTTTCAACTTCGCGACTTGTTCAAAAAATTAAAAATATCGCCACAAGCATATAGGAATCTAGGATTTAAGCACTTTTTTTTAGCGTAGAGTATTATCAAATTACATAGAGTGGGTCTGCAACATATCATAGCATTCCGACTTGCCGATGCCATTTTCATTATTTTTACACGACGAACGTGTTTTCAACTTCGTGACTTGTTCAAAAAATTAAAAATATCGCCACAGGCATATAGGAATCTAGGATTTATGCACTTTTTTTTTAGTAGAGTACTATCAAAATAGATAGAGTGGGTCTACAACATATCGTAGCATTCCGACTTGCCGATGCCATTTTCATTATTTTTACATGACGAACGTGTTTTAAACTTTGCGACTTGTTCAAAAAATTAAAAATATCGCCACAGGCATATAAGAATCTAGGATTTATGCCCTTTTTTTTTTTTGCGTAGAGTACTATCAAAATACATAGAGCGGGTCTACAACATATCGTAGCATTCCGACTTGCCGATGGCATTTTCTTTTTTTTACACGACGAACGTGTTTTCAACTTCGTGACTTGTTCAAAAAATTAAAAATATCGCCACAGGCATATAGGAATCTAGGATTTATGCACTTTTTTTTTAGTAGAGTACTATCAAAATACATAGAGCGGGTCTACAACATATTGTAGCATTCCGGCTTGCGGATGCCATTTTCATTATTTTTACACGAGGAACGTGTTTTATAATTCGCGACTTGTTCAAAAAATTAAAAATATCGCCACAGGCATATAGAAATCTAGGATTTATGCAATTTTTTTTTTTTGCGTAGAGTACTATCAAAATACATAGATCGGGTCTACAACATATCGTATATTCCGGCTTGCCGATGCCATTTTCATTGTTTTTACATGACGAACATGTTTTATAATTCGCGACTTGTTCAAAAAATAAAAATATCGCCACAGACATATAGGAATCTAGGATTTATGCACTTTTTTTTTTAGTAGAGTACTATCAAAATACATAGAGCGGGTCTACAACATATCGTAGCATTCCGGCTTGCGGATGCCATTTTCATTGTTTCTACACGACGAACGTGTTTTATAATTCGCGACTTGTTCAAAAAATTAAAAATATCGACACAGGCATAAAGGAATCTGGGATTTATGGACTTTTTTTTAGTAGAGTACTATCAAAATACATAGACCGGGTCTACAACATATCGTAGTATTCCGGCTTGCCGATGCCATTTTCATTGTTTTTACACGACGGACGTGTTTTATAAATCGTGACTTGTACAAAAAAGTAAAAATATCGCCATAGGCATATAGGAATCTAGGATTTATGCACCTTTTTTTTAGTAGAGTACTATCAAAATACATAGAGCGGGTCTACAACATATCGTAGAATTCCGACTTGCCGATGCCATTTTCATTATTTTTACATGACGAACGTGTTTTAATCTTCGCGACTTGTTCAAAAAATTAAAAATATCGCCACAGGCATATAAGAATCTAGGATTTATGCACTTTTTTTTTTTTTGCGTAGAGTATAACAAAAATACATAGAGCGGGTCTAAAACATATCGTAGCATTCCAACTTGCCGATGCCATTTTCATTATTTTTACATGAAGAACGTGTTTTCAACTTCGCGACTTGTTCAAAAAATTAAAAATATCGACACAGGCATATAAGAATCTAGGATTTATGCACTTTTTTTTTTTTTGCGTAGAGTACTATAAAAATACATAGAGCGGGTCTACAACATATCGTAGTATTCCGGCTTGCCGATGCCATTTTCATTGTTTTTACACGACGAACGTGTTTTATAATTCGTGACTTGTTAAAAAAAGTAAAAATATCGCCACAGGCATATTGGAATCTAGGATTTATGCACTTTTTTTTTAGTAGAGTACTATCAAAATAGATAGAGCGGGTCTACAACATATCGTAGCATTCAGACTTGCCGATGCCATTTTCATTATTTTTACACGACGAACGTGTTTTCAACTTCGGGACTTGTTCAAAAAATTAAAAATATCGACACAGGCATATAGGAATCTAGGATTTATGCACTTTTTTTTAGTAGAGTACTATCAAAGTACATAAACCGGGTCTACAACATATCGTAGTATTCCGGCTTGCCGATGCCATTTTCATTGTTTTTACACGACGAACGTGTTTTATAATTCGTGACTTGTTCAAAAAAGTAAAAATATCGCCATAGGCATAAAGGAATCTGGGATTTATGCACTTTTTTTTAATAGAGTACTATCAAAATACATAGCGCGGGTCTACAACATATCGTAGAATTCCGACTTGCCGATGCCATTTTCATTATTTTTACATGACGAACGTGTTTTAATCTTTGCGACTTGTTCAAAAAATTAAAAATATCGCCACAGGCATATAAGAATCTAGGATTTATGCACTTTTTTTTTTTTGCGTAGAGTACTATCAAAATACATAGAGCGGGTCTACAACATATCGTAGCATTCCGACTTGCCGATGGCATTTTCTTTTTTTTACACGACGAACGTGTTTTCAACTTCGCGACTTGTTCAAAAAATTAAAAATATCGCCACAGGCATATAGGAATCTAGGATTTAAGCACTTTTTTTTAGCGTAGAGTATTATCAAATTACATAGAGTGGGTCTGCAACATATCATAGCATTCCGACTTGCCGATGCCATTTTCATTATTTTTACACGACGAACGTGTTTTCAACTTCGTGACTTGTTCAAAAAATTAAAAATATCGCCACAGGCATATAGGAATCTAGGATTTATGCACTTTTTTTTTAGTAGAGTACTATCAAAATAGATAGAGTGGGTCTACAACATATCGTAGCATTCCGACTTGCCGATGCCATTTTCATTATTTTTACACGACGAACGTGTTTTCAACTTCGCAACTTGTTCAAAAAATTAAAAATATCGCCATAGGCATATAGGAATCTAGGATTTATGCACCTTTTTTTTAGTATAGTACTATCAAAATACATAGAGCGGGTCTACAACATATTGTAGCATTCCGGCTTGCGGATGCCATTTTCATTATTTTTACACGACGAACGTGTTTTATAATTCGCGACTTGTTCAAAAAATTAAAAATATCGCCACAGGCATATAGAAATCTAGGATTTATGCAATTTTTTTTTTTTGCGTAGAGTACTATCAAAATACATAGATCGGGTCTACAACATATCGTATATTCCGGCTTGCCGATGCCATTTTCATTGTTTTTACATGACGAACGTGTTTTATAATTCGCGACTTGTTCAAAAAATAAAAATATCGCCACAGACATATAGGAATCTAGGATTTATGCACTTTTTTTTTTAGTAGAGTACTATCAAAATACATAGAGCGGGTCTACAACATATCGTAGCATTCCGGCTTGCGGATGCCATTTTCATTGTTTCTACACGACGAACGTGTTTTATAATTCGCGACTTGTTCAAAAAATTAAAAATATCGACACAGGCATAAAGGAATCTGGGATTTATGGACTTTTTTTTAGTAGAGTACTATCAAAATACATAGACCGGGTCTACAACATATCGTAGTATTCCGGCTTGCCAATGCCATTTTCATTGTTTTTACACGACGGACGTGTTTTATAAATCGTGACTTGTACAAAAAAGTAAAAATATCGCCATAGGCATATAGGAATCTAGGATTTATGCACCTTTTTTTTAGTAGAGTACTATCAAAATACATAGAGCGGGTCTACAACATATCGTAGAATTCCGACTTGCCGATGCCATTTTCATTATTTTTACATGACGAACGTGTTTTAAACTTCGCGACTTGTTCAAAAAATTAAAAATATCGCCACAGGCATATAAGAATCTAGGATTTATGCACTTTTTTTTTTTTGCGTAGAGTACTACAAAAATACATAGAGCGGGTCTAAAACATATCGTAGCATTCCAACTTGCCGATGCCATTTTCATTATTTTTACATGAAGAACGTGTTTTCAACTTCGCGACTTGTTCAAAAAATTAAAAATATCGACACAGGCATATAAGAATCTAGGATTTATGCACTTTTTTTTTTTTGCGTAGAGTACTATAAAAATACATAGAGCGGGTCTACAACATATCGTAGTATTCCGGCTTGCCGATGCCATTTTCATTGTTTTTACACGACGAACGTGTTTTATAATTCGTGACTTGTTAAAAAAAGTAAAAATATCGCCACAGGCATATTGGAATCTAGGATTTATGCACTTTTTTTTTAGTAGAGTACTATCAAAATAGATAGAGCGGGTCTACAACATATCGTAGCATTCAGACTTGCCGATGCCATTTTCATTATTTTTACACGACGAACGTGTTTTCAACTTCGGGACTTGTTCAAAAAATTAAAAATATCGACACAGGCATATAGGAATCTAGGATTTATGCACTTTTTTTTAGTAGAGTACTATCAAAGTACATAGACCGGGTCTACAACATATCGTAGTATTCCGGCTTGCCGATGCCATTTTCATTGTTTTTACACGACGAACGTGTTTTATAATTCGTGACTTGTTCAAAAAAGTAAAAATATCGCCATAGGCATAAAGGAATCTGGGATTTATGCACTTTTTTTTAGTAGAGTACTATCAAAATACATAGCGCGGGTCTACAACATATCGTAGAATTCCGACTTGCCGATGCCATTTTCATTATTTTTACATGACGAACGTGTTTTAAACTTTGCGACTTGTTCAAAAAATTAAAAATATCGCCACAGGCATATAAGAATCTAGGATTTATGCACTTTTTTTTTTTTGCGTAGAGTACTATCAAAATACATAGAGCGGGTCTACAACATATCGTAGCATTCCGACTTGCCGATGGCATTTTCTTTTATTTACACGACGAACGTGTTTTCAACTTCGCGACTTGTTCAAAAAATTAAAAATATCGCCACAGGAATATAGGAATCTAGGATTTAAGCACTTTTTTTTAGCGTAGAGTATTATCAAATTACATAGAGTGGGTCTGCAACATATCATAGCATTCCGACTTGCCGATGCCATTTTCATTATTTTTACACGACGAACGTGTTTTCAACTTCGTGACTTGTTCAAAAAATTAAAAATATCGCCACAGGCATATAGGAATCTAGGATTTATGCACTTTTTTTTTAGTAGAGTACTATCAAAATAGATAGAGTGGGTCTACAACATATCGTAGCATTCCGACTTGCCGATGCCATTTTCATTATTTTTACACGACGAACGTGTTTTCAACTTCGCAACTTGTTCAAAAAATTAAAAATATCGCCATAGGCATATAGGAATCTAGGATTTATGCACCTTTTTTTTAGTATAGTACTATCAAAATACATAGAGCGGGTCTACAACATATTGTAGCATTCCGGCTTGCGGATGCCATTTTCATTATTTTTACACGACGAACGTGTTTTATAATTCGCGACTTGTTCAAAAAATTAAAAATATCGCCACAGGCATATAGAAATCTAGGATTTATGCAATTTTTTTTTTTTGCGTAGAGTACTATCAAAATACATAGATCGGGTCTACAACATATCGTATATTCCGGCTTGCCGATGCCATTTTCATTGTTTTTACATGACGAACGTGTTTTATAATTCGCGACTTGTTCAAAAAATAAAAATATCGCCACAGACATATAGGAATCTAGGATTTATGCACTTTTTTTTTTAGTAGAGTACTATCAAAATACATAGAGCGAGTCTACAACATATCGTAGCATTCCGGCTTGCGGATGCCATTTTCATTGTTTTTACACGACGAACGTGTTTTATAATTCGCGACTTGTTCAAAAAATTAAAAATATCGACACAGGCATAAAGGAATCTGGGATTTATGGACTTTTTTTTAGTAGAGTACTATCAAAATACATAGACCGGGTCTACAACATATCGTAGTATTCCGGCTGGCCGATGCCATTTTCATTGTTTTTACACGACGGACGTGTTTTATAAATCGTGACTTGTACAAAAAAGTAAAAATATCGCCATAGACATATAGGAATCTAGGATTTATGCACCTTTTTTTTAGTAGAGTACTATCAAAATACATAGAGCGGGTCTACAACATATCGTAGAATTCCGACTTGCCGATGCCATTTTCATTATTTTTACATGACGAACGTGTTTTAAACTTCGCGACTTGTTCAAAAAATTAAAAATATCGCCACAGGCATATAAGAATCTAGGATTTATGCACTTTTTTTTTTTTGCGTAGAGTACTACAAAAATACATAGAGCGGGTCTAAAACATATCGTAGCATTCCAACTTGCCGATGCCATTTTCATTATTTTTACATGAAGAACGTGTTTTCAACTTCGCGAGTTGTTCAAAAAATTAAAAATATCGACAAAGGCATATAAGAATCTAGGATTTATGCACTTTTTTTTTTTTGCGTAGAGTACTATAAAAATACATAGAGCGGGTCTACAACATATCGTAGTATTCCGGCTTGCCGATGCCATTTTCATTGTTTTTACACGACGAACGTGTTTTATAATTCGTGACTTGTTAAAAAAAGTAAAAATATCGCCACAGGCATATTGGAATCTAGGATTTATGCACTTTTTTTTTAGTAGAGTACTATCAAAATAGATAGAGCGGGTCTACAACATATCGTAGCATTCAGACTTGCCGATGCCATTTTCATTATTTTTACACGACGAACGTGTTTTCAACTTCGGGACTTGTTCAAAAAATTAAAAATATCGACACAGGCATATAGGAATCTAGGATTTATGCACTTTTTTTTAGTAGAGTACTATCAAAGTACATAGACCGGGTCTACAACATATCGTAGTATTCCGGCTTGCCGATGCCATTTTCATTGTTTTTACACGACGAACGTGTTTTATAATTCGTGACTTGTTCAAAAAAGTAAAAATATCGCCATAGGCATAAAGGAATCTGGGATTTATGCACTTTTTTTTAGTAGAGTACTATCAAAATACATAGCGCGGGTCTACAACATATCGTAGAATTCCGACTTGCCGATGACATTTTCATTATTTTTACATGACGAACGTGTTTTAAACTTTGCGACTTGTTCAAAAAATTAAAAATATCGCCACAGGCATATAAGAATCTAGGATTTATGCACTTTTTTTTTTTTGCGTAGAGTACTATCAAAATACATAGAGCGGGTCTACAACATATCGTAGCATTCCGACTTGCCGATGGCATTTTCTTTTTTTTACACGACGAACGTGTTTTCAACTTCGCGACTTGTTCAAAAAATTAAAAATATCGCCACAGGCATATAGGAATCTAGGATTTAAGCACTTTTTTTTAGCGTAGAGTATTATCAAATTACATAGAGTGGGTCTGCAACATATCATAGCATTCCGACTTGCCGATGCCATTTTCATTATTTTTACACGACGAACGTGTTTTATAATTCTCGACTTGTTCAAAAAATTAAAAATATCGCCACAGGCATATAGAAATCTAGGATTTATGCAATTTTTTTTTTTGCGTAGAGTACTATCAAAATACATAGATCGGGTCTACAACATATCGTATATTCCGGCTTGCCGATGCCATTTTCATTGTTTTTACATGACGAACGTGTTTTATAATTCGCGACTTGTTCAAAAAATAAAAATATCGCCACAGACATATAGGAATCTAGGATTTATGCACTTTTTTTTTTAGTAGAGTACTATCAAAATACATAGAGCGGGTCTACAACATATCGTAGCATTCCGGCTTGCGGATGCCATTTTCATTGTTTTTACACGACGAACGTGTTTTATAATTCGCGACTTGTTCAAAAAATTAAAAATATCGACACAGGCATAAAGGAAACTGGGATTTATGGACTTTTTTTTAGTAGAGTACTATCAAAATACATAGACCGGGTCTACAACATATCGTAGTATTCCGGCTTGCCGATGCCATTTTCATTGTTTTTACACGACGAACGTGTTTTATAATTCGTGACTTGTTCAAAAAAGTAAAAATATCGCCATAGGCATAAAGGAATCTGGGATTTATGCACTTTTTTTTTTTTGCGTAGAGTACTACAAAAATACATAGAGCGGGTCTAAAACATATCGTAGCATTCCAACTTGCCGATGCCATTTTCATTATTTTTACATGAAGAACGTGTTTTCAACTTCGCGACTTGTTCAAAAAATTAAAAATATCGACACAGGAATATAAGAATCTAGGATTTATGCACTTTTTTTTTTTTGCGTAGAGTACTATAAAAATACATAGAGCGGGTCTACAACATATCGTAGTATTCCGGCTTGCCGATGCCATTTTCATTGTTTTTACACGACGAACGTGTTTTATAATTCGTGACTTGTTCAAAAAAGTAAAAATATCGCCACAGGCATATTGGAATCTAGGATTTATGCACTTTTTTTTTAGTAGAGTACTATCAAAATAGATAGAGCGGGTCTACAACATATCGTAGCATTCAGACTTGCCGATGCCATTTTCATTATTTTTACACGACGAACGTGTTTTCAACTTCGCGACTTGTTCAAAAAATTAAAAATATCGACACAGGCATATAGGAATCTAGGATTTATGCACTTTTTTTTAGTAGAGTACTATCAAAGTACATAGACCGGGTCTACAACATATCGTAGTATTCCGGCTTGCCGATGCCATTTTCATTGTTTTTACACGACGAACGTGTTTTATAATTCGTGACTTGTTCAAAAAAGTAAAAATATCGCCATAGGCATAAAGGAATCTGGGATTTATGCACTTTTTTTTAGTAGAGTACTATCAAAATACATAGAGCGGGTCTACAACATATCGTAGAATTCCGACTTGCCGATGCCATTTTCATTATTTTTACACGACGAACGTGTTTTCAACTTCGCAACTTGTTCAAAAAATTAAAAATATCGCCATAGGCATATTGGAATCTAGGATTTATGCACCTTTTTTTTAGTATAGTACTATCAAAATACATAGAGCGGGTCTACAACATATTGTAGCATTCCGGCTTGCGGATGCCATTTTCATTATTTTTACACGACGAACGTGTTTTATAATTCGCGACTTGTTCAAAAAATTAAAAATATCGCCACAGGCATATAGAAATCTAGGATTTATGCAATTTTTTTTTTTTTTGCGTAGAGTACTATCAAAATACATAGATCGGGTCTACAACATATCGTATATTCCGGCTTGCCGATGCCATTTTCATTGTTTTTACATGACGAACGTGTTTTATAATTCGCGACTTGTTCAAAAAATAAAAATATCGCCACAGACATATAGGAATCTAGGATTTATGCACTTTTTTTTTTAGTAGAGTACTATCAAAATACATAGAGCGGCTCTACAACATATCGTAGCATTCCGGCTTGCGGATGCCATTTTCATTGTTTTTACACGACGAACGTGTTTTATAATTCGCGACTTGTTCAAAAAATTAAAAATATCGACACAGGCATAAAGGAATCTGGGATTTATGGACTTTTTTTTAGTAGAGTACTATCAAAATACATAGACCGGGTCTACAACATATCGTAGTATTCCGGCTTGCCGATGCCATTTTCATTGTTTTTACACGACGGACGTGTTTTATAATTCGTGACTTGTTCAAAAAAGTAAAAATATCGCCATAGGCATATAGGAATCTAGGATTTATGCACCTTTTTTTTGGTAGAGTACTATAAAAATACATAGAGCGGGTCTACAACATATCGTAGTATTCCGGCTTGCTGATGCCATTTTCATTGTTTTTACACGACGAACGTGTTTTATAATTCGTGACTTGTTCAAAAAAGTAAAAATATCGCCACAGGCATATTGGAATCTAGGATTTATGCACTTTTTTTTTAGTAGAGTACTATCAAAATAGATAGAACGGGTCTACAACATATCGTAGCATTCAGACTTGCCGATGCCATTTTCATTATTTTTACACGACGAACGTGTTTTCAACTTCGGGACTTGTTCAAAAAATTAAAAATATCGACACAGGCATATAGGAATCTAGGATTTATGCACTTTTTTTTAGTAGAGTACTATCAAAGTACATAGACCGGGTCTACAACATATCGTAGTATTCTGGCTTGCCGATGCCATTTTCATTGTTTTTACACGACGAACGTGTTTTATAATTCGTGACTTGTTCAAAAAAGTAAAAATATCGCCATAGGCATAAAGGAATCTGGGATTTATGCACTTTTTTTTAGTAGAGTACTATCAAAATACATAGGGCGGGTCTACAACATATCGTAGAATTCCGACTTGCCGATGCCATTTTCATTATTTTTACATGACGAACGTGTTTTAAACTTTGCGACTTGTTCAAAAAATTAAAAATATCGCCACAGGCATATAAGAATCTAGGATTTATGCACTTTTTTTTTTTTGCGTAGAGTACTATCAAAATACATAGAGCGGGTCTACAACATATCGTAGCATTCCGACTTGCCGATGGCATTTTCTTTTTTTTACACGACGAACGTGTTTTCAACTTCGCGACTTGTTCAAAAAATTAAAAATATCGCCACAGGCATATAGGAATCTAGGATTTAATCACTTTTTTTTAGCGTAGAGTATTATCAAATTACATAGAGTGGGTCTGCAACATATCATAGCATTCCGACTTGCCGATGCCATTTTCATTATTTTTACACGACGAACGTGTTTTCAACTTCGTGACTTGTTCAAAAAATTAAAAATATCGCCACAGGCATATACGAATCTAGGATTTATGCACTTTTTTTTTAGTAGAGTACTATCAAAATAGATAGAGTGGGTCTACAACATATCGTAGCATTCCGACTTGCCGATGCCATTTTCATTATTTTTACACGACGAACGTGTTTTCAACTTCGCAACTTGTTCAAAAAATTAAAAATATCGCCACAGGCATATAGGAATCTAGGATTTATGCACTTTTTTTTTAGTAGAGTACTATCAAAATAGATAGAGTGGGTCTACAACATATCGTAGCATTCCGACTTGCCGATGCCATTTTCATTATTTTTACACGACGAACGTGTTTTCAACTTTGCAACTTGTTCAAAAAATTAAAAATATCGCCATAGGCATATAGGAATCTAGGATTTAAGCACTTTTTTTTAGCGTAGAGTATTATCAAATTACATAGAGTGGGTCTGCAACATATCATAGCATTCCGACTTGCCGATGCCATTTTCATTATTTTTACACGACGAACGTGTTTTCAACTTCGTGACTTGTTCAAAAAATTAAAAATATCGCCACAGGCATATAGGTATCTAGGATTTATGCACTTTTTTTTTAGTAGAGTACTATCAAAATAGATAGAGTGGGTCTACAACATATCGTAGCATTCCGACTTGCCGATGCCATTTTCATTATTTTTACACGACGAACGTGTTTTCAACTTCGCAACTTGTTCAAAAAATTAAAAATATCGCCATAGGCATATAGGAATCTAGGATTTATGCACCTTTTTTTTAGTATAGTACTATCAAAATACATAGAGCGGGTCTACAACATATTGTAGCATTCCGGCTTGCGGATGCCATTTTCATTATTTTTACACGACGAACGTGTTTTATAATTCGCGACTTGTTCAAAAAATTAAAAATATCGCCACAGGCATATAGAAATCTAGGATTTATGCAATTTTTTTTTTTTGCGTTGAGTACTATCAAAATACATAGATCGGGTCTACAACATATCGTATATTCCGGCTTGCCGATGCCATTTTCATTGTTTTTACACGACGGACGTGTTTTATAATTCGTGACTTGTTCAAAAAAGTAAAAATATCGCCATAGGCATATAGGAATCTTGGATTTATGCACCTTTTTTTTAGTAGAGTACTATCAAAATACATAGAGCGGGTCTAAAACATATCGTAGCATTCCGACTTGCCGATGCCATTTTCATTATTTTTACATGAAGAACGTGTTTTCAACTTCGCGACTTGTTCAAAAAATTAAAAATATCGACACAGGCATATAAGAATCTAGGATTTATGCACTTTTTTTTTTTGCGTAGAGTACTATAAAAATCATAGAGCGGGTCTACAACATATCGTAGTATTCCGGCTTGCCGATGCCATTTTCATTGTTTTTACACGACGAACGTGTTTTATAATTCGTGACTTGTTCAAAAAAGTAAAAATATCGCCACAGGCATATAGGAATCTAGGATTTATGCACTTTTTTTTTAGTAGAGTACTATCAAAATACATAGAGCGGGTCTACAACATATCGTAGCATTCCGTTTTGCGGATGCCATTTTCATTGTTTTTACACGACGAACGTGTTTTATAATTCGTGACTTGTTCAAAAAAGTAAAAATATCGCCATAGGCATAAAGGAATCTGGGATTTATGCACTTTTTTTTAGTAGACTACTATCAAAATACATAGAGCGGGTCTACAACATATCGTAGAATTCCGACTTGCCGATGCCATTTTCATTATTTTTACATGACGAACGTGTTTTAAACTTTGCGACTTTTTCAAAAAATTAAAAATATCGCCACAGGCATATAAGAATCTAGGATTTATGCACTTTTTTTTTTGCGTAGAGTACTATCAAAATACATAGAGCGGGTCTACAACATATCGTAGCATTCCGACTTGCCGATGGCATTTTCTTTTTTTTACACGACGAACGTGTTTTCAACTTCGCGACTTGTTCAAAAAATTAAAAATATCGCCACAGGCATATAGGAATCTAGGATTTAAGCACTTTTTTTTAGCGTAGAGTATTATCAAATTACATAGAGTGGGTCTGCAACATATCATAGCATTCCGACTTGCCGATGCCATTTTCATTATTTTTACACGACGAACGTGTTTTCAACTTCGTGACTTGTTCAAAAAATTAAAAATATCGCCACAGGCATATAGGAATCTAGGATTTATGCACTTTTTTTTTAGTAGAGTACTATCAAAATAGATAGAGTGGGTCTACAACATATCGTAGCATTCCGACTTGCCGATGCCATTTTCATTATTTTTACACGACGAACGTGTTTTCAACTTCGCAACTTGTTCAAAAAATTAAAAATATCGCCATAGGCATATAGGAATCTAGGATTTAAGCACTTTTTTTTAGCGTAGAGTATTATCAAATTACATAGAGTGGGTCTGCAACATATCATAGCATTCCAACTTGCCGATGCCATTTTCATTATTTTTACACGACGAACGTGTTTTCAACTTCGTGACTTGTTCAAAAAATTAAAAATATCGCCACAGGCATATAGGAATCTAGGATTTATGCACTTTTTTTTTAGTAGAGTACTATCAAAATAGATAGAGTGGGTCTACAACATATCGTAGCATTCCGACTTGCCGATGCCATTTTCATTATTTTTACACGACGAACGTGTTTTCAACTTCGCAACTTGTTCAAAAAATTAAAAATATCGCCATAGGCATATAGGAATCTAGGATTTATGCACCTTTTTTTTAGTATAGTACTATCAAAATACATAGAGCGGGTCTACAACATATTGTAGCATTCCGGCTTGCGGATGTCATTTTCATTATTTTTACACGACGAACGTGTTTTATAATTCGCGACTTGGTCAAAAAATTAAAAATATCGCCACAGGCATATAGAAATCTAGGATTTATGCAATTTTTTTTTTTTGCGTAGAGTACTATCAAAATACATAGATCGGGTCTACAACATATCGTATATTCCGGCTTGCCGATGCCATTTTCATTGTTTTTACATGACGAACGTGTTTTATAATTCCGACTTGCCGATGCCATTTTCATTATTTTTACATGACGAACGTGTTTTAAACTTCGCGACTTGTTCAAAAAATTAAAAATATCGCCACAGGCATATAAGAATCTAGGATTTATGCACTTTTTTTTTTTTGCGTAGAGTACTATAAAAATACATAGAGCGGGTCTAAAACATATCATAGCATTCCGACTTGCCGATGCCATTTTCATTATTTTTACATGAAGAACGTGTTTTCAACTTCGCGACTTGTTCAAAAAATTAAAAATATCGACACAGGCATATAAGAATCTAGGATTTATGCACTTTTTTTTTTTGCGTAGAGTACTATAAAAATCATAGAGCGGGTCTACAAATTATCGTAGTATTCCGTCTTGCCGATGCCATTTTCATTGTTTTTACACGACGAACGTGTTTTATAATTCGTGACTTGTTCAAAAAAGTAAAAATATCGCCACAGGCATATAGGAATCTAGGATTTATGCACTTTTTTTTTAGTAGAGTACTATCAAAATACATAGAGCGGGTCTACAACATATCGTAGCATTCCGTTTTGCGGATGCCATTTTCATTGTTTTTACACGACGAACGTGTTTTATAATTCGCGACTTGTTCAAAAAATTAAAAATATCGACACAGGCATAAAGGAATCTGGCATTTATGCACTTTTTTTTAGTAGAGTACTATCAAGATACATAGACCGGGTCTACAACATATCGTAGTATTCCGGCTTGCCGATGCCATTTTCATTGTTTTTACACGACGAACGTGTTTTATAATTCGTGACTTGTTCAAAAAAGTAAAAATATCGCCATAGGCATAAAGGAATCTGGGATTTATGCACTTTTTTTTAGTAGACTACTATCAAAATACATAGAGCGGGTCTACAACATATCGTAGAATTCCGACTTGCCGATGCCATTTTCATTATTTTTACATGACGAACGTGTTTTAAACTTTGCGACTTTTTCAAAAAATTAAAAATATCGCCACAGGCATATAAGAATCTAGGATTTATGCACTTTTTTTTTTTGCGTAGAGTACTATCAAAATACATAGAGCGGGTCTACAACATATCGTAGCATTCCGACTTGCCGATGGCATTTTCTTTTTTTTACACGACGAACGTGTTTTCAACTTCGCGACTTGTTCAAAAAATTAAAAATATCGCCACAGGCATATAGGAATCTAGGATTTAAGCACTTTTTTTTAGCGTAGAGTATTATCAAATTACATAGAGTGGGTCTGCAACATATCATAGCATTCCGACTTGCCGATGCCATTTTCATTATTTTTACACGACGAACGTGTTTTCAACTTCGTGACTTGTTCAAAAAATTAAAAATATCGCCACAGGCATATAGGAATCTAGGATTTATGCACTTTTTTTTTAGTAGAGTACTATCAAAATAGATAGAGTGGGTCTACAACATATCGTAGCATTCCGACTTACCGATGCCATTTTCATTATTTTTACACGACGAACGTGTTTTCAACTTCGCAACTTGTTCAAAAAATTAAAAATATCGCCATAGGCATATAGGAATCTAGGATTTAAGCACTTTTTTTTAGCGTAGAGTATTATCAAATTACATAGAGTGGGTCTGCAACATATCATAGCATTCCGACTTGCCGATGCCATTTTCATTATTTTTACACGACGAACGTGTTTTCAACTTCGTGACTTGTTCAAAAAATTAAAAATATCGCCACAGGCATATAGGAATCTAGGATTTATGCACTTTTTTTTTAGTAGAGTACTATCAAAATAGATAGAGTGGGTCTACAACATATCGTAGCATTCCGACTTGCCGATGCCATTTTCATTATTTTTACACGACGAACGTGTTTTCAACTTCGCAACTTGTTCAAAAAATTAAAAATATCGCCATAGGCATATAGGAATCTAGGATTTATGCACCTTTTTTTTAGTATAGTACTATCAAAATACATAGAGCGGGTCTACAACATATTGTAGCATTCCGGCTTGCGGATGTCATTTTCATTATTTTTACACGACGAACGTGTTTTATAATTCGCGACTTGGTCAAAAAATTAAAAATATCGCCACAGGCATATAGAAATCTAGGATTTCTGCAATTTTTTTTTTTTGCGTAGAGTACTATCAAAATACATAGATCGGGTCTACAACATATCGTATATTCCGGCTTGCCGATGCCATTTTCATTGTTTTTACATGACGAACGTGTTTTATAATTCGCGACTTGTTCAAAAAATAAAAATATCGCCACAGACATATAGGAATCTAGGATTTATGCACTTTTTTTTTTAGTAGAGTACTATCAAAATACATAGAGCGGGTCTACAACATATCGTAGCATTCCGGCTTGCGGATGCCATTTTCATTGTTTTTACACGACGAACGTGTTTTATAATTCGCGACTTGTTCAAAAAATTAAAAATATCGACACAGGCATAAAGGAATCTGGGATTTATGCACTTTTTTTTAGTAGAGTACTATCAAAATACATAGACCGGGTCTACAACATATCGTAGTATTCCGGCTTGCCGATGCCATTTTCATTGTTTTTACACGACGGACGTGTTTTATAATTCGTGACTTGTTCAAAAAAGTAAAAATATCGCCATAGGCATATAGGAATCTAGGATTTATGCACCTCTTTTTTAGTAGAGTACTATCAAAATACATAGAGCGGGTCTACAACATATCGTAGAATTCCGATTTGCCGATGCCATTTTCATTATTTTTACATGACGAACATGTTTTAAACTTCGCGACTTGTTCAAAAAATTAAAAATATCGCCACAGGCATATAAGAATCTAGGATTTATGCACTTTTTTTTTTTTTTGTGTAGAGTACTATCAAAATACATAGAGCGGGTCTACAACATATCATAGCATTCCGGCTTGCCGATGCCATTTTCATTTTTTTTACACGACGAACATGTTTTAAAATTCGCGACTTGTTCAAAAAATTAAAAATTTCGCCACAGGCATATAGGAATCTAAGATTAATGAACTTTTTTTTTTGCGTAGAGTACTGTAAAAATACATAGAGCGGGTCTACAACATATCGTAGAATTCCGACTTGCCGATGCCATTTTCATTATTTTTACATGACGAACGTGTTTTAAACTTCGCGACTTGTTCAAAAAATTAAAAATATCGCCACAGGCATATAAGAATCTAGGATTTATGCACTTTTTTTTTTTGCGTAGAGTACTATCAAAATAAATAGAGCGGGTCTACAACATATCGTAGCATTCCGACTTGCCGATGCCATTTTCTTTTTTTTACACGACGAACGTGTTTTCAACTTCGCGACTTGTTCAAAAAATTAAAAATATAGCCACATGCATATAGGAATCTAGGATTTATGCACTTTTTTTTAGGTAGAGTACTATCAAAATACATAGAGCTGGTCTACAACATATCATAGTATTCTGGCTTGCCGATGCCATTTTCATTGTTTTTACACGATGAACGTGTTTTATAATTCGCGACTTGTTCAAAAAAGTAAAAATATCGCCACAGGCATATAGGACGGATTTATGCACTTTTTTTAGTAGAGTACTATCAAAATACATAGAGCGGGTCTACAACATATTGTAGAATTCCGAATTGCTGATGCCATTTTCATTATTTTTACATGACGAACGTGTTTTAAACTTCGCGACTTGTTCAAAAAATTAAAAATATCGCCACAGGCATATAAGAATCTAGGATTTATGAACCTTTTTTGCATAGAGTACTATCAAAATACATAGAGCGGGTCTACAACATATCGTAGCATTCTGACTTGCAGATGCCATTTTCATTATTTTTACATGACGAACGTGTTTTCAACTTCGCGACTTGTTCAAAAAACTAAAAATATCGCCACAGGCATATAGGAATCTAGAATTTATGCACTTTTTTTTTTTTGCGTAGAGTACTATCAAAATACATAGAGCGGGTATACAAAATATCGTAGTATTCAGGCTTGCCGATTCAATTTTAATTGTTTTTACACGACGAATGTGTTTTAAAATTCGCGACTTGTTCAAAAAAGTAAAAATATCGCCACAGGCATATAGGAATCTAGGATTTGTGAACTTTTTTTTTGCGTAGAGTACTATAAAAATACATAGAGCTGGTCTACAACATATCATAGTATTCTGGCTTGCCGATGCCATTTTCATTTTTTTTACACGACGAACGTGTTTTCAACTTCGCAACTTGTTCAAAAAATTAAAAATATCGCCATAGGCATATAGGAATCTTGGATTTATGCACCTTTTTTTTAGTATAGTACTATCAAAATACATAGAGCGGGTCTACAACATATTGTAGCATTCCGGCTTGCGGATGTCATTTTCATTATTTTTACACGACGAACGTGTTTTATAATTCGCGACTTGTTCAAAAAATTAAAAATATCGCCACAGGCATATAGAAATCTAGGATTTATGCAATTTTTTTTTAGTAGAGTACTATCAAAATAGATAGAGTATGTCTACAACATATCGTAGCATTCCGACTTGCGGATGCCATTTTCATTATTTTTACACGACGAACGTGTTTTATAATTCGCGACTTGTTCAAAAAATTAGAAATATCGCCGCAGGCATATAGAAATCTAGGATTTATGCAATTTTTTTTTTTTGCGTAGAGTACTATCAAAATACATAGATTGGGTCTACAACATATCGTATATTCCGGCTTGCCGATGCCATTTTCATTGTTTTTACATGACGAACGTGTTTTATAATTCGCGGCTTGTTCAAAAAATTAAAATATCGCCACAGACATATAGGAATCTAGGATTTATGCACTTTTTTTTTTAGTAGAGTACTATCAAAATACATAGAGCGGGTCTACAACATATCGTAGCATTCCGGCTTGCGGATGCCATTTTCATTGTTTTTACACGACGAACGTGTTTTATAATTCGCGACTTGTTCAAAAAATTAAAAATATCGACACAGGCATAAAGGAATCTGGGATTTATGCACTTTTTTTTAGTAGAGTACTATCAAAATACACAGACCGGGTCTACAACATATCGTAGTATTCCGGCTTGCCGATGCCATTTTCATTGTTTTTACACGACGGACGTGTTTTATAATTCGTGACTTGTTCAAAAAAGTAAAAATATCGCCATAGGCATATAGGAATCTAGGATTTATGCACCTTTTTTTTAGTAGAGTACTATCAAAATACATAGAGCGGGTCTACAACATATCGTAGAATTCCGACTTGCCGATGCCATTTTCATTATTTTTACATGACGAACGTGTTTTAAACTTCGCGACTTGTTCAAAAAATAAAAAATATCGCCACAGGCATATAAGAATCTAGGATTTATGCACTTTTTTTTTTTTTTGCGTAGAGTACTATCATAATACATAGAGCGGGTCTACAACATATCGTAGCATTCCGGCTTGCCGATGCCATTTTCATTTTTTTTACACGACGAACGTGTTTTAAAATTCGCGACTTGTTCAAAAAATTAAAAATTTCGCCACAGGCATATAGGAATCTAGGATTTATGAACTTTTTTTTTGCGCAGAGTACTATAAAAATACATAGAGCGGGTCTACAACATATCGTAGCATTCCGACTTGCCGATGCCATTTTCATTTTTTTTACACGACGAACGTGTTTTCAACTTCGCAACTTGTTCAAAAAATTAAAAATATCGCCATAGGCATATAGGAATCTAGGATTTATGCACCTTTTTTTTAGTATAGTACTATCAAAATACATAGAGCGGGTCTACAACATATTGTAGCATTCCGGCTTGCGGATGCCATTTTCATTATTTTTACACGACGAACGTGTTTTATAATTCGCGACTTGTTCAAAAAATTAGAAATATCGCCACAGGCATATAGAAATCTAGGATTTATGCAATTTTTTTTAGTAGAGTACTATCAAAATAGATAGAGTGGGTCTACAACATATCGTAGCATTCCGACTTGCCGATGCCATTTTCATTATGTTTACACGACGAACGTGTTTTCAACTTCGCAACTTGTTCAAAAAATTAAAAATATCGCCATAGGCATATAGGAATCTAGGATTTATGCACCTTTTTTTTAGTATAGTACTATCAAAATACATAGAGCGGGTCTACAACATATTGTAGCATTCCGGCTTGCGGATGCCATTTTCATTATTTTTACACGACGAACGTGTTTTATAATTCGCGACTTGTTCAAAAAATTAGAAATATCGCCACAGGCATATAGAAATCTAGGATTTATGCAATTTTTTTTAGTAGAGTACTATCAAAATAGATAGAGTGGGTCTACAACATATCGTAGCATTCCGACTTGCCGATGCCATTTTCATTATTTTTACACGACGAACGTGTTTTCAACTTCGCAACTTGTTCAAAAAATTAAAAATATCGCCATAGGCATATAGGAATCTAGGATTTATGCACCTTTTTTTTAGTATAGTACTATCAAAATACATAGAGCGGGTCTACAACATATTGTAGCATTCCGGCTTGCGGATGCCATTTTCATTATTTTTACACGACGAACGTGTTTTATAATTCGCGACTTGTTCAAAAAATTAGAAATATCGCCACAGGCATATAGAAATCTAGGATTTATGCAATTTTTTTTTTTTGCGTAGAGTACTATCAAAATACATAGATTGGGTCTACAACATATCGTATATTCCGGCTTGCCGATGCCATTTTCATTGTTTTTACATGACGAACGTGTTTTATAATTCGCGACTTGTTCAAAAAATTAAAATATCGCCACAGACATATAGGAATCTAGGATTTATGCACTTTTTTTTTAGTAGAGTACTATCAAAATACATAGAGCGGGTCTACAACATATCGTAGCATTCCGGCTTGCGGATGCCATTTTCATTGGTTTTACACGACGAACGTGTTTTATAATTCGCGACTTGTTCAAAAAATTAAAAATATCGACACAGGCATAAAGGAATCTGGGATTTATGCACTTTTTTTTAGTAGAGTACTATCAAAATACATAGACCGGGTCTACAACATATCGTAGTATTCCGGCTTGCCGATGCCATTTTCATTGTTTTTACACGACGGACGTGTTTTATAATTCGTGACTTGTTCAAAAAAGTAAAAATATCGCCATAGGCATATAGGAATCTAGGATTTATGAACTTTTTTTTTGCGTAGAGTACTATCAAAATACATAGAGCGGGTCTACAACATATCGTAGCATTCTGACTTGCCGATGCCATTTTCATTATTTTTACATGAAGAACGTGTTTTCAACTTCGCGACTTGTTAAAAAAACTAAAAATATGGCCACAGGCATATAGAAATCTAGGATTTATGCACTTTTTTTTTTTTGCGTAGAGTACTATCAAAATACATAGAGCGGGTCTACAACATATCGTAGTATTCAGGCTTGCCGATTCAATTTTAATTGTTTTTACACGACGAATGTGTTTTAAAATTCGCGACTTGTTCAAAAAAGTAAAAATATCGCCACAGGCATATAGGAATCTAGGATTTATGAACTTTTTTTTTGCGTAGAGTACTATAAAAATACATAGAGCTGGTCTACAACATATCATAGTATTCTGGCTTGCCGATGCCATTTTCATTTTTTTTACACGACGAACGTGTTTTCAACTTCGCAACTTGTTCAAAAAATTAAAAATATTGCCATAGGCATATAGGAATCTAGGATTTATGCACCTTTTTTTTAGTATAGTACTATCAAAATACATAGAGCGGGTCTACAACATATTGTAGCATTCCGGCTTGCCGATGCCATTTTCATTGTTTTTACATGACGAACGTGTTTTATATTTCGCGACTTGTTCAAAAAATTAAAATATCGCCACAGACATATAGGAATCTAGGATTTATGCACTTTTTTTTAGTAGAGTACTATCAAAATACATAGAGCGGGTCTACAACATATCGTAGCATTCCGGCTTGCGGATGCCATTTTCATTGTTTTTACACGACGAACGTGTTTTATAATTCGCGACTTGTTCAAAAAATTAAAAATATCGACACAGGCATAAAGGAATCTGGGATTTATGCACTTTTTTTTAGTAGAGTACTATCAAAATACATAGACCGGGTCTACAACATATCGTAGTATTCCGGCTTGCCGATGCCATTTTCATTGTTTTTACACGACGGACGTGTTTTATAATTCGTGACTTGTTCAAAAAAGTAAAAATATCGCCATAGGCATATAGGAATCTAGGATTTATGAACTTTTTTTTTGCGTAGAGTACTATCAAAATACATAGAGCGGGTCTACAACATATCGTAGCATTCTGACTTGCCGATGCCATTTTCATTATTTTTACATGAAGAACGTGTTTTCAACTTCGCGACTTGTTAAAAAAACTAAAAATATGGCCACAGGCATATAGAAATCTAGGATTTATGCACTTTTTTTTTTTTGCGTAGAGTACTATCAAAATACATAGAGCGGGTCTACAACATATCGTAGTATTCAGGCTTGCCGATTCAATTTTAATTGTTTTTACACGACGAATGTGTTTTAAAATTCGCGACTTGTTCAAAAAAGTAAAAATATCGCCACAGGCATATAGGAATCTAGGATTTATGAACTTTTTTTTTGCGTAGAGTACTATAAAAATACATAGAGCTGGTCTACAACATATCATAGTATTCTGGCTTGCCGATGCCATTTTCATTTTTTTTACACGACGAACGTGTTTTCAACTTCGCAACTTGTTCAAAAAATTAAAAATATTGCCATAGGCATATAGGAATCTAGGATTTATGCACCTTTTTTTTAGTATAGTACTATCAAAATACATAGAGCGGGTCTACAACATATCGTAGCATTCTGACTTGCCGATGCCATTTTCATTATTTTTACATGACGAACGTGTTTTCAACTTCGCGACTTGTTCAAAAAAGTAAAAATATCGCCATAGGCATATAGGAATCTAGGATTTATGAACTTTTTTTTTGCGTAGAGTACTATAAAAATACATAGAGCTGGTCTACAACATATCATAGTATTCTGGCTTGCCGATGCCATTTTCATTTTTTTTACACGACGAACGTGTTTTCAACTTCGCAACTTGTTCAAAAAATTAAAAATATCGCCATAGGCATATAGGAATCTAGGATTTATGCACCTTTTTTTTAGTATAGTACTATCAAAATACATAGAGCGGGTCTACAACATATTGTAGCATTCCGGCTTGCGGATGCCATTTTCATTATTTTTACACGACGAACGTGTTTTATAATTCGCGACTTGTTCAAAAAATTAGAAATATCGCCACAGGCATATAGAAATCTAGGATTTATGCAATTTTTTTTAGTAGAGTACTATCAAAATAGATAGAGTGGGTCTACAACATATCGTAGCATTCCGACTTGCCGATGCCATTTTCATTATTTTTACACGACGAACGTGTTTTCAACTTCGCAACTTGTTCAAAAAATTAAAAATATCGCCATAGGCATATAGGAATCTAGGATTTATGCACCTTTTTTTTAGTATAGTACTATCAAAATACATAGAGCGGGTCTACAACATATTGTAGCATTCCGGCTTGCGGATGCCATTTTCATTATTTTTACACGACGAACGTGTTTTATAATTCGCGACTTGTTCAAAAAATTAGAAATATCGCCACAAGCATATAGAAATCTAGGATTTATGCAATTTTTTTTTTTTGCGTAGAGTACTATCAAAATACATAGATTGGGTCTACAACATATCGTATATTCCGGCTTGCCGATGCCATTTTCATTGTTTTTACATGACGAACGTGTTTTATAATTCGCGACTTGTTCAAAAAATTAAAATATCGCCACAGACATATAGGAATCTAGGATTTATGCACTTTTTTTTTAGTAGAGTACTATCAAAATACATAGAGCGGGTCTACAACATATCGTAGCATTCCGGCTTGCGGATGCCATTTTCATTGTTTTTACACGACGAACGTGTTTTATAATTCGCGACTTGTTCAAAAAATTAAAAATATCGACACAGGCATAAAGGAATCTGGGATTTATGCACTTTTTTTTAGTAGAGTACTATCAAAATACATAGACCGGGTCTACAACATATCGTAGTATTCCGGCTTGCCGATGCCATTTTCATTGTTTTTACACGACGGACGTGTTTTATAATTCGTGACTTGTTCAAAAAAGTAAAAATATCGCCATAGGCATATAGGAATCTAGGATTTATGAACTTTTTTTTTGCGTAGAGTACTATCAAAATACATAGAGCGGGTCTACAACATATCGTAGCATTCTGACTTGCCGATGCCATTTTCATTATTTTTACATGAAGAACGTGTTTTCAACTTCGGGACTTGTTAAAAAAACTAAAAATATGGCCACAGGCATATAGAAATCTAGGATTTATGCACTTTTTTTTTTTTGCGTAGAGTACTATCAAAATACATAGAGCGGGTCTACAACATATCGTAGTATTCAGGCTGGCCGATTCAATTTTAATTGTTTTTACACGACGAATGTGTTTTAAAATTCGCGACTTGTTCAAAAAAGTAAAAATAACGCCACAGGCATATAGGAATCTAGGATTTATGAACTTTTTTTTTGCGTAGAGTACTATAAAAATACATAGAGCTGGTCTACAACATATCATAGTATTCTGGCTTGCCGATGCCATTTTCATTTTTTTTACACGACGAACGTGTTTTCAACTTCGCAACTTGTTCAAAAAATTAAAAATATTGCCATAGGCATATAGGAATCTAGGATTTATGCACCTTTTTTTTAGTATAGTACTATCAAAATACATAGAGCGGGTCTACAACATATTGTAGCATTCCGGCTTGCCGATGCCATTTTCATTGTTTTTACATGACGAACGTGTTTTATAATTCGCGACTTGTTCAAAAAATTAAAATATTGCCACAGACATATAGGAATCTAGGATTTATGCACTTTTTTTTTTAGTAGAGTACTATCAAAATACATAGAGCGGGTCTACAACATATCGTAGCATTCCGGCTTGCGGATGCCATTTTCATTGTTTTTACACGACGAACGTGTTTTATAATTCGCGACTTGTTCAAAAAATTAAAAATATCGACACAGGCATAAAGGAATCTGGGATTTATGCACTTTTTTTTAGTAGAGTACTATCAAAATACATAGACCGGGTCTACAACATATCGTAGTATTCCGGCTTGCCGATGCCATTTTCATTGTTTTTACACGACGGACGTGTTTTATAATTCGTGACTTGTTCAAAAAAGTAAAAATATCGCCATAGGCATATAGGAATCTAGGATTTATGCACCTTTTTTTTAGTAGAGTACTATCAAAATACATAGAGCGGGTCTACAACATATCGTAGAATTCCGACTTGCCGATGCCATTTTCATTATTTTTACATGACGAACGTGTTTTAAACTTCGCGACTTGTTCAAAAAATAAAAAATATCGCCACAGGCATATAAGAATCTAGGATTTATGCACTTTTTTTTTTTTGCGTAGAGTACTATCAAAATACATAGAGCGGGTCTACAACATATCGTAGCATTCCGGCTTGCCGATGCCATTTTCATTTTTTTTACACGACGAACGTGTTTTAAAATTCGCGACTTGTTCAAAAAATTAAAAATTTCGCCACAGGCATATAGGAATCTAAGATTAATGAATTTTTTTTTTGCGTAGAGTACTATAAAAATACATAGAGCGGGTCTACAACATATCGTAGCATTCCGACTTGCCGATGCCATTTTCATTATTTTTACATGAAGAACGTGTTTTCAACTTCGCGACTTGTTCAAAAAATTAAAAATATCGACACAGGCATATAGGAATCTAGGATTTATGCACCTTTTTTTTAGTAGAGTACTATCAAAATACATAGAGCGGGTCTACAACATATCGTAGAATTCCGACTTTCCGATGCCATTTTCATTATTTTTACATGACGAACGTGTTTTAAACTTCGCGACTTGTTCAAAAAATTAAAAATATCGCCACAGGCATATAAGAATCTAGGATTTATGCACTTTTTTTTTTTGCGTAGAGTACTATCAAAATAAATAGAGCGGGTCTACAACATATCGTAGCATTCCGACTTGCCAATGCCATTTTCTTTTTTTTACACGACGAACGTGTTTTCAACTTCACGACTTGTTCAAAAAATTAAAAATATAGCCACAGGCATATAGGAATCTAGGATTTATGCACTTTTTTTTAGGTAGAGTACTATCAAAATACATAGAGCTGGTCTACAACATATCATAGTATTCTGGCTTGCCGATGCCATTTTCATTGTTTTTACACGATGAACGTGTTTTATAATTCGCGACTTGTTCAAAAAAGTAAAAATATCGCCACAGGCATATAGGAATCTAGGATTTATGCACCTTTTTTTTTTAGTAGAGTACTATCAAAATACATAGAGCGGGTCTACAACATATCGTAGCATTCTGACTTGCCGATGCCATTTTCATTATTTTTACATGACGAACGTGTTTTCAACTTCGCGACTTGTTCAAAAAACTAAAAATATCGCCACAGGCATATAGGAATCTAGGATTTATGCACTTTTTTTTTTTTGCGTAGAGTACTATCAAAATACATAGAGCGGGTCTACAACATATCGTAGTATTCAGGCTTGCCGATTCAATTTTAATTGTTTTTACACGACGAATGTGTTTTAAAATTCGCGACTTGTTCAAAAAAGTAAAAATATCGCCATAGGCATATAGGAATCTAGGATTTATGAACTTTTTTTTTGCGTAGAGTACTATAAAAATACATAGAGCTGGTCTACAACATATCATAGTATTCTGGCTTGCCGATGCCATTTTCATTTTTTTTACACGACGAACGTGTTTTCAACTTCGCAACTTGTTCAAAAAATTAAAAATATCGCCATAGGCATATAGGAATCTAGGATTTATGCACCTTTTTTTTAGTATAGTACTATCAAAATACATAGAGCGGGTCTACAACATATTGTAGCATTCCGGCTTGCGGATGCCATTTTCATTATTTTTACACGACGAACGTGTTTTATAATTCGCGACTTGTTTAAAAAATTAGAAATATCGCCACAGGCATATAGAAATCTAGGATTTATGCAATTTTTTTTAGTAGAGTACTATCAAAATAGATAGAGTGGGTCTACAACATATCGTAGCATTCCGACTTGCCGATGCCATTTTCATTATTTTTACACGACGAACGTGTTTTCAACTTCGCAACTTGTTCAAAAAATTAAAAATATCGCCATAGGCATATAGGAATCTAGGATTTATGCACCTTTTTTTTAGTATAGTACTATCAAAATACATAGAGCGGGTCTACAACATATTGTAGCATTCCGGCTTGCGGATGCCATTTTCATTATTTTTACACGACGAACGTGTTTTATAATTCGCGACTTGTTCAAAAAATTAGAAATATCGCCACAGGCATATAGAAATCTAGGATTTATGCAATTTTTTTTTTTTGCGTAGAGTACTATCAAAATACATAGATTGGGTCTACAACATATCGTATATTCCGGCTTGCCGATGCCATTTTCATTGTTTTTACATGACGAACGTGTTTTATAATTCGCGACTTGTTCAAAAAATTAAAATATCGCCACAGACATATAGGAATCTAGGATTTATGCACTTTTTTTTTAGTAGAGTACTATCAAAATACATAGAGCGGGTCTACAACATATCGTAGCATTCCGGCTTGCGGATGCCATTTTCATTGTTTTTACACGACGAACGTGTTTTATAATTCGCGACTTGTTCAAAAAATTAAAAATATCGACACAGGCATAAAGGAATCTGGGATTTATGCACTTTTTTTAGTAGAGTACTATCAAAATACATAGACCGGGTCTACAACATATCGTAGTATTCCGGCTTGCCGATGCCATTTTCATTGTTTTTACACGACGGACGTGTTTTATAATTCGTGACTTGTTCAAAAAAGTAAAAATATCGCCATAGGCATATAGGAATCTAGGATTTATGCACCTTTTTTTTAGTAGAGTACTATCAAAATACATAGAGCGGGTCTACAACATATCGTAGAATTCCGACTTGCCGATGCCATTTTCATTATTTTTACATGACGAACGTGTTTTAAACTTCGCGACTTGTTCAAAAAATAAAAAATATCGCCACAGGCATATAAGAATCTAGGATTTATGCACTTTTTTTTTTTTGCGTAGAGTACTATCAAAATACATAGAGCGGGTCTACAACATATCGTAGCATTCCGGCTTGCCGATGCCATTTTCATTTTTTTTACACGACGAACGTGTTTTAAAATTCGCGACTTGTTCAAAAAATTAAAAATTTCGCCACAGGCATATAGGAATCTAAGATTAATGAATTTTTTTTTTGCGTAGAGTACTATAAAAATACATAGAGCGGGTCTACAACATATCGTAGCATTCCGACTTGCCGATGCCATTTTCATTATTTTTACATGAAGAACGTGTTTTCAACTTCGCGACTTGTTCAAAAAATTAAAAATATCGACACAGGCATATAGGAATCTAGGATTTATGCACCTTTTTTTTAGTAGAGTACTATCAAAATACATAGAGCGGGTCTACAACATATCGTAGAATTTCGACTTGCCGATGCCATTTTCATTATTTTTACATGACGAACGTGTTTTAAACTTCGCGACTTGTTCAAAAAATTAAAAATATCGCCACAGGCATATAAGAATCTAGGATTTATGCACTTTTTTTTTTTGCGTAGAGTACTATCAAAATAAATAGAGCGGGTCTACAACATATCGTAGCATTCCGACTTGCCGATGCCATTTTCTTTTTTTTACACGACGAACGTGTTTTCAACTTCACGACTTGTTCAAAAAATTAAAAATATAGCCACAGGCATATAGGAATCTAGGATTTATGCACTTTTTTTTAGGTAGAGTACTATCAAAATACATAGAGCTGGTCTACAACATATCATAGTATTCTGGCTTGCCGATGCCATTTTCATTGTTTTTACACGATGAACGTGTTTTATAATTCGCGACTTGTTCAAAAAAGTAAAAATATCGCCACAGGCATATAGGAATCTAGGATTTATGCACCTTTTTTTTTTAGTAGAGTACTATCAAAATACATAGAGCGGGTCTACAACATATCGTAGCATTCCGGCTTGCCGATGCCATTTTCATTTTTTTTACACGACGAACGTGTTTAAAAATTCGCGACTTGTTCAAAAAATTAAAAATTTCGCCATAGGCATATAGGAATCTAAGATTAATGAACTTTTTTTTTTGCGTAGAGTACTATAAAAATACATAGAGCGGGTCTACAACATATCGTAGCATTCCGACTTGCCGATGCCATTTTCATTATTTTTACATGAAGAACGTGTTTTCAACTTCGCGACTTGTTCAAAAAATTAAAAATATCGACACAGGCATATAGGAATCTAGGATTTATGCACCTTTTTTTTAGTAGAGTACTATCAAAATACATAGAGCGGGTCTACAACATATCGTAGAATTCCGACTTGCCGATGCCATTTTCATTATTTTTACATGACGAACGTGTTTTAAACTTCGCGACTTGTTCAAAAAATTAAAAATATCGCCACAGGCATATAAGAATCTTGGATTTATGCACTTTTTTTTTTGCGTAGAGTACTATCAAAATAGATAGAGCGGGTCTACAACATATCGTAGCATTCCGACTTGCCGATGCCATTTTCTTTTTTTTACACGACGAACGTGTTTTCAACTTCACGACTTGTTCAAAAAATTAAAAATATAGCCACAGGCATATAGGAATCTAGGATTTATGCACTTTTTTTTAGGTAGAGTACTATCAAAATACATAGAGCTGGTCTACAACATATCATAGTATTCTGGCTTGCCGATGCCATTTTCATTGTTTTTACACGATGAACGTGTTTTATAATTCGCGACTTGTTCAAAAAAGTAAAAATATCGCCACAGGCATATAGGAATCTAGGATTTATGCACCTTTTTTTTTTAGTAGAGTACTATCAAAATACATAGAGCGGGTCTACAACATATCGTAGCATTCCGGCTTGCCGATGCCATTTTCATTTTTTTTACACGACGAACGTGTTTAAAAATTCGCGACTTGTTCAAAAAATTAAAAATTTCGCCATAGGCATATAGGAATCTAAGATTAATGAACTTTTTTTTTTGCGTAGAGTACTATAAAAATACATAGAGCGGGTCTACAACATATCGTAGCATTCCGACTTGCCGATGCCATTTTCATTATTTTTACATGAAGAACGTGTTTTCAACTTCGCGACTTGTTCAAAAAATTAAAAATATCGACACAGGCATATAGGAATCTAGGATTTATGCACTTTTTTTTGCGTAGAGTACTATCAAAGTACATAGACCGGGTCTACAACATATCGTAGTATTCCGGCTTGCCGATGCCATTTTCATTGTTTTTACACGACGAACGTGTTTTATAATTCGTGACTTGTTCAAAAAAGTAAAAATATCGCCATAGGCATATAGGAATCTAGGATTTATGCACCTTTTTTTTAGTATAGTACTATCAAAATACATAGAGCGGGTCTACAACATATTGTAGCATTCCGGCTTGCGGATGCCATTTTCATTGTTTTTACACGACGAACGTGTTTTATAATTCGCGACTTGTTCAAAAAATTAAAAATATCGCCACAGGCATATAGAAATCTAGGATTTATGCAATTTTTTTTTTTGCGTAGAGTACTATCAAAATACATAGATCGGGTCTACAACATATCGTATATTCCGGCTTGCCGATACCATTTTCATTGTTTTTACATGACGAACGTGTTTTATAATTCGCGACTTGTTCAAAAAATAAAAATATCGCCACAGCCATATAGGAATCTAGGATTTATGCACTTTTTTTAGTAGAGTACTATCAAAATACATAGAGCGGGTCTACAACATATCATAGCATTCCGACTTGCCGATGCCATTTTCATTATTTTTACACGACGAACGTGTTTTATAATTCGTGACCTGTTCAAAAAAGTAAAAATATCGCCATAGGCATATAGGAATCTAGGATTTATGCACCTTTTTTTTAGTAGAGTACTATCAAAATACATAGAGCGGGTCTACAACATATCGTAGAATTCCGACTTGCCGATGCCATTTTCATTATTTTTACAAGACGAACATGTTTTAAACTTTGCGACTTGTTCAAAAAATTAAAAATATCGCCACAGGCATAAAGAATCTAGGATTTATGCACTTTTTTTTTTTGCGTAGAGTACTATCAAAATACATAGAGCGGGTCTACAACATATCGTAGCATTCCGACTTGCCGATGGCATTTTCTTTTTTTTACACGACGAACGTGTTTTCAACATCGCGACTTGTTCAAAAAATTAAAATATCGCCACAGGCATATAGGAATCTAGGATTTAAGCACTTTTTTTTAGCGTAGAGTACTATCAAAATAGATAGAGTGGGTCTAAAACATATCGTAGCATTCCGACTTGCAGATGCTATTTTCATTATTTTTACACGACGAACGTGTTTTCAACTTCGCAACTTGTTCAAAAAATTAAAAATATCGCCATAGGCATATAGGAATCTTGGATTTATGCACCTTTTTTTTAGTATAGTACTATCAAAATACATAGAGCGGGTCTACAACATATTGTAGCATTCCGGCTTGCGGATGCCATTTTCATTGTTTTTACACGACGAACGTGTTTTATAATTCGCGACTTGTTCAAAAAATTAAAAATATCGCCACAGGCATATAGGAATCTAGGATTTAAGCACTTTTTTTAGCGTTGAGTACTATCAAATTACATAGAGTGGGTCTACAACATATCGTAGCATTCCGAATTGCCGATGCCATTTTCATTATTTTTACACGACGAACGTGTTTTCAACTTCGCAACTTGTTCAAAAAATTAAAAATATCGCCATAGGCATATAGGAATCTAAGATTAATGAACTTTTTTTTTGCGTAGAGTACTATAAAAATACATAGAGCGGGTCTACAACATATCGTAGCATTCCGACTTGCCGATGCCATTTTCATTATTTTTACACGACGAACGTGTTTTCAAATTCGCGACTTGTTCAAAAAATTAAAAATATCGCCACAGGCATTTAGGAATCTAGGATTTATGCACCTTTTTTTTAGTAGAGTACTATCAAAATACATAGAGCGGGTCTACGACATATCGTAGCATTCCGGCTTGCGGATGCCATTTTCATTGTTTTTACACGACGAACGTGTTTTATAATTCGCGACTTGTTCAAAAAATTAAAAATATCGACACAGGCATATAGGAATCTAGGATTTATGCACTTTTGTTTTGTAGAGTACTATCAAAATACATAGACCGGGTCTACAACATATCGTAGTATTCTGGCTTGCCGATGCCATTTTCATTGTTTTTACACGATGAACGTGTTTTATAATTCGCGACTTGTTCAAAAAAGTAAAAATATCGCCACAGGCATATAGGAATCTAGGATTTATGCACCTTTTTTTTTTAGTAGAGTACTATCAAAATACATAGAGCGGGTCTACAACATATCGTAGCATTCCGGCTTGCCGATGCCATTTTCATTTTTTTTACACGACGAACGTGTTTAAAAATTCGCGACTTGTTCAAAAAATTAAAAATTTCGCCATAGGCATATAGGAATCTAAGATTAATGAACTTTTTTTTTTGCGTAGAGTACTATAAAAATACATAGAGCGGGTCTACAACATATCGTAGCATTCCGACTTGCCGATGCCATTTTCATTATTTTTACATGAAGAACGTGTTTTCAACTTCGCGACTTGTTCAAAAAATTAAAAATATCGACACAGGCATATAGGAATCTAGGATTTATGCACTTTTTTTTGCGTAGAGTACTATCAAAGTACATAGACCGGGTCTACAACATATCGTAGTATTCCGGCTTGCCGATGCCATTTTCATTGTTTTTACACGACGAACGTGTTTTATAATTCGTGACTTGTTCAAAAAAGTAAAAATATCGCCATAGGCATATAGGAATCTAGGATTTATGCACCTTTTTTTTAGTATAGTACTATCAAAATACATAGAGCGGGTCTACAACATATTGTAGCATTCCGGCTTGCGGATGCCATTTTCATTGTTTTTACACGACGAACGTGTTTTATAATTCGCGACTTGTTCAAAAAATTAAAAATATCGCCACAGGCATATAGAAATCTAGGATTTATGCAATTTTTTTTTTTTGCGTAGAGTACTATCAAAATACATAGATCGGGTCTACAACATATCGTATATTCCGGCTTGCCGATGCCATTTTCATTGTTTTTACATGACGAACGTGTTTTATAATTCGCGACTTGTTCAAAAAATAAAAATATCGCCACAGCCATATAGGAATCTAGGATTTATGCACTTTTTTTAGTAGAGTACTATCAAAATACATAGAGCGGGTCTACAACATATCATAGCATTCCGACTTGCCGATGCCATTTTCATTATTTTTACACGACGAACGTGTTTTATAATTCGTGACCTGTTCAAAAAAGTAAAAATATCGCCATAGGCATATAGGAATCTAGGATTTATGCACCTTTTTTTTAGTAGAGTACTATCAAAATACATAGAGCGGGTCTACAACATATCGTAGAATTCCGACTTGCCGATGCCATTTTCATTATTTTTACAAGACGAACATGTTTTAAACTTTGCGACTTGTTCAAAAAATTAAAAATATCGCCACAGGCATAAAGAATCTAGGATTTATGCACTTTTTTTTTTTGCGTAGAGTACTATCAAAATACATAGAGCGGGTCTACAACATATCGTAGCATTCCGACTTGCCGATGGCATTTTCTTTTTTTTACACGACGAACGTGTTTTCAACATCGCGACTTGTTCAAAAAATTAAAATATCGCCACAGGCATATAGGAATCTAGGATTTAAGCACTTTTTTTTAGCGTAGAGTACTATCAAAATAGATAGAGTGGGTCTAAAACATATCGTAGCATTCCGACTTGCAGATGCTATTTTCATTATTTTTACACGACGAACGTGTTTTCAACTTCGCAACTTGTTCAAAAAATTAAAAATATCGCCATAGGCATATAGGAATCTTGGATTTATGCACCTTTTTTTTAGTATAGTACTATCAAAATACATAGAGCGGGTCTACAACATATTGTAGCATTCCGGCTTGCGGATGCCATTTTCATTGTTTTTACACGACGAACGTGTTTTATAATTCGCGACTTGTTCAAAAAATTAAAAATATCGCCACAGGCATATAGGAATCTAGGATTTAAGCACTTTTTTTAGCGTAGAGTACTATCAAATTACATAGAGTGGGTCTACAACATATCGTAGCATTCCGAATTGCCGATGCCATTTTCATTATTTTTACACGACGAACGTGTTTTCAACTTCGCAACTTGTTCAAAAAATTAAAAATATCGCCATAGGCATATAGGAATCTAAGATTAATGAACTTTTTTTTTGCGTAGAGTACTATAAAAATACATAGAGCGGGTCTACAACATATCGTAGCATTCCGACTTGCCGATGCCATTTTCATTATTTTTACACGACGAACGTGTTTTCAAATTCGCGACTTGTTCAAAAAATTAAAAATATCGCCACAGGCATTTAGGAATCTAGGATTTATGCACCTTTTTTTTAGTAGAGTACTATCAAAATACATAGAGCGGGTCTACAACATATCGTAGCATTCCGGCTTGCGGATGCCATTTTCATTGTTTTTACACGACGAACGTGTTTTATAATTCGCGACTTGTTCAAAAAATTAAAAATATCGACACAGGCATATAGGAATCTAGGATTTATGCACTTTTGTTTTGTAGAGTACTATCAAAATACATAGACCGGGTCTACAACATATCGTAGTATTCCGGCTTGCCGATGCCATTTTCATTGTTTTTACACGACGAACGTGTTTTATAATTCGTGACTTGTTCAAAAAAGTAAAAATATCGCCATAGGCATATAGGAATCTAGGATTTATGCACCTTTTTTTTAGTATAGTACTATCAAAATACATAGAGCGGATCTACAACATATTGTAGCATTCCGGCTTGCGGATGCCATTTTCATTGTTTTTACACGACGAACGTGTTTTATAATTCGCGACTTGTTCAAAAAATTAAAAATATTGCCACAGGCATATAGAAATCTAGGATTTATGCAATTTTTTTTTTTTGCGTAGAGTACTATCAAAATACATAGATCGGGTCTACAACATATCGTAGCATTCCGACTTGCCGATGGCATTTTCTTTTTTTTACACGACGAACGTGTTTTCAACATCGCGACTTGTTCAAAAAATTAAAATATCGCCACAGGCATATAGGAATCTAGGATTTAAGCACTTTTTTTTAGCGTAGAGTACTATCAAAATAGATAGAGTGGGTCTAAAACATATCGTAGCATTCCGACTTGCCGATGCCATTTTCATTATTTTTACACGACGAACGTGTTTTCAACTTCGCAACTTGTTCAAAAAATTAAAAATATCGCCATAGGCATATAGGAATCTTGGATTTATGCACCTTTTTTTTAGTATAGTACTATCAAAATACATAGAGCGGGTCTACAACATATTGTAGCATTCCGGCTTGCGGATGCCATTTTCATTGTTTTTACACGACGAACGTGTTTTATAATTCGCGACTTCTTCAAAAAATTAAAAATATCGCCACAGGCATATAGGAATCTAGGATATATGCACCTTTTTTTTAGTAGAGTACTATCAAAATACATAGAGCGGGTCTACAACATATCGTAGAATTCCGACTTGCCAATGCCATTTTCATTATTTTTACATGACGAACGTGTTTTAAACTTCGCGACTTGTTCAAAAAATTAAAAATATCGCCACAGGCATATAAGAATCTAGGATTTATGCACTTTTTTTTTTTTGCGTAGAGTACTATCAAAATACATAGAGCGGGTCTACAACATATCGTAGCATTCCGGCTTGCCGATGCCATTTTCATTTTTTCTACACGACGAACGTGTTTTAAAATTCGCGACTTGTTCAAAAAATTAAAAATTTCGCCACAGGCATATAGGAATCTAAGATTAATGAACTTTTTTTTTTGCGTAGAGTACTATAAAAATACATAGAGCGGGTCTACAACATATCGTAGCATTCCGACTTGCCGATGCCATTTTCATTATTTTTACATGAAGAACGTGTTTTCAACTTCGCGACTTGTTCAAAAAATTAAAAATATCGACACAGGCATATAGGAATCTAGGATTTATGCACTTTTTTTTGCGTAGAGTACTATCAAAGTACATAGACCGGGTCTACAACATATCGTAGCATTCCGGCTTGCCGATGCCATTTTCATTATTTTTACATGACGAACGTGTTTTCAACTTTGCGACTTGTTCAAAAAATTAAAAATATCGCCATAGGCATATAGGAATCTTGGATTTATGCACCTTTTTTTTAGTATAGTACTATCAAAATACATAGATCGGGTCTACAACATATCGTAGCATTCCGACTTGCCGATGGCATTTTCGTTTTTTTACACGACGAACGTGTTTTCAACTTCGCGACTTGTTCAAAAAATTAAAAATATCGCCACAGGCATATAGGAATCTAGGATTTAACCACTTTTTTTAGCGTAGAGTACTATCAAATTACATAGAGTGGGTCTACAACATATCATAGCATTCCGACTTGCCGATGCCATTTTCATTATTTTTACACGACGAACGTGTTTTCAACTTCGTGACTTGTTCAAAAAATTAAAAATATCGCCACAGGCATATAGGAATCTAGGATTTATGCACTTTTTTTTTAGTAGAGTACTATCAAAATAGATAGAGTGGGTCTACAACATATCGTAGCATTCCGAATTGCCGATGCCATTTTCATTATTTTTACACGACGAACGTGTTTTCAACTTCGCAACTTGTTCAAAAAATTAAAAATATCGCCATAGGCATATAGGAATCTAAGATTAATGAACTTTTTTTTTGCGTAGAGTACTATAAAAATACATAGAGCGGGTCTACAACATATCGTAGCATTCCGACTTGCCGATGCCATTTTCATTATTTTTACACGACGAACGTGTTTTCAAATTCGCGACTTGTTCAAAAAATTAAAAATATCGCCACAGGCATTTAGGAATCTAGGATTTATGCACCTTTTTTTTAGTAGAGTACTATCAAAATACATAGAGCGGGTCTACAACATATCGTAGCATTCCGGCTTGCGGATGCCATTTTCATTGTTTTTACACGACGAACGTGTTTTATAATTCGCGACTTGTTCAAAAAATTAAAAATATCGACACAGGCATATAGGAATCTAGGATTTACGCACTTTTGTTTTGTAGAGTACTATCAAAATACATAGACCGGGTCTACAACATATCGTAGTATTCCGGCTTGCCGATGCCATTTTCATTGTTTTTACACGACGAACGTGTTTTATAATTCGTGACTTGTTCAAAAAAGTAAAAATATCGCCATAGGCATATAGGAATCTAGGATTTATGCACCTTTTTTTTAGTATAGTACTATCAAAATACATAGAGCGGATCTACAACATATTGTAGCATTCCGGCTTGCGGATGCCATTTTCATTGTTTTTACACGACGAACGTGTTTTATAATTCGTGACTTGTTCAAAAAATTAAAAATATCGCCACAGGCATATAGAAATCTAGGATTTATGCAATTTTTTTTTTTTTGCGTAGAGTACTATCAAAATACATAGATCGGGTCTACAACATATCGTAGCATTCCGACTTGCCGATGGCATTTTCTTTTTTTTACACGACGAACGTGTTTTCAACATCGCGACTTGTTCAAAAAATTAAAATATCGCCACAGGCATATAGGAATCTAGGATTTAAGCACTTTTTTTTAGCGTAGAGTACTATCAAAATAGATAGAGTGGGTCTAAAACATATCGTAGCATTCCGACTTGCCGATGCCATTTTCATTATTTTTACACGACGAACGTGTTTTCAACTTCGCAACTTGTTCAAAAAATTAAAAATATCGCCATAGGCATATAGGAATCTTGGATTTATGCACCTTTTTTTTAGTATAGTACTATCAAAATACATAGAGCGGGTCTACAACATATTGTAGCATTCCGGCTTGCGGATGCCATTTTCATTGTTTTTACACGACGAACGTATTTTATAATTCGCGACTTCTTCAAAAAATTAAAAATATCGCCACAGGCATATAGGAATCTAGGATATATGCACCTTTTTTTTAGTAGAGTACTATCAAAATACATAGAGCGGGTCTACAACATATCGTAGAATTCCGACTTGCCAATGCCATTTTCATTATTTTTACATGACGAACGTGTTTTAAACTTCGCGACTTGTTCAAAAAATTAAAAATATCGCCACAGGCATATAAGAATCTAGGATTTATGCACTTTTTTTTTTTTGCGTAGAGTACTATCAAAATACATAGAGCGGGTCTACAACATATCGTAGCATTCCGGCTTGCCGATGCCATTTTCATTTTTTCTACACGACGAACGTGTTTTAAAATTCGCGACTTGTTCAAAAAATTAAAAATTTCGCCACAGGCATATAGGAATCTAAGATTAATGAACTTTTTTTTTTGCGTAGAGTACTATAAAAATACATAGAGCGGGTCTACAACATATCGTAGCATTCCGACTTGCCGATGCCATTTTCATTATTTTTACATGAAGAACGTGTTTTCAACTTCGCGACTTGTTCAAAAAATTAAAAATATCGACACAGGCATATAGGAATCTAGGATTTATGCACTTTTTTTTGCGTAGAGTACTATCAAAGTACATAGACCGGGTCTACAACATATCGTAGCATTCTGGCTTGCCGATGCCATTTTCATTATTTTTACATGACGAACGTGTTTTAAACTTTGCGACTTGTTCAAAAAATTAAAAATATCGCCATAGGCATATAGGAATCTTGGATTTATGCACCTTTTTTTTAGTATAGTACTATCAAAATACATAGATCGGGTCTACAACATATCGTAGCATTCCGACTTGCCGATGGCATTTTCGTTTTTTTACACGACGAACGTGTTTTCAACTTCGCGACTTGTTCAAAAAATTAAAAATATCGCCACAGGCATATAGGAATCTAGGATTTAACCACTTTTTTTAGCGTAGAGTACTATCAAATTACATGGAGTGGGTCTACAACATATCATAGCATTCCGACTTGCCGATGCCATTTTCATTATTTTTACACGACGAACGTGTTTTCAACATCGTGACTTGTTCAAAAAATTAAAAATATCGCCACAGGCATATAGGAATCTAGGATTTATGCACTTTTTTTTTAGTAGAGTACTATCAAAATAGATAGAGTGGGTCTACAACATATCGTAGCATTCCGAATTGCCGATGCCATTTTCATTATTTTTACACGACGAACGTGTTTTCAACTTCGCAACTTGTTCAAAAAATTAAAAATATCACCATAGGCATATAGGAATCTAAGATTAATGAACTTTTTTTTTGCGTAGAGTACTATAAAAATACATAGAGCGGGTCTACAACATATCGTAGTATTCCGGCTTGCCGATGCCATTTTCATTGTTTTTACACGACGAACGTGTTTTATAATTCGTGACTTGTTCAAAAAAGTAAAAATATCGCCATAGGCATATAGGAATCTAGGATTTATGCACCTTTTTTTTAGTATAGTACTATCAAAATACATAGAGCGGATCTACAACATATTGTAGCATTCCGGCTTGCGGATGCCATTTTCATTGTTTTTACACGACGAACGTGTTTTATAATTCGCGACTTGTTCAAAAAATTAAAAATATCGCCACAGGCATATAGAAATCTAGGATTTATGCAATTTTTTTTTTTTTGCGTAGAGTACTATCAAAATACATAGATCGGGTCTACAACATATCGTAGCATTCCGACTTGCCGATGGCATTTTCTTTTTTTTACACGACGAACGTGTTTTCAACATCGCGACTTGTTCAAAAAATTAAAATATCGCCACAGGCATATAGGAATCTAGGATTTAAGCACTTTTTTTTAGCGTAGAGTACTATCAAAATAGATAGAGTGGGTCTAAAACATATCGTAGCATTCCGACTTGCCGATGCCATTTTCATTATTTTTACACGACGAACGTGTTTTCAACTTCGCAACTTGTTCAAAAAATTAAAAATATCGCCATAGGCATATAGGAATCTTGGATTTATGCAACTTTTTTTTAGTATAGTACTATCAAAATACATAGAGCGGGTCTACAACATATTGTAGCATTCCGGCTTGCGGATGCCATTTTCATTGTTTTTACACGACGAACGTGTTTTATAATTCGCGACTTCTTCAAAAAATTAAAAATATCGCCACAGGCATATAGGAATCTAGGATATATGCACCTTTTTTTTAGTAGAGTACTATCAAAATACATAGAGCGGGTCTACAACATATCGTAGAATTCCGACTTGCCAATGCCATTTTCATTATTTTTACATGACGAACGTGTTTTAAACTTCGCGACTTGTTCAAAAAATTAAAAATATCGCCACAGGCATATAAGAATCTAGGATTTATGCACTTTTTTTTTTTTGCGTAGAGTACTATCAAAATACATAGAGCGGGTCTACAACATATCGTAGC
Organism: Trifolium subterraneum; assembly: GCA_951799995.1. Classification (NCBI taxonomy): domain Eukaryota; kingdom Viridiplantae; phylum Streptophyta; class Magnoliopsida; order Fabales; family Fabaceae; genus Trifolium; species Trifolium subterraneum. The sequence continues at coordinate 25,600,659 of OX637464.1, read as the reverse complement.
ATTCCGGCTTGCCGATGCCATTTTCATTTTTTCTACACGACGAACGTGTTTTAAAATTCGCGACTTGTTCAAAAAATTAAAAATTTCGCCACAGGCATATAGGAATCTAAGATTAATGAACTTTTTTTTTTGCGTAGAGTACTATAAAAATACATAGAGCGGGTCTACAACATATCGTAGCATTCCGACTTGCCGATGCCATTTTCATTATTTTTACATGAAGAACGTGTTTTCAACTTCGCGACTTGTTCAAAAAATTAAAAATATCGACACAGGCATATAGGAATCTAGGATTTATGCACTTTTTTTTGCGTAGAGTACTATCAAAGTACATAGACCGGGTCTACAACATATCGTAGCATTCTGGCTTGCCGATGCCATTTTCATTATTTTTACATGACGAACGTGTTTTAAACTTTGCGACTTGTTCAAAAAATTAAAAATATCGCCATAGGCATATAGGAATCTTGGATTTATGCACCTTTTTTTTAGTATAGTACTATCAAAATACATAGATCGGGTCTACAACATATCGTAGCATTCCGACTTGCCGATGGCATTTTCGTTTTTTTACACGACGAACGTGTTTTCAACTTCGCGACTTGTTCAAAAAATTAAAAATATCGCCACAGGCATATAGGAATCTAGGATTTAACCACTTTTTTTAGCGTAGAGTACTATCAAATTACATAGAGTGGGTCTACAACATATCATAGCATTCCGACTTGCCGATGCCATTTTCATTATTTTTACACGACGAACGTGTTTTCAACATCGTGACTTGTTCAAAAAATTAAAAATATCGCCACAGGCATATAGGAATCTAGGATTTATGCACTTTTTTTTTAGTAGAGTACTATCAAAATAGATAGAGTGGGTCTACAACATATCGTAGCATTCCGAATTGCCGATGCCATTTTCATTATTTTTACACGACGAACGTGTTTTCAACTTCGCAACTTGTTCAAAAAATTAAAAATATCACCATAGGCATATAGGAATCTAAGATTAATGAACTTTTTTTTTGCGTAGAGTACTATAAAAATACATAGAGCGGGTCTACAACATATCGTAGCATTCCGACTTGCCGATGCCATTTTCATTATTTTTACACGACGAACGTGTTTTCAAATTCGCGACTTGTTCAAAAAATTAAAAATATCGCCACAGGCATTTAGGAATCTAGGATTTATGCACCTTTTTTTTAGTAGAGTACTATCAAAATACATAGCGCGGGTCTACAACATATCGTAGCATTCCAGCTTGCGGATGCCATTTTCATTGTTTTTACACGACGAACGTGTTTTATAATTCGCGACTTGTTCAAAAAATTAAAAATATCGACACAGGCATATAGGAATCTAGGATTTATGCACTTTTGTTTTGTAGAGTACTATCAAAATACATAGACCGGGTCTACAACATATCGTAGTATTCCGGCTTGCCGATGCCATTTTCATTGTTTTTACACGACGAACGTGTTTTATAATTCGTGACTTGTTCAAAAAAGTAAAAATATCGCCATAGGCATATAGGAATCTAGGATTTATGCACCTTTTTTTTAGTATAGTACTATCAAAATACATAGAGCGGATCTACAACATATTGTAGCATTCCGGCTTGCGGATGCCATTTTCATTGTTTTTACACGACGAACGTGTTTTATAATTCGCGACTTGTTCAAAAAATTAAAAATATCGCCACAGGCATATAGAAATCTAGGATTTATGCAATTTTTTTTTTTTTTGCGTAGAGTACTATCAAAATACATAGATCGGGTCTACAACATATCGTAGCATTCCGACTTGCCGATGGCATTTTCTTTTTTTTACACGACGAACGTGTTTTCAACATCGCGACTTGTTCAAAAAATTAAAATATCGCCACAGGCATATAGGAATCTAGGATTTAAGCACTTTTTTTTAGCGTAGAGTACTATCAAAATAGATAGAGTGGGTCTAAAACATATCGTAGCATTCCGACTTGCCGATGCCATTTTCATTATTTTTACACGACGAACGTGTTTTCAACTTCGCAACTTGTTCAAAAAATTAAAAATATCGCCATAGGCATATAGGAATCTTGGATTTATGCACCTTTTTTTTAGTATAGTACTATCAAAATACATAGAGCGGGTCTACAACATATTGTAGCATTCCGGCTTGCGGATGCCATTTTCATTGTTTTTACACGACGAACGTGTTTTATAATTCGCGACTTCTTCAAAAAATTAAAAATATCGCCACAGGCATATAGGAATCTAGGATATATGCACCTTTTTTTTAGTAGAGTACTATCAAAATACATAGAGCGGGTCTACAACATATCGTAGAATTCCGACTTGCCAATGCCATTTTCATTATTTTTACATGACGAACGTGTTTTAAACTTCGCGACTTGTTCAAAAAATTAAAAATATCGCCACAGGCATATAAGAATCTAGGATTTATGCACTTTTTTTTTTTTGCGTAGAGTACTATCAAAATACATAGAGCGGGTCTACAACATATCGTAGCATTCCGGCTTGCCGATGCCATTTTCATTTTTTCTACACGACGAACGTGTTTTAAAATTCGCGACTTGTTCAAAAAATTAAAAATTTCGCCACAGGCATATAGGAATCTAAGATTAATGAACTTTTTTTTTTGCGTAGAGTACTATAAAAATACATAGAGCGGGTCTACAACATATCGTAGCATTCCGACTTGCCGATGCCATTTTCATTATTTTTACATGAAGAACGTGTTTTCAACTTCGCGACTTGTTCAAAAAATTAAAAATATCGACACAGGCATATAGGAATCTAGGATTTATGCACTTTTTTTTGCGTAGAGTACTATCAAAGTAGATAGACCGGGTCTACAACATATCGTAGCATTCTGGCTTGCCGATGCCATTTTCATTATTTTTACATGACGAACGTGTTTTAAACTTTGCGACTTGTTCAAAAAATTAAAAATATCGCCATAGGCATATAGGAATCTTGGATTTATGCACCTTTTTTTTAGTATAGTACTATCAAAATACATAGATCGGGTCTACAACATATCGTAGCATTCCGACTTGCCGATGGCATTTTCGTTTTTTTACACGACGAACGTGTTTTCAACTTCGCGACTTGTTCAAAAAATTAAAAATATCGCCACAGGCATATAGGAATCTAGGATTTAACCACTTTTTTTAGCGTAGAGTACTATCAAATTACATAGAGTGGGTCTACAACATATCATAGCATTCCGACTTGCCGATGCCATTTTCATTATTTTTACACGACGAACGTGTTTTCAACTTCGTGACTTGTTCAAAAAATTAAAAATATCGCCACAGGCATATAGGAATCTAGGATTTATGCACTTTTTTTTTAGTAGAGTACTATCAAAATAGATAGAGTGGGTCTACAACATATCGTAGCATTCCGAATTGCCGATGCCATTTTCATTATTTTTACACGACGAACGTGTTTTCAACTTCGCAACTTGTTCAAAAAATTAAAAATATCGCCATAGGCATATAGGAATCTAAGATTAATGAACTTTTTTTTTGCGTAGAGTACTATAAAAATACATAGAGCGGGTCTACAACATATCGTAGCATTCCGACTTGCCGATGCCATTTTCATTATTTTTACACGACGAACGTGTTTTCAAATTCGCGACTTGTTCAAAAAATTAAAAATATCGCCACAGGCATTTAGGAATCTAGGATTTATGCACCTTTTTTTTAGTAGAGTACTATCAAAATACATAGAGCGGGTCTACAACATATCGTAGCATTCCGGCTTGCGGATGCCATTTTCATTGTTTTTACACGATTAACGTGTTTTATAATTCGCGACTTGTTCAAAAAATTAAAAATATCGCCACAGGCATTTAGGAATCTAGGATTTATGCACCTTTTTTTTAGTAGAGTACTATCAAAATACATAGAGCGGGTCTACAACATATCGTAGCATTCCGGCTTGCGGATGCCATTTTCATTGTTTTTACACGATTAACGTGTTTTATAATTCGCGACTTGTTCAAAAAATTAAAAATATCGACACAGGCATATAGGAATCTAGGATTTATGCACTTTTGTTTTGTAGAGTACTATCAAAATACATAGACCGGTTCTACAACATATCGTAGTATTCCGGCTTGCCGATGCCATTTTCATTGTTTTTACACGACGAACGTGTTTTATAATTCGTGACTTGTTCAAAAAAGTAAAAATATCGCCATAGGCATATAGGAATCTAGGATTTATGCACCTTTTTTTTAGTATAGTACTATCAAAATACATAGAGCGGATCTACAACATATTGTAGCATTCCGGCTTGCGGATGCCATTTTCATTGTTTTTACACGACGAACGTGTTTTATAATTCGCGACTTGTTCAAAAAATTAAAAATATCGCCACAGGCATATAGAAATCTAGGATTTATGCAATTTTTTTTTTTTTGCGTAGAGTACTATCAAAATACATAGATCGGGTCTACAACATATCGTAGCATTCCGACTTGCCGATGGCATTTTCTTTTTTTTACACGACGAACGTGTTTTCAACATCGCGACTTGTTCAAAAAATTAAAATATCGCCACAGGCATATAGGAATCTAGGATTTAAGCACTTTTTTTTAGCGTAGAGTACTATCAAAATAGATAGAGTGGGTCTAAAACATATCGTAGCATTCCGACTTGCCGATGCCATTTTCATTATTTTTACACGACGAACGTGTTTTCAACTTCGCAACTTGTTCAAAAAATTAAAAATATCGCCATAGGCATATAGGAATCTTGGATTTATGCACCTTTTTTTTAGTATAGTACTATCAAAATACATAGAGCGGGTCTACAACATATTGTAGCATTCCGGCTTGCGGATGCCATTTTCATTGTTTTTACACGACGAACGTGTTTTATAATTCGCGACTTCTTCAAAAAATTAAAAATATCGCCACAGGCATATAGGAATCTAGGATATATGCACCTTTTTTTTAGTAGAGTACTATCAAAATACATAGAGCGGGTCTACAACATATCGTAGAATTCCGACTTGCCAATGCCATTTTCATTATTTTTACATGACGAACGTGTTTTAAACTTCGCGACTTGTTCAAAAAATTAAAAATATCGCCACAGCCATATAAGAATCTAGGATTTATGCACTTTTTTTTTTTTGCGTAGAGTACTATCAAAATACATAGAGCGGGTCTACAACATATCGTAGCATTCCGGCTTGCCGATGCCATTTTCATTTTTTTTACACGACGAACGTGTTTTAAAATTCGCGACTTGTTCAAAAAATTAAAAATTTCGCCACAGGCATATAGGAATCTAAGATTAATGAACTTTTTTTTTTGCGTAGAGTACTATAAAAATACATAGAGCGGGTCTACAACATATCGTAGCATTCCGACTTGCCGATGCCATTTTCATTATTTTTACATGAAGAACGTGTTTTCAACTTCGCGACTTGTTCAAAAAATTAAAAATATCGACACAGGCATATAGGAATCTAGGATTTATGCACTTTTTTTTGCGTAGAGTACTATCAAAGTACATAGACCGGGTCTACAACATATCGTAGCATTCCGGCTTGCCGATGCCATTTTCATTATTTTTACATGACGAACGTGTTTTAAACTTTGCGACTTGTTCAAAAAATTAAAAATATCGCCACAGGCATATAAGAATCTAGGATTTATGCACTTTTTTTCTTTGCGTAGAGTACTATCAAAATACATAGAGCGGGTCTACAACATATCGTAGCATTCCGACTTGCCGATGGCATTTTCTTTTTTTTACACGACGAACGTGTTTTCAACTTCGCGACTTGTTCAAAAAATTAAAAATATCGCCACAGGCATATAGGAATCTAGGATTTAAGCACTTTTTTTAGCGTAGAGTACTATCAAATTACATAGAGTGGGTCTACAACATATCATAGCATTCCGACTTGCCGAGGCCATTTTCATTATTTTTACACGACGAACGTGTTTTCAACTTCGTGACTTGTTCAAAAAATTAAAAATATCGCCACAGGCATATAGGAATCTAGGATTTATGCACTTTTTTTTTAGTAGAGTACTATCAAAATAGATAGAGTGGGTCTACAACATATCGTAGCATTCCGACTTGCCGATGCCATTTTCATTATTTTTACACGACGAACGTGTTTTCAACTTCGCAACTTGTTCAAAAAATTAAAAATATCGCCATAGGCATATAGGAATCTAAGATTAATGAACTTTTTTTTTGCGTAGAGTACTATAAAAATACATAGAGCGGGTCTACAACATATCGTAGCATTCCGACTTGCCGATGCCATTTTCATTATTTTTACACGACGAACGTGTTTTCAAATTCGCGACTTGTTCAAAAAATTAAAAATATCGCCATAGGCATTTAGGAATCTAGGATTTATGCACCTTTTTTTTAGTAGAGTACTATCAAAATACATAGAGCGGGTCTACAACATATCGTAGCATTTCGGCTTGCGGATGCCATTTTCATTGTTTTTACACGACGAACGTGTTTTATAATTCGCGACTTGTTCAAAAAATTAAAAATATCGACACAGGCATATAGGAATCTAGGATTTATGCACTTTTTTTTTTGTAGAGTACTATCAAAATACATAGACCGGGTCTACAACATATCGTAGTATTCCGGCTTGCCGATGCCATTTTCATTGTTTTTACACGACGAACGTGTTTTATAATTCGTGACTTGTTCAAAAAAGTAAAAATATCGCCATAGGCATATAGGAATCTAGGATTTATGCACCTTTTTTTTAGTATAGTACTATCAAAATACATAGGGCGGGTCTACAACATATTGTAGCATTCCGGCTTGCGGATGCCATTTTCATTGTTTTTACACGACGAACGTGTTTTATAATTCGCGACTTGTTCAAAAAATTAAAAATATCGCCACAGGCATATAGAAATCTAGGATTTATGCAATTTTTTTTTTTTGCGTAGAGTACTATCAAAATACATAGATCGGGTCTACAACATATCGTAGCATTCCGACTTGCCGATGGCATTTTCTTTTTTTTACACGACGAACGTGTTTTCAACATCACGACTTGTTCAAAAAATTAAAATATCGCCACAGGCATATAGGAATCTAGGATTTAAGCACTTTTTTTTAGCGTAGAGTACTATCAAAATAGATAGAGTGGGTCTAAAACATATCGTAGCATTCCGACTTGCCGATGCCATTTTCATTATTTTTACACGACGAACGTGTTTTCAACTTCGCAACTTGTTCAAAAAATTAAAAATATCGCCATAGGCATATAGGAATCTTGGATTTATGCACCTTTTTTTTAGTATAGTACTATCAAAATACATAGAGCGGGTCTACAACATATTGTAGCATTCCGACTTGCGGATGCCATTTTCATTGTTTTTACACGACGAACGTGTTTTATAATTCGCGACTTCTTCAAAAAATTAAAAATATCGCCACAGGCATATAGGAATCTAGGATATATGCACCTTTTTTTTAGTAGAGTACTATCAAAATACATAGAGCGGGTCTACAACATATCGTAGAATTCCGACTTGCCAATGCCATTTTCATTATTTTTACATGACGAACGTGTTTTAAACTTCGCGACTTGTTCAAAAAATTAAAAATATCGCCACAGGCATATAAGAATCTAGGATTTATGCACTTTTTTTTTTGCGTAGAGTACTATCAAAATACATAGAGCGGGTCTACAACATATCGTAGCATTCCGGCTTGCCGATGCCATTTTCATTTTTTTTACACGACGAACGTGTTTTAAAATTCGCGACTTGTTCAAAAAATTAAAAATTTCGCCACAGGCATATAGGAATCTAAGATTAATGAACTTTTTTTTTTGCGTAGAGTACTATAAAAATACATAGAGCGGGTCTACAACATATCGTAGCATTCCGACTTGCCGATGCCATTTTCATTATTTTTACATGAAGAACGTGTTTTCAACTTCGCGACTTGTTCAAAAAATTAAAAATATCGACACAGGCATATAGGAATCTAGGATTTATGCACTTTTTTTTGCGTAGAGTACTATCAAAGTACATAGACCGGGTCTACAACATATCGTAGCATTCCGGCTTGCCGATGCCATTTTCATTATTTTTACATGACGAACGTGTTTTAAACTTTGCGACTTGTTCAAAAAATTAAAAATATCGCCACAGGCATATAAGAATCTAGGATTTATGCACTTTTTTTTTTTGCGTAGAGTACTATCAAAATACATAGAGCGGGTCTACAACATATCGTAGCATTCCGACTTGCCGATGGCATTTTCTTTTTTTTACACGACGAACGTGTTTTCAACTTCGCGACTTGTTCAAAAAATTAAAAATATCGCCACAGGCATATAGGAATCTAGGATTTAAGCACTTTTTTTAGCGTAGAGTACTATCAAATTACATAGAGTGGGTCTACAACATATCATAGCATTCCGACTTGCCGAGGCCATTTTCATTATTTTTACACGACGAACGTGTTTTCAACTTCGTGACTTGTTCAAAAAATTAAAAATATCGCCACAGGCATATAGGAATCTAGGATTTATGCACTTTTTTTTTAGTAGAGTACTATCAAAATAGATAGAGTGGGTCTACAACATATCGTAGCATTCCGACTTGCCGATGCCATTTTCATTATTTTTACACGACGAACGTGTTTTCAACTTCGCAACTTGTTCAAAAAATTAAAAATATCGCCATAGGCATATAGGAATCTAAGATTAATGAACTTTCTTTTTGCGTAGAGTACTATAAAAATACATAGAGCGGGTCTACAACATATCGTAGCATTCCGACTTGCCGATGCCATTTTCATTATTTTTACACGACGAACGTGTTTTCAAATTCGCGACTTGTTCAAAAAATTAAAAATATCGCCATAGGCATTTAGGAATCTAGGATTTATGCACCTTTTTTTTAGTAGAGTACTATCAAAATACATAGAGCGGGTCTACAACATATCGTAGCATTTCGGCTTGCGGATGCCATTTTCATTGTTTTTACACGACGAACGTGTTTTATAATTCGCGACTTGTTCAAAAAATTAAAAATATCGACACAGGCATATAGGAATCTAGGATTTATGCACTTTTTTTTTTGTAGAGTACTATCAAAATACATAGACCGGGTCTACAACATATCGTAGTATTCCGGCTTGCCGATGCCATTTTCATTGTTTTTACACGACGAACGTGTTTTATAATTCGTGACTTGTTCAAAAAAGTAAAAATATCGCCATAGGCATATAGGAATCTAGGATTTATGCACCTTTTTTTTAGTATAGTACTATCAAAATACATAGGGCGGGTCTACAACATATTGTAGCATTCCGGCTTGCGGATGCCATTTTCATTGTTTTTACACGACGAACGTGTTTTATAATTCGCGACTTGTTCAAAAAATTAAAAATATCGCCACAGGCATATAGAAATCTAGGATTTATGCAATTTTTTTTTTTTGCGTAGAGTACTATCAAAATACATAGATCGGGTCTACAACATATCGTAGCATTCCGACTTGCCGATGGCATTTTCTTTTTTTTACACGACGAACGTGTTTTCAACATCGCGACTTGTTCAAAAAATTAAAATATCGCCACAGGCATATAGGAATCTAGGATTTAAGCACTTTTTTTTAGCGTAGAGTACTATCAAAATAGATAGAGTGGGTCTAAAACATATCGTAGCATTCCGACTTGCCGATGCCATTTTCATTATTTTTACACGACGAACGTGTTTTCAACTTCGCAACTTGTTCAAAAAATTAAAAATATCGCCATAGGCATATAGGAATCTTGGATTTATGCACCTTTTTTTTAGTATAGTACTATCAAAATACATAGAGCGGGTCTACAACATATTGTAGCATTCCGGCTTGCGGATGCCATTTTTGATTGTTTTTACACGACGAACGTGTTTTATAATTCGCGACTTCTTCAAAAAATTAAAAATATCGCCACAGGCATATAGGAATCTAGGATATATGCACCTTTTTTTTAGTAGAGTACTATCAAAATACATAGAGCGGGTCTACAACATATCGTAGAATTCCGACTTGCCAATGCCATTTTCATTATTTTTACATGACGAACGTGTTTTAAACTTCGCGACTTGTTCAAAAAATTAAAAATATCGCCACAGGCATATAAGAATCTAGGATTTATGCACTTTTTTTTTTTGCGTAGAGTACTATCAAAATACATAGAGCGGGTCTACAACATATCGTAGCATTCCGGCTTGCCGATGCCATTTTCATTTTTTTTACACGACGAACGTGTTTTAAAATTCGCGACTTGTTCAAAAAATTAAAAATTTCGCCACAGGCATATAGGAATCTAAGATTAATGAACTTTTTTTTTTGCGTAGAGTACTATAAAAATACATAGAGCGGGTCTACAACATATCGTAGCATTCCGACTTGCCGATGCCATTTTCATTATTTTTACATGAAGAACGTGTTTTCAACTTCGCGACTTGTTCAAAAAATTAAAAATATCGACACAGGCATATAGGAATCTAGGATTTATGCACTTTTTTTTGCGTAGAGTACTATCAAAGTACATAGACCGGGTCTACAACATATCGTAGCATTCCGGCTTGCCGATGCCATTTTCATTATTTTTACATGACGAACGTGTTTTAAACTTTGCGACTTGTTCAAAAAATTAAAAATATCGCCACAGGCATATAAGAATCTAGGATTTATGCACTTTTTTTTTTTGCGTAGAGTACTATCAAAATACATAGAGCGGGTCTACAACATATCGTAGCATTCCGACTTGCCGATGGCATTTTCTTTTTTTTACACGACGAACGTGTTTTCAACTTCGCGACTTGTTCAAAAAATTAAAAATATCGCCACAGGCATATAGGAATCTAGGATTTAAGCACTTTTTTTAGCGTAGAGTACTATCAAATTACATAGAGTGGGTCTACAACATATCATAGCATTCCGACTTGCCGAGGCCATTTTCATTATTTTTACACGACGAACGTGTTTTCAACTTCGTGACTTGTTCAAAAAATTAAAAATATCGCCACAGGCATATAGGAATCTAGGATTTATGCACTTTTTTTTTAGTAGAGTACTATCAAAATAGATAGAGTGGGTCTACAAGATATCGTAGCATTCCGACTTGCCGATGCCATTTTCATTATTTTTACACGACGAACGTGTTTTCAACTTCGCAACTTGTTCAAAAAATTAAAAATATCGCCATAGGCATATAGGAATCTAAGATTAATGAACTTTTTTTTTGCGTAGAGTACTATAAAAATACATAGAGCGGGTCTACAACATATCGTAGCATTCCGACTTGCCGATGCCATTTTCATTATTTTTACACGACGAACGTGTTTTCAAATTCGCGACTTGTTCAAAAAATTAAAAATATCGCCATAGGCATTTAGGAATCTAGGATTTATGCACCTTTTTTTTAGTAGAGTACTATCAAAATACATAGAGCGGGTCTACAACATATCGTAGCATTTCGGCTTGCGGATGCCATTTTCATTGTTTTTACACGACGAACGTGTTTTATAATTCGCGACTTGTTCAAAAAATTAAAAATATCGACACAGGCATATAGGAATCTAGGATTTATGCACTTTTTTTTTTGTAGAGTACTATCAAAATACATAGACCGGGTCTACAACATATCGTAGTATTCCGGCTTGCCGATGCCATTTTCATTGTTTTTACACGACGAACGTGTTTTATAATTCGTGACTTGTTCAAAAAAGTAAAAATATCGCCATAGGCATATAGGAATCTAGGATTTATGCACCTTTTTTTTAGTATAGTACTATCAAAATACATAGGGCGGGTCTACAACATATTGTAGCATTCCGGCTTGCGGATGCCATTTTCATTGTTTTTACACGACGAACGTGTTTTATAATTCGCGACTTGTTCAAAAAATTAAAAATATCGCCACAGGCATATAGAAATCTAGGATTTATGCAATTTTTTTTTTTTGCGTAGAGTACTATCAAAATTCATAGATCGGGTCTACAACATATCGTAGCATTCCGACTTGCCGATGGCATTTTCTTTTTTTTACACGACGAACGTGTTTTCAACATCGCGACTTGTTCAAAAAATTAAAATATCGCCACAGGCATATAGGAATCTAGGATTTAAGCACTTTTTTTTAGCGTAGAGTACTATCAAAATAGATAGAGTGGGTCTAAAACATATCGTAGCATTCCGACTTGCCGATGCCATTTTCATTATTTTTACACGACGAACGTGTTTTCAACTTCGCAACTTGTTCAAAAAATTAAAAATATCGCCATAGGCATATAGGAATCTTGGATTTATGCACCTTTTTTTTAGTATAGTACTATCAAAATACATAGAGCGGGTCTACAACATATTGTAGCATTCCGGCTTGCGGATGCCATTTTCATTGTTTTTACACGACGAACGTGTTTTATAATTCGCGACTTGTTCAAAAAATTAAAAATATCGCCACAGGCATATAGGAATCTAGGATTTATGCACCTTTTTTTTAGTAGAGTACTATCAAAATACATAGAGCGGGTCTACAACATATCGTAGAATTCCGACTTGCCAATGCCATTTTCATTATTTTTACATGACGAACGTGTTTTAAACTTCGCGACTTGTTCAAAAAATTAAAAATATCGCCACAGGCATATAAGAATCTAGGATTTATGCACTTTTTTTTTTTTGCGTAGAGTACTATCAAAATACATAGAGCGGGTCTACAACATATCGTAGCATTCCGGCTTGCCGATGCCATTTTCATTTTTTTTACACGACGAACGTGTTTTAAAATTCGCGACTTGTTCAAAAAATTAAAAATTTCGCCACAGGAATATAGGAATCTAAGATTAATGAACTTTTTTTTTTGCGTAGAGTACTATAAAAATACATAGAGCGGGTCTACAACATATCGTAGCATTCCGACTTGCCGATGCCATTTTCATTATTTTTACATGAAGAACGTGTTTTCAACTTCGCGACTTGTTCAAAAAATTAAAAATATCGACACAGGCATATAGGAATCTAGGATTTATGCACTTTTTTTTAGTAGAGTACTATCAAAGTACATAGACCGGGTCTACAACATATCGTAGTATTCCGGCTTGCCGATGCCATTTTCATTGTTTTTACACGACAGACGTGTTTTATAATTCGTGACTTGTTCAAAAAAGTAAAAATATCGCCATAGGCATATAGGAATCTAGGATTTATGCACCTTTTTTTTAGTAGAGTACTATCAAAATACATAGAGCGGGTCTACAACATATCGTAGAATTCCGACTTGCCGATGCCATTTTCATTATTTTTACATGACGAACGTGTTTTAAACTTTGTGACTTGTTCAAAAAATTAAAAATATCGCCACAGGCATAAAGAATCTAGGATTTATGCACTTTTTTTTTAGCGTAGAGTACTATCAAAATACATAGAGCGGGTCAACAACATATCGTAGCATTCCGACTTGCCGATGGCATTTTCTTTTTTTTACACGACGAACGTGTTTTCAACTTCGCGACTTGTTCAAAAAATTAAAATATCGCCACAGGCATATAGGAATCTAGGATTTAAGCACTTTTTTTTAGCGTAGAGTACTATCAAAATAGATAGAGTGGGTCTACAACATATCGTAGCATTCCGACTTGCCGATGCCATTTTCATTATTTTTACACGACGAACGTGTTTTCAACTTCGCAACTTGTTCAAAAAATTAAAAATATCGCCATAGGCATATAGGAATCTTGGATTTATGCACCTTTTTTTTAGTATAGTACTATCAAAATACATAGAGCGGGTCTACAACATATTGTAGCATTCCGGCTTGCGGATGCCATTTTCATTGTTTTTACACGACGAACGTGTTTTATAATTCGCGACTTGTTCAAAAAATTAAAAATATCGCCACAGGCATATAGAAATCTAGGATTTATGCAATTTTTTTTTTTTTGCGTAGAGTACTATCAAAATACATAGATCGGGTCTACAACATATCGTAGCATTCCGGCTTGCCGATGCCATTTTCATTTTTTTTACACGACGAACGTGTTTTAAAATTCGCGACTTGTTCAAAAAATTAAAAATTTCGCCACAGGCATATAGGAATCTAAGATTAATGAACTTTTTTTTTTGCGTAGAGTACTATAAAAATACATAGAGCGGGTCTACAACATATCGTAGCATTCCGACTTGCCGATGCCATTTTCATTATTTTTACATGAAGAACGTGTTTTCAACTTCGCGACTTGTTCAAAAAATTAAAAATATCGACACAGGCATATAGGAATCTAGGATTTATGCACTTTTTTTTGCGTAGAGTACTATCAAAGTACATAGACCGGGTCTACAACATATCGTAGCATTCCGGCTTGCCGATGCCATTTTCATTATTTTTACATGACGAACGTGTTTTAAACTTTGCGACTTGTTCAAAAAATTAAAAATATCGCCACAGGCATATAAGAATCTAGGATTTATGCACTTTTTTTTTTTGCGTAGAGTACTATCAAAATACATAGAGCGGGTCTACAACATATCGTAGCATTCCGACTTGCCGATGGCATTTTCTTTTTTTTACACGACGAACGTGTTTTCAACTTCGCGACTTGTTCAAAAAATTAAAAATATCGCCACAGGCATATAGGAATCTAGGATTTAAGCACTTTTTTTAGCGTAGAGTACTATCAAATTACATAGAGTGGGTCTACAACATATCATAGCATTCCGACTTGCCGAGGCCATTTTCATTATTTTTACACGACGAACGTGTTTTCAACTTCGTGACTTGTTCAAAAAATTAAAAATATCGCCACAGGCATATAGGAATCTAGGATTTATGCACTTTTTTTTTAGTAGAGTACTATCAAAATAGATAGAGTGGGTCTACAAGATATCGTAGCATTCCGACTTGCCGATGCCATTTTCATTATTTTTACACGACGAACGTGTTTTCAACTTCGCAACTTGTTCAAAAAATTAAAAATATCGCCATAGGCATATAGGAATCTAAGATTAATGAACTTTTTTTTTGCGTAGAGTACTATAAAAATACATAGAGCGGGTCTACAACATATCGTAGCATTCCGACTTGCCGATGCCATTTTCATTATTTTTACACGACGAACGTGTTTTCAAATTCGCGACTTGTTCAAAAAATTAAAAATATCGCCATAGGCATTTAGGAATCTAGGATTTATGCACCTTTTTTTTAGTAGAGTACTATCAAAATACATAGAGCGGGTCTACAACATATCGTAGCATTTCGGCTTGCGGATGCCATTTTCATTGTTTTTACACGACGAACGTGTTTTATAATTCGCGACTTGTTCAAAAAATTAAAAATATCGACACAGGCATATAGGAATCTAGGATTTATGCACTTTTTTTTTTGTAGAGTACTATCAAAATACATAGACCGGGTCTACAACATATCGTAGTATTCCGGCTTGCCGATGCCATTTTCATTGTTTTTACACGACGAACGTGTTTTATAATTCGTGACTTGTTCAAAAAAGTAAAAATATCGCCATAGGCATATAGGAATCTAGGATTTATGCACCTTTTTTTTAGTATAGTACTATCAAAATACATAGGGCGGGTCTACAACATATTGTAGCATTCCGGCTTGCGGATGCCATTTTCATTGTTTTTACACGACGAACGTGTTTTATAATTCGCGACTTGTTCAAAAAATTAAAAATATCGCCACAGGCATATAGAAATCTAGGATTTATGCAATTTTTTTTTTTTGCGTAGAGTACTATCAAAATACATAGATCGGGTCTACAACATATCGTAGCATTCCGACTTGCCGATGGCATTTTCTTTTTTTTACACGACGAACGTGTTTTCAACATCGCGACTTGTTCAAAAAATTAAAATATCGCCACAGGCATATAGGAATCTAGGATTTAAGCACTTTTTTTTAGCGTAGAGTACTATCAAAATAGATAGAGTGGGTCTAAAACATATCGTAGCATTCCGACTTGCCGATGCCATTTTCATTATTTTTACACGACGAACGTGTTTTCAACTTAGCAACTTGTTCAAAAAATTAAAAATATCGCCATAGGCATATAGGAATCTTGGATTTATGCACCTTTTTTTTAGTATAGTACTATCAAAATACATAGAGCGGGTCTACAACATATTGTAGCATTCCGGCTTGCGGATGCCATTTTCATTGTTTTTACACGACGAACGTGTTTTATAATTCGCGACTTCTTCAAAAAATTAAAAATATCGCCACAGGCATATAGGAATCTAGGATATATGCACCTTTTTTTTAGTAGAGTACTATCAAAATACATAGAGCGGGTCTACAACATATCGTAGAATTCCGACTTGCCAATGCCATTTTCATTATTTTTACATGACGAACGTGTTTTAAACTTCGCGACTTGTTCAAAAAATTAAAAATATCGCCACAGGCATATAAGAATCTAGGATTTATGCACTTTTTTTTTTTGCGTAGAGTACTATCAAAATACATAGAGCGGGTCTACAACATATCGTAGCATTCCGGCTTGCCGATGCCATTTTCATTTTTTTTACACGACGAACGTGTTTTAAAATTCGCGACTTGTTCAAAAAATTAAAAATTTCGCCACAGGCATATAGGAATCTAAGATTAATGAACTTTTTTTTTTGCGTAGAGTACTATAAAAATACATAGAGCGGGTCTACAACATATCGTAGCATTCCGACTTGCCGATGCCATTTTCATTATTTTTACATGAAGAACGTGTTTTCAACTTCGCGACTTGTTCAAAAAATTAAAAATATCGACACAGGCATATAGGAATCTAGGATTTATGCACTTTTTTTTGCGTAGAGTACTATCAAAGTACATAGACCGGGTCTACAACATATCGTAGCATTCCGGCTTGCCGATGCCATTTTCATTATTTTTACATGACGAACGTGTTTTAAACTTTGCGACTTGTTCAAAAAATTAAAAATATCGCCACAGGCATATAAGAATCTAGGATTTATGCACTTTTTTTTTTTGCGTAGAGTACTATCAAAATACATAGAGCGGGTCTACAACATATCGTAGCATTCCGACTTGCCGATGGCATTTTCTTTTTTTTACACGACGAACGTGTTTTCAACTTCGCGACTTGTTCAAAAAATTAAAAATATCGCCACAGGCATATAGGAATCTAGGATTTAAGCACTTTTTTTAGCGTAGAGTACTATCAAATTACATAGAGTGGGTCTACAACATATCATAGCATTCCGACTTGCCGAGGCCATTTTCATTATTTTTACACGACGAACGTGTTTTCAACTTCGTGACTTGTTCAAAAAATTAAAAATATCGCCACAGGCATATAGGAATCTAGGATTTATGCACTTTTTTTTTAGTAGAGTACTATCAAAATAGATAGAGTGGGTCTACAACATATCGTAGCATTCCGACTTGCCGATGCCATTTTCATTATTTTTACACGACGAACGTGTTTTCAACTTCGCAACTTGTTCAAAAAATTAAAAATATCGCCATAGGCATATAGGAATCTAAGATTAATGAACTTTTTTTTTGCGTAGAGTACTATAAAAATACATAGAGCGGGTCTACAACATATCGTAGCATTCCGACTTGCCGATGCCATTTTCATTATTTTTACACGACGAACGTGTTTTCAAATTCGCGACTTGTTCAAAAAATTAAAAATATCGCCATAGGCATTTAGGAATCTAGGATTTATGCACCTTTTTTTTAGTAGAGTACTATCAAAATACATAGAGCGGGTCTACAACATATCGTAGCATTTCGGCTTGCGGATGCCATTTTCATTGTTTTTACACGACGAACGTGTTTTATAATTCGCGACTTGTTCAAAAAATTAAAAATATCGACACAGGCATATAGGAATCTAGGATTTATGCACTTTTTTTTTTGTAGAGTACTATCAAAATACATAGACCGGGTCTACAACATATCGTAGTATTCCGGCTTGCCGATGCCATTTTCATTGTTTTTACACGACGAACGTGTTTTATAATTCGTGACTTGTTCAAAAAAGTAAAAATATCGCCATAGGCATATAGGAATCTAGGATTTATGCACCTTTTTTTTAGTATAGTACTATCAAAATACATAGGGCGGGTCTACAACATATTGTAGCATTCCGGCTTGCGGATGCCATTTTCATTGTTTTTACACGACGAACGTGTTTTATAATTCGCGACTTGTTCAAAAAATTAAAAATATCGTCACAGGCATATAGAAATCTAGGATTTATGCAATTTTTTTTTTTTGCGTAGAGTACTATCAAAATTCATAGATCGGGTCTACAACATATCGTAGCATTCCGACTTGCCGATGGCATTTTCTTTTTTTTACACGATGAACGTGTTTTCAACATCGCGACTTGTTCAAAAAATTAAAATATCGCCACAGGCATATAGGAATCTAGGATTTAAGCACTTTTTTTTAGCGTAGAGTACTATCAAAATAGATAGAGTGGGTCTAAAACATATCGTAGCATTCCGACTTGCCGATGCCATTTTCATTATTTTTACACGACGAACGTGTTTTCAACTTCGCAACTTGTTCAAAAAATTAAAAATATCGCCATAGGCATATAGGAATCTTGGATTTATGCACCTTTTTTTTAGTATAGTACTATCAAAATACATAGAGCGGGTCTACAACATATTGTAGCATTCCGGCTTGCGGATGCCATTTTCATTGTTTTTACACGACGAACGTGTTTTATAATTCGCGACTTGTTCAAAAAATTAAAAATATCGCCACAGGCATATAGGAATCTAGGATTTATGCACCTTTTTTTTAGTAGAGTACTATCAAAATACATAGAGCGGGTCTACAACATATCGTAGAATTCCGACTTGCCAATGCCATTTTCATTATTTTTACATGACGAACGTGTTTTAAACTTCGCGACTTGTTCAAAAAATTAAAAATATCGCCACAGGCATATAAGAATCTAGGATTTATGCACTTTTTTTTTTTGCGTAGAGTACTATCAAAATACATAGAGCGGGTCTACAACATATCGTAGCATTCCGGCTTGCCGATGCCATTTTCATTTTTTTTACACGACGAACGTGTTTTAAAATTCGCGACTTGTTCAAAAAATTAAAAATTTCGCCACAGGAATATAGGAATCTAAGATTAATGAACTTTTTTTTTTGCGTAGAGTACTATAAAAATACATAGAGCGGGTCTACAACATATCGTAGCATTCCGACTTGCCGATGCCATTTTCATTATTTTTACATGAAGACCGTGTTTTCAACTTCGCGACTTGTTCAAAAAATTAAAAATATCGACACAGGCATATAGGAATCTAGGATTTATGCACTTTTTTTTAGTAGAGTACTATCAAAGTACATAGACCGGGTCTACAACATATCGTAGTATTCCGGCTTGCCGATGCCATTTTCATTGTTTTTACACGACAGACGTGTTTTATAATTCGTGACTTGTTCAAAAAAGTAAAAATATCGCCATAGGCATATAGGAATCTAGGATTTATGCACCTTTTTTTTAGTAGAGTACTATCAAAATACATAGAGCGGGTCTACAACATATCGTAGAATTCCGACTTGCCGATGCCATTTTCATTATTTTTACATGACGAACGTGTTTTAAACTTTGCGACTTGTTCAAAAAATTAAAAATATCGCCACAGGCATAAAGAATCTAGGATTTATGCACTTTTTTTTTAGCGTAGAGTACTATCAAAATACATAGAGCGGGTCAACAACATATCGTAGCATTCCGACTTGCCGATGGCATTTTCTTTTTTTTACACGACGAACGTGTTTTCAACTTCGCGACTTGTTCAAAAAATAAAAATATCGCCACAGGCATATAGGAATCTAGGATTTAAGCACTTTTTTTTAGCGTAGAGTACTATCAAAGTACATAGACCGGGTCAACAACATATCGTAGCATTCCGGCTTGCCGATGCCATTTTCATTTTTTTTACACGACGAACGTGTTTAAAAATTCGCGACTTGTTCAAAAAATTAAAAATTTCGCCATAGGCATATAGGAATCTAAGATTAATGAACTTTTTTTTTTGCGTAGAGTACTATAAAAATACATAGAGCGGGTCTACAACATATCGTAGCATTCCGACTTGCCGATGCCATTTTCATTATTTTTACATGAAGAACGTGTTTTCAACTTCGCGACTTGTTCAAAAAATTAAAAATATCGACACAGGCATATAGGAATCTAGGATTTATGCACTTTTTTTTGCGTAGAGTACTATCAAAGTACATAGACCGGGTCTAAAACATATCGTAGCATTCCGGCTTGCCGATGCCATTTTCATTATTTTTACATGACGAACGTGTTTTAAACTTTGCGACTTGTTCAAAAAATTAAAAATATCGCCACAGGCATATAAGAATCTAGGATTTATGCACTTTTTTTTTTTGCGTAGAGTACTATGAAAATACATAGAGCGGGTCTACAACATATCGTAGCATTCCGACTTGCCGATGGCATTTTCTTTTTTTTACACGACGAACATGTTTTCAACTTCGCGACTTGTTCAAAAAATTAAAAATATCGCCACAGGCATATAGGAGTCTAGGATTTACGCACTTTTTTTAGCGTAGAGTACTATCAAATTACATAGAGTGGGTCTGCAACATATCATAGCATTCCGACTTGCCGATGCCATTTTCATTATTTTTACACGACGAACGTGTTTTCAACTTCGTGACTTGTTCAAAAAATTAAAAATATCGCCACAGGCATATAGGAATCTAGGATTTATGCACTTTTTTTTTAGTAGAGTACTATCAAAATAGATAGAGTGGGTCTACAACATATCGTAGCATTCCGACTTGCCGATGCCATTTTCATTAGTTTTACACGACGAACGTGTTTTCAACTTCGCAACTTGTTCAAAAAATTAAAAATATCGCCATAGGCATATAGGAATCTAAGATTAATGAACTTTTTTTTTGCGTAGAGTACTATAAAAATACATAGAGCGGGTCTACAACATATCGTAGCATTCCGACTTGCCGATGCCATTTTCATTATTTTTACACGACGAACGTGTTTTCAAATTCGCGACTTGTTCAAAAAATTAAAAATATCGCCATAGGCATATAGGAATCTAGGATTTATGCACCTATTTTTTAGTAGAGTACTATCAAAATACATAGAGCGGGTCTACAACATATCGTAGCATTCCGGCTTGCGGATGCCATTTTCATTGTTTTTACACGACGAACGTGTTTTATAATTCGCGACTTGTTCAAAAAATTAAAAATATCGCCACAGGCATATAGAAATCTAGGATTTATGCAAAGTCAAACGTCACATGATTTGTCCAAAAAAGGTCCGCTAAGACCAAACTTGAAAACAAGTGGCTTAGGCAAAATATTAGGACATCCCGTTGGACTACCAATTCAAAAGAAGGAGTCCAGACAAAAGTTAGGGAAAATAAAATACGAAAGGACTACCAAAGCCAAGGTCCTCAATATAAAAAAAAGGACAAACTTGTGTGACTACAACCACAAAGAGGTGAGTGTACTACTCCAAAAACCTCGCTGGCTCCTTAATCATCAAAATCCTTTTTGAGAAATGAAAACTTAGGTTGAATAAATCGAGCATAGGATTGGAGAACACCACGAAGAATGGGTGGGCACGAATAATCTTTGAGCCTTAAAATCTTTTTTCTGAAAAACCGTGAACCAGGCCACGTTACAACCCTCAAAAGTCCTAATTGAAGCAGGATTTATTTTGATAGCATACTTTAAAGCGTTCCCGACTCCCATAATTTTTGCCCAAAGTCTATGATGGTATCATATGCTTTATTATATTTAAATAAATGTTATATCCTAACCAGTGATTCGGTCATAAGGTTTTGCGACATCATTTTTAAAAAAAATATATATTAAAAAAAAAAAAAAAACTTCAAGATTCACATAACTATTGAATTAGAATTCTCATTTTCAGAATAAACCTTTTTCTGCTTGTAAAACATTTGCTTGACATCAAGAAAACTTACAATTGACTATCAGCTAGGGGCATGTTGCCTAGAAGATTTATTGAGAAAAGGATATGTCAAGTATCGCCAATCTGGGGCAGTCACCTCGAGATTCGAAAAATCTCTCTGTGAATCCATTGATCAAACGGTTTGTCTCAAAGGCCAACGATCTGGGGCAAGTTGTGAATCGAAGGTTACCTTGATCAACACAGTAAACTTGGGGCACCCAAAAGGGCTTCCAGGGGCAATCCAGATCTGTCAAAATAATTTCTTCCTCCTTAAGCCAAGAATCCTCCTCCGATAAAATTGATCCTTTGGGAGTATTGTTATAATATGTTGGGTAGGTGATTCAGCATTCCCTAACTAAAAAACTGAACTTGAATGTTCCCCAGTTAAGCATCAAAGAGGAATTCACATTAATTCCCTTTCAACGGATGGTGATATTAGAGGATTGAATTTTGGAGGTTCACCCCCAAGAAGTATTTTCCTACCCCCCAGTGAGATTTGAGCATTGAAGAAAGGAACTACCCTATCAGTGGTTTTGTTCTCTCTCCAGTGACGTTTCCATCTTGATTGGCTGAGTACCCGGTTGTATTGGTGTTATTTGGTCATCTCCATTTTGTTTGTCTATCTGTTTTGCCTGTTTTGTCAGCATATACAATATACACATCATAACATTCATGCATTCATCACGCATAGCCGAATTTATATTCGTTGCTCATTTTTGCATTTTTGATATTTGTCCCTTCTCTTCATAAGGTGTATGTACTTCTCTCGATTAGAGTTTACCCTTTAAGCAGAAAATCACACTATTTTTTTTTAATCTCCATTAAGCTTGTTCCTTATGGAAGCATTTTACTCAGCGTTCTACTCCAGTTCATACTTGTATAGAACAACCCTTTAGTTGAGATATTCCCTCACCAAAGTCTTGATTGACCGTTTCTCTCCAGATTGTTCCTGGATTGAATTTTGATCCCCAGCAGTTACTGTTTGGAAGGTGGTTCAGGAGTTTGCATTTATTTTGCAAACTCGACACTCCACAACATAATTTTTCCTCCCCAGCGGAATCACCAATATTGGTCCGTCTTCAAATCTTTCCAACAAAAATTATCAATTTTATCTCCAGCAAGTGCTTATCTTTAAGAGATTTGTATGTTTTTTTTCCTTTCCCCAGTGAAAGAAGAAGCTCAAACCCGTTTTGGGAAGCTTATTCAAGAGCAAATGACATCTCTTTGAGAGGTTTGCATACCAATAACAAATGACATCTCTTTGAGAAGTTTGCATATCAGCATATCAATCTTGATTCTTTCTATATAAAAAAAAGAGAACAACTCGCTAAGTTGAAAACCCGAAAGGGTGGCTTAGGCAAAAAATGAGCGTCCCGGTGGGCTGAAAACCTGAAAGGGCAGTCCAGGCAAAAATTAGGGGCACACAAAAAAAAGAGATATATATATTCCCGGTGGATTGAAAACCTGAAAGGGCAGTCCAGGCAAAAATTAGGGGCACACAAAAAAAGAGATATATATTCCCGGTGGATTGAAAAACCCGAAAGGGGGATCCAGGCAAAAATTAGGGATTTCAAAAAGGTACAAAAAAAAGGGCAAGCAAAAGCATGACTGTCGAAATAAGACCATGAGAAAAATTCGGTTACGGTTCACAAATGGCGACTTCTGTCGAACCTCCGATCAACGAACTTTACCCCAAGAAGCAATCATTCTTACCATGGATTGACATGCTATACCGGGATTTTACCCCGAGGATCTGATTTATTTCACCTATAAGGGTGATGACCCCAGTGGAGAACTATTGAGTGGTTGTACGGATACGTCGCCCCAATACTCATCTTACATGATCAAGCTTTTATCTCGTCCAGTCAGGTACAAATATCATTCAATCGTACAAATACAAGCTTCATGATATACATACATACACACATACACATATACATACAACCATTCACACATTCATACATACATACAAACATATATACATATATACATGCATACATACATACATACATACATATAATCATTCACATATACATACATACAGTCATTCACATGTCCATACATATGTTCGTATCTATGTGCAACATGCAAACAGAATCATTCATACATACTGCATTGACCATCACGTGTCTTGCTTCAATAAATCACAAAAAGAGTCATCCACAGTGTATCTGGTCCATAGATGTCTCTATCATTCATACAAAAAGAGTCATCTCCAGTGAGTCTGGTCCATAGATGTCTCTATCATTCATACAAAAAGAGTCATCTCCAGTGAGTCTGGTCCATAGATGTCTCTATCATTCATACAAAAAGAGTCATCCCCAGTGTATCTGGTCTAGAGGTGTCTCTATCATTCATCACAAAAAGAGTCATCCACAGTGTATCTGGTCCAGAGATGTCTCTATCATTCATACAAAAAGAGTCATCCCCAGTGAGTCTGGTCCAGAGATGTCACTATCATTCATACAAAACAAAAAAAGAAGTCATCCACAGTGTATCTGGTCCAGAGATGTCTCCATCACTCATACATCACAAAAAGAGTCATCCCCATTGAGTCTAATCTAGAGATGTCTCCATCAAACATATTCCAAGGTTCTTCAGTTGTATCCCTTTTCGAATACGCGGATAGTAAGATCCCCAGTCGAGCTCATTTCTCATTGGGTATAGAGTCTTTTTTGATTATTTCTCTTCAGTTCTTTCCTGGATTGACTTCTAATTTCAATCAGCAAGCGACAATCTCTTCATTTTGAGTAGCTTGCGTACCAACACATATATTCTCAACTTCCCTGTGTGATGTCATTCCCAGTATATCTGGTCAAGAGATGTTAATCAAGAACTTTTCAGATGGCTTCTCATCATGAGAAAATCTGTATTTTTCAATCTAACCTTCCTAGATCTCCTTTGGAGTCCCTGGTAGAGTTATATATTCCCTTCGTGGAAGTCCCTCTTCTTTTTTGTTATTACCTTTTATAAGCTATCCATATGGTAGTAGGTAATACACATATCAAAACCATCCATATGTTGGTAGACAATTTTTGTCATCTGTTTCTGCTAGACTATCCATATGTTAGTTAGCAATGTTTGTCACTCGTCTTTTATAAGCCATCCATATGTTGGTAGACGGTGTCTCTTTTTGTTATTACCTTTTATAAGTTATCCATATGGTAGTAGGTAATATACATATCAAAACCATCCATATGTTGTTAGACAATTTTTGTCATTTATTTCTGCTAGACTATCCATATGTTAGTTAGCAATGTTTGTCACTCGTCTTTTATAAGCCATCCATATGTTGGTAGACGGTGTCTCTTTTTGTTATTACCTTTTATAAGCTATCCATATGGTAGTAGGTAATATACATATCAAAACCATCCATATGTTGGTAGACAATTTTTGTCATTTATTTCTGCTAGACTATCCATATGTTAGTTAGCAATGTTTGTCACTCGTCTTTTATAAGCCATCCATATGTTGGTAGACAGTGTCTCTTTTTGTTATTACCTTTTATAAGCTATCCATATGGTAGTAGGTAATATACATATCAAAACCATCCATATGTTGGTAGACAATCTTTGTCATTTATTTCTGCTAGACTATCCATATGTTAGTCAGCAATGTTTGTCACTCGTCTTTTATAAGCCATCCATATGTTGGTAGACAGTGTCTCTCTCTCTCTTTTTTGTTATTACCTTTTATAAGCTATCCATATGATAGTAGGTGATATACATGTCAAACCCATCCATATGTTGGTAGACAATTTTTGTCATTTTTGCTTCTGCTAAACTATCCATATGTTAGTTAGCAATATTTGTCACTCGTCTTTTTTAAGCTATCCATACGGTAGTAGACAGTGTCTTATTATTCGTCACTCGTCTTTTATTAAGCTATCCAGGCGATAGTAGACAGTGTCTCTTCATTTGTCACTTGTCTTTTTTTAAGCTATCTATACGATAGCAGACAGTGTCTCATCATTCGTCACTTGTCTTTTTTAAGCTATTTATACGATAGTAGACAGTGTCTCATCATTTGTCACTCGTCTTTTATTAAGCTATCCAGGCGATAGTAGACAGTGTCTCTTCATTCGTCACTTGTCTTTTTTAAGCTATCCAGGCGATAGTAGACAGTGCTTCATTATTCGTCACTCGTCTTTTTTAAGCTATCTATACGATAGCAGACAGTGTCTCATCATTCGTCACTTGTCTTTTTTAAGCTATCTATACGATAGTAGACAGTGTCTCATCATTTGTCACTCGTCTTTTATTAAGCTATCCAGGCGATAGTAGACAGTGTCTCTTCATTCGTCACTGGTCTTTTTTAAGCTATCCAGGCGATAGTAGACAGTGCTTCATTATTCGTCACTCGTCTTTTTTAAGCTATCCATGTGATAGTAGACAGTGCCTCGTCATTCGTCACTCGTCTTTTTAAGCTATCCCTGCGATAGTAGACGGTGTCTCATCTTTTTCCATCTACCTTTGTTAAACTATCCATATGATAGAAGGCAACTTATCCCAAGTAAAACTACATTGTTTCACCAGTGGAGTTGGATCGTTTTTTCTTCTCCCTATCATTGTTTTTTCTCCCTCAGTCGGGTCACTTTTTGTTGCTCACCTGTAAATGTCTCTGTTCCCCAGTAATAAAAGCTTGTCTCTTGTGATTCCACTTTCTTTGCATTTGCATTTGCATCATAAGCATTCTCGGAATCTTAGGTCCAAAATTGTGTATTCTGTATTTAAGCCTCTTCTTCCAATCGAGATGAAGATTTCATCCTCATATCTCCGGATGAAGAGACTTAAATAGGGGCATCTGTCATACCCCAATTTTTGACCTAAGATCCCACCTCATATACATATATCATACATTTTTGTCCGGAATATTTCATGCCCTTTTCAATTGAAATTTCGGCAGAGAGGTATTTTAAAATACCTCATTTTTGTTCATTTAGATTTATCTTTTATATTATTATTATTATTATTATTATTATTATTATTATTATCTTTATTATTATTTTATTATTAAAATAAAAAAGAAGGAAGAAGCAGCGTGGCTGCCTTCCAATTCCCTTTTATTTTTCTATTTTTTTATTATTATTATTTTTCTTTATTTTATATTATTATTATTATCATTATGTTACTTTATTTTTTTGTTTTTTTAATTATTCAAAAATCTGAGAAAATTGTCCAGCAAGCACAGTTTGTCTTCTTCCCCAAACAGGGAGATTCCAATTCAACCATGGAAAGCTCTTCTCTGCCTTTCCTCAAGCAACCAAAACCCTAATTCTTTTGGGATATAAAACAGAGCAAATTTTTCAGAGACAAGGGGGAAGCCGCAGAACACATAACTGAAACCCTAAACCTTTTTTTTTTCTTCAAACACAGGGCAGCCGCAACACTCTTCTTCATTTTTTTTTTTCCAGATCAAAAAATCCAAAAAAAAACAGAGAAAAAAAAAACGAAACAATAAAAAGATACAAAATTAAATCTTCATCATCTGTTCATAAAAAACAACCCAAAAACCATAAACCATCAAGATCAAATCAAATCCAGAAACTTCCATTTATCAATCTTCATCAAAACCTCTATCATCAATCTTCCTCAACCCAGAAAACCCAAAATCACGATTTCAATCATCCAAAACCAAAAACAGAATTTCGAAATCTAAATCACAAACACGAACCCAGAAACGAAACCGAACCTTCATCACCATCCTTCATCGAAACCAAATCGCAAATCATGGAACAAATCGAATAGAGAAACAGAGAAGAAGGAGCGAAAATACGAACGGTTTCGCAACAAAAACGCAGAGAAGAATTCAATTTCGAAAAAAACCAAAGGTTGATTTTCGTTTTCCCTTTTTTCCATTCTGTTTTGATCCGGATTGGGAAGTTTTTTTTGGTTTTTGAGATGTTGGTCTAGGATCTGTTTGTATTTAGTTTTGATGATTTGAGCTTTTTTTGAGAAAAAAATGGAAGTTTAGAAAATGTGAGAGAAAGAAGAAGAAGGGTTGGCTGGCGGCGGAGAAGAGAGAAGAGAAATGGAGAAAAATGATTTTTTTAGGGTTTTTTTGGGTATATATACCGTAGACCAATTCTGTGTGCGCTGGTGCGTAGTCTTACGATGCACCAGCGCACCTAGAACCGTCTGATCTGATCAAACGCTCCTGATCACTCCATCACAATTTCTTTTTTGATCAGATCAGGGACGTCTGATCAATCAGACGGCCCAGATCTCTTTCTCCTTTCTGGTTGGCGCCAATGGGCCTTGTGGGCTGGGCCTACCTCAGGTTTTGCTATTCACACCCCCCTGTCTTGCTGTTTACACCCCCCTGCTCTATTTATTTTTTTTTATTTTTATTGTTTTATTTATGTGTTCTATTATATTTGAATGTCATTTAATTTATTTATTTTGTACATTATTTATATGTTATACGTTATGTTTAAATATCAAAAACGTCAAAAAAAATATATGCCATGTTATTTGTTTCGTTTATTATTGCTTGAATATCAAAAAATGAAAAAATATTATTGTATGTTTTATTTGTTCAAGTCCAAAAGGAAAAGGGGAATTCTTCGTTAACCTCGCGTTATGATTATTTTTGCGCTTTTGCTTGTTCGCCATTTTTGACCTTGAAATAAAAGATCATTTTTATTTAAATAAAAAAGAATGAAAAAAGGAGTGGTTTGGCGGATGACTTTTCACTCTCCGGTGACTTTGGATTTCCTGTCGGATGGCTTGCGGTCCGAATAACCGACGTTCTAAAAAAAAATAAATTTTTTCTTAAAAAAATAAAAAAAGCAAAAACATTCAAATATTTTCAAAAAAAAAAGAAATCTTTTATAATAAACCTCGACTTTCGTCGAGAAACCTTTTTTTCGAACTTTTTTCAATAAACGGTCTAACACACTTAAGCACATTTAAATATTTTCACAAAGACTAAAAATACAAAAACAATTCAAATCTTTTGCCGCTTGGCTTTTCAAATTCAAACTTTTTCTCAATAGAGTTTAGACGTGAGTCATCTCTAGTTGAAATTCATTTTCCCACGACATATGGCAGGAAAAGATATAAACTTTTCAGTATGTTCGTGGTGGATTTAAAAGGAGTTTAAACTTAAGATGACAACTAGTCTTTTCTCCTAAAATCAATCAAACAAATCACTTTACAAATTTTACCCCGAACTACGAGATTTTGATCCCTCGCGGGTACGTAGTGCAAAAGACCTTGTGTCTTCCCAATTCAAAATTAATAAAACTTTTTTTTTTCTTCTTTTCTTTTGAATATCCCAAAATTAATAAAAAAAGATTCTCTCATCGTTACCCAATCATTTATAAGCAAATTTTACAAGCAAAAAACATTTTAGCACAAAATACATATTTCAAGAGGTTCCCGTAGAGTACTACGGATACATAGGATGCTAATACCTTCCCTTTGTATAACTAACCCCCGAACCCTTAAATCTCTAAAAATTATTATGGGTTTATTCGATCTTTTCCCTTTCGCTTGGATAAATTAAAGTTCGGTGGTGAATCATAATTTTTGAGAACCAAAGCTAACCAATAGCTTGGCGTCCGAAAATCACCGCGATAGATTCGAATGGAAATCTACCCTTTTTTGAACAAATAGAAGGTTTATAAAGGTCTAAATATAGTTTTTAACCTTTTAGGAGAAAGATAATCGCATCTTTAAACCAATGGAAACTTTTGTCAAACAAGGTTGACCAAGTTTGACCAAAGTTTAATTGAGTAGTTATAAAGGTCTAAAACCCGATTCGAATGGAAATCTACCCTTTTTTGATCAAATAGAAGGTTTATAAAGGTCTAAATATAGTGTTTAACCTATTAGGAGAAAGATAATCGCATCTTTAAACCAATGGAAACTTTGGTCAAACAAGGTTGACCAAAGTTTAATAGACTAGTTATAAAGGTCTAAAACCCGATTCGGATTGAAATCTACCCTTTTTTGAACAAATAGAAGGTTTATAAAGGTCCAAATATAATTTTTAACCTATTAGGAGAAAGATAATCGCATCTTTAAACCAATGGAAACTTTGGTCAAACAAGGTTGAACAAGTTTGACCAAAGTTTAATAGACTAGTATAAATGTCTAAAACCCGATACGAATTGAAATCTACCCTTTTTTTAACAAATAGAAGGTTTATAAAGGTCTAAATATAGTGTTTAACCTATTAGGAGAAAGATAATCGCATATTTAAACCAATGGAAACTTTGGTCAAAGAAGGTTGACCAAGTTTGACCAAAGTTTAGTAGACTAGTATAAAGGTCTATAACCCAATTAGAATGGAAATCTACCATTTTTTTAACAAATAGAAGGTTTATAAAGGTCTAAATATAGTGTTTAACCTATTAGGAGAAAGATAATCGCATCTTTAAACCAATGGAAACTTTGGTCAAACAAGGTTGACCAAGTTTGACCAAAGTTTAATAGACTAGTTATAAAGGTTTAAAACCCGATTCGGATTGAAATCTACCCTTTTTTGAACAAATAGAAGGATTATAAAGGTCGAAATATAGTTTTTAACCTATTAGGAGAAAGATAATCGCATCTTTAAACCAATGGAAACTATGGTCAAACAAGGTTGACCAAGTTTGACCAAAGTTTAATAGAGTAATTATAAAGGTCTAAAACCCGATTCGAATGGAAATCTACCCTTTTTTGAACAAATAGAAGGTTTATAAAGGTCTAAATATAGTGTTTAACCTATTAGGAGAAAGATAATCGCATCTTTAAACCAATGGAAACTTTGGTCAAACAAGGTTGACCAAGTTTAACCAAAGTTTAATAGACTAGTTATAAAGGTCTAAAACCCGATTCTGATTGAAATCTACCCTTTTTTGAAAAAATAGAAGGTTTATAAAGGTCTAAATATAGTTTTTAACCTATTAGGAGAAAAATAATCGCATCTTTACCAATGGAAACTTTGGTCAAACAAGGTTGAACAAGTTTGACCAAAGTTTCATAGAGTAGTTATAAATGTCTAAAACCCGATACGAATTGAAATCTACCCTTTTTTTAACAAATAGAAGGTTTATAAAGGTCTAAATATAGTGTTTAACCTATTAGGAGAAAGATAATCGCATATTTAAACCAATGGAAACTTTGGTCAAAGAAGGT
The DNA here is from genome assembly GCA_951799995.1 of Trifolium subterraneum. Taxonomy (NCBI): domain Eukaryota; kingdom Viridiplantae; phylum Streptophyta; class Magnoliopsida; order Fabales; family Fabaceae; genus Trifolium; species Trifolium subterraneum. The sequence continues at coordinate 25,569,511 of OX637464.1, read as the reverse complement.
TGACCAAGTTCGACCAAAGTTTAGTAGACTAGTATAAAGGTCTATAACCCAATTCGAATGGAAATCTACCCTTTTTTTAACAAATAGAAGGTTTATAAAGGTCTAAATATAGTGTTTAACCTATTAGGAGAAAGATAATCGCATCTTTAAACCAATGGAAACTTTGGTCAAACAAGGTTGACCAAGTTTGACCAAAGTTTAATAGACTAGTTATAAAGATCTAAAACCCGATTCGAATGGAAATCTACCCTTTTTTTGAACAAATAGAAGGTTTGTAAAGGTCTAATTATAGTTTTTAACCTATTAGGACAAAGATAATCGCATCTTTAAACCAATGGAAACTTTGGTCAAACAAGGTTGACCAAGTTTGACCAAAGTTTAATAGAGTAGTTATAAAGGTCTAAAACTCGATTCGAATGGAAATCTACCCTTTTTTGAACAAATAGAAGGTTTATAAAGGTCTAAATATAGTTTTTAACCTTTTAGGAGAAAGATAATCGCATCTTTAAACCAATGGAAACTTTGGTCAAACAAGGTTGACCAAGTTTGACCAAAGTTTAGTAGAGTAGTATAAAGGTCTATAACCCGATTCGAATGGAAATCTACCCTTTTTTTAACAAATAGTAGGTTTATAAAGGTCTAAATATAGTGTTTAACCTATTAGGAGAAAGATAATCGCATCTTTAAACCAACGGAAACTTTGGTCAAACAAGGTTGACCAAGTTTAACCAAAGTTTAATAGACTAGTTATAAAGGTCTAAAATCCGATTCTGATTGAAATCTACCCTTTTTTGAACAAATAGAAGGTTTATAAAGGTCTAAATATAGTTTTTAACCTATTAGGAGAAAAATAATCGCATCTTTAAACCAATGGAAACTTTGGTCAAACAAGGTTGAACAAGTTTGACCAAAGTTTAATAGAGTAGTTATAAATGTCTAAAACCCGATACGAATTGAAATCTACCCTTTTTTTAACAAATAGAAGGTTTATAAAGGTCTAAATATAGTGTTTAACCTATTAGGAGAAAGATAATCGCATATTTAAACCAATGGAAACTTTCGTCAAAGAAGGTTGACCAAGTTTGACCAAAGTTTAGTAGACTAGTATAAAGGTCTATAACCCAATTCGAATGGAAATCTACCCTTTTTTTAACAAATAGAAGGTTTATAAAGGTCTAAATATAGTGTTTAACCTATTAGGAGAAAGATAATCGCATCTTTAAACCAATGGAAACTTTGGTCAAACAAGGTTGACCAAGTTTGACCAAAGTTTAATAGAGTAATTATAAAGGTCTAAAACCCGATTCGAATGGAAATCTACCCTTTTTTGAACAAATAGAAGGTTTATAAAGGTCTAAATATAGTGTTTAACCTATTAGGAGAAAGATAATCGCATCTTTAAACCAATGGAAACTTTGGTCAAACAAGGTTGACCAAGTTTAACCAAAGTTTAATAGACTAGTTATAAAGGTCTAAAACCCGATTCTGATTGAAATCTACCCTTTTTTGAACAAATAGAAGGTTTATAAAGGTCTAAATATAGTTTTTAACCTATTAGGAGAAAAATAATCGCATCTTTAAACCAATGGAAACTTTGGTCAAACAAGGTTGAACAAGTTTGACCAAAGTTTAATAGAGTAGTTATAAATGTCTAAAACCCGATACGAATTGAAATCTACCCTTTTTTTAACAAATAGAAGGTTTATAAAGGTCTAAATATAGTGTTTAACCTATTAGGAGAAAGATAATCGCATATTTAAACCAATGGAAACTTTGGTCAAAGAAGGTTGACCAAGTTTGACCAAAGTTTAGTAGACTAGTATAAAGGTCTATAACCCAATTCGAATGGAAATCTACCCTTTTTTTAACAAATAGAAGGTTTATAAAGGTCTAAATATAGTTTTTAACCTTTTAGGAGAAAGATAATCGCATCTTTAAACCAATGGAAACTTTGGTCAAACAAGGTTGACCAAGTTTGACCAAAGTTTAATTGAGTAGTTATAAAGGTCTAAAACCCGATTCGAATGGAAATCTACCCTTTTTTGATCAAATAGAAGGTTTATAAAGGTCTAAATATAGTGTTTAACCTATTAGGAGAAAGATAATCGCATCTTTAAACCAATGGAAACTTTGGTCAAACAAGGTTGACCAAGTTTGACCAAAGTTTAATAGACTAGTTATAAAGGTCTAAAACCCGATTCGGATTGAAATCTACCCTTTTTTGAACAAATAGAAGGTTTATAAAGGTCCAAATATAATTTTTAACCTATTAGGAGAAAGATAATCGCATCTTTAAACCAATGGAAACTTTGGTCAAACAAGGTTGAACAAGTTTGACCAAAGTTTAATAGACTAGTATAAATGTCTAAAACCCGATACGAATTGAAATCTACCCTTTTTTTAACAAATAGAAGGTTTATAAAGGGCTAAATTTAGTGTTTAACCTATTAGGAGAAAGATAATCGCATATTTAAACCAATGGAAACTTTGGTCAAAGAAGGTTGACCAAGTTTGACCAAAGTTTAGTAGACTAGTATAAAGGTCTATAACCCAATTAGAATGGAAATCTACCCTTTTTTTAACAAATAGAAGGTTTATAAAGGTCTAAATAATAGTGTTTAACCTATTAGGAGAAAGATAATCGCATCTTTAAACCAATGGAAACTTTGGTCAAACAAGGTTGACCAAGTTTGACCAAAGTTTAATAGACTAGTTATAAAGGTTTAAAACCCGATTCGGATTGAAATCTACCCTTTTTTGAACAAATAGAAGGATTATAAAGGTCGAAATATAGTTTTTAACCTATTAGGAGAAAGATAATCGCATCTTTAAACCAATGGAAACTATGGTCAAACAAGGTTGACCAAGTTTGACCAAAGTTTAATAGAGTAATTATAAAGGTCTAAAACCCGATTCGAATGGAAATCTACCCTTTTTTGAACAAATAGAAGGTTTATAAAGGTCTAAATATAGTGTTTAACCTATTAGGAGAAAGATAATCGCATCTTTAAACCAATGGAAACTTTGGTCAAACAAGGTTGACCAAGTTTAACCAAAGTTTAATAGACTAGTTATAAAGGTCTAAAACCCGATTCTGATTGAAATCTACCCTTTTTTGAAAAAATAGAAGGTTTATAAAGGTCTAAATATAGTTTTTAACCTATTAGGAGAAAAATAATCGCATCTTTACCAATGGAAACTTTGGTCAAACAAGGTTGAACAAGTTTGACCAAAGTTTCATAGAGTAGTTATAAATGTCTAAAACCCGATACGAATTGAAATCTACCCTTTTTTTAACAAATAGAAGGTTTATAAAGGTCTAAATATAGTGTTTAACCTATTAGGAGAAAGATAATCGCATATTTAAACCAATGGAAACTTTGGTCAAAGAAGGTTGACCAAGTTCGACCAAAGTTTAGTAGACTAGTATAAAGGTCTATAACCCAATTCGAATGGAAATCTACTCTTTTTTTAACAAATAGAAGGTTTATAAAGGTCTAAATATAGTGTTTAACCTATTAGGAGAAAGATAATCGCATCTTTAAACCAATGGAAACTTTGGTCAAACAAGGTTGACCAAGTTTGACCAAAGTTTAATAGACTAGTTATAAAGATCTAAAACCCGATTCGAATGGAAATCTACCCTTTTTTTGAACAAATAGAAGGTTTGTAAAGGTCTAATTATAGTTTTTAACCTATTAGGACAAAGATAATCGCATCTTTAAACCAATGGAAACTTTGGTCAAACAAGGTTGACCAAGTTTGACCAAAGTTTAATAGAGTAGTTATAAAGGTCTAAAACTCGATTCGAATGGAAATCTACCCTTTTTTGAACAAATAGAAGGTTTATAAAGGTCTAAATATAGTTTTTATCCTTTTAGGAGAAAGATAATCGCATCTTTAAACCAATGGAAACTTTGGTCAAACAAGGTTGACCAAGTTTGACCAAAGTTTAGTAGACTAGTATAAAGGTCTATAACCCGATTCGAATGGAAATCTACCCTTTTTTTAACAAATAGTAGGTTTATAAAGGTCTAAATATAGTGTTTAACCTATTAGGAGAAAGATAATCGCATCTTTAAACCAATGGAAACTTTGGTCAAACAAGGTTGACCATGTTTGACCAAAGTTTAATAGACTAGTTATAAAGGTTTAAAACCCGATTCGGATTGAAATCTACCGTTTTTTGAACAAATAGAAGGATTATAAAGGTCTAAATATAGTTTTTAACCTATTAGGAGAAAGATAATCGCATCTTTAAACCAATGGAAACTTTGGTCAAACAAGGTTGACCATGTTTGACCAAAGTTTAATAGACTAGTTATAAAGGTTTAAAACCCGATTCGGATTGAAATCTACCGTTTTTTGAACAAATAGAAGGATTATAAAGGTCTAAATATAGTGTTTAACCTATTAGGAGAAAGATAATCGCATCTTTAAACCAACGGAAACGTTGGTCAAACAAGGTTGACCAAGTTTAACCAAAGTTTAATAGACTAGTTATAAAGGTCTAAAATCCGATTCTGATTGAAATCTACCCTTTTTTGAACAAATAGAAGGTTTATAAAGGTCTAAATATAGTTTTTAACCTATTAGGAGAAAAATAATCGCATCTTTAAACCAATGGAAACTTTGGTCAAACAAGGTTGAACAAGTTTGACCAAAGTTTAATAGAGTAGTTATAAATGTCTAAAACCCGATACGAATTGAAATCTACCCTTTTTTTAACAAATAGAAGGTTTATAAAGGTCTAAATATAGTGTTTAACCTATTAGGAGAAAGATAATCGCATATTTAAACCAATGGAAACTTTCGTCAAAGAAGGTTGACCAAGTTTGACCAAAGTTTAGTAGACTAGTATAAAGGTCTATAACCCAATTCGAATGGAAATCTACCCTTTTTTTAACAAATAGAAGGTTTATAAAGGTCTAAATATAGTGTTTAACCTATTAGGAGAAAGATAATCGCATCTTTAAACCAATGGAAACTTTGGTCAAACAAGGTTGACCAAGTTTGACCAAAGTTTAATAGAGTAATTATAAAGGTCTAAAACCCGATTCGAATGGAAATCTACCCTTTTTTGAACAAATAGAAGGTTTATAAAGGTCTAAATATAGTGTTTAACCTATTAGGAGAAAGATAATCGCATCTTTAAACCAATGGAAACTTTGGTCAAACAAGGTTGACCAAGTTTAACCAAAGTTTAATAGACTAGTTATAAAGGTCTAAAACCCGATTCTGATTGAAATCTACCCTTTTTTGAACAAATAGAAGGTTTATAAAGGTCTAAATATAGTTTTTAACCTATTAGGAGAAAAATAATCGCATCTTTAAACCAATGGAAACTTTGGTCAAACAAGGTTGAACAAGTTTGACCAAAGTTTAATAGAGTAGTTATAAATGTCTAAAACCCGATACGAATTGAAATCTACCCTTTTTTTAAAAAATAGAAGGTTTATAAAGGTCTAAATATAGTGTTTAACCTATTAGGAGAAAGATAATCGCATATTTAAACCAATGGAAACTTTGGTCAAAGAAGGTTGACCAAGTTTGACCAAAGTTTAGTAGACTAGTATAAAGGTCTATAACCCAATTCGAATGGAAATCTACCCTTTTTTTAACAAATAGAAGGTTTATAAAGGTCTAAATATAGTTTTTAACCTTTTAGGAGAAAGATAATCGCATCTTTAAACCAATGGAAACTTTGGTCAAACAAGGTTGACCAAGTTTGACCAAAGTTTAATTGAGTAGTTATAAAGGTCTAAAACCCGATTCGAATGGAAATCTACCCTTTTTTGATCAAATAGAAGGTTTATAAAGGTCTAAATATAGTGTTTAACCTATTAGGAGAAAGATAATCGCATCTTTAAACCAATGGAAACTTTGGTCAAACAAGGTTGACCAAGTTTGACCAAAGTTTAATAGACTAGTTATAAAGGTCTAAAACCCGATTCGGATTGAAATCTACCCTTTTTTGAACAAATAGAAGGTTTATAAAGGTCCAAATATAATTTTTAACCTATTAGGAGAAAGATAATCGCATCTTTAAACCAATGGAAACTTTGGTCAAACAAGGTTGAACAAGTTTGACCAAAGTTTAATAGACTAGTATAAATGTCTAAAACCCGATACGAATTGAAATCTACCCTTTTTTTAACAAATAGAAGGTTTATAAAGGGCTAAATTTAGTGTTTAACCTATTAGGAGAAAGATAATCGCATATTTAAACCAATGGAAACTTTGGTCAAAGAAGGTTGACCAAGTTTGACCAAAGTTTAGTAGACTAGTATAAAGGTCTATAACCCAATTAGAATGGAAATCTACCCTTTTTTTAACAAATAGAAGGTTTATAAAGGTCTAAATAATAGTGTTTAACCTATTAGGAGAAAGATAATCGCATCATTAAACCAATGGAAACTTTGGTCAAACAAGGTTGACCAAGTTTGACCAAAGTTTAATAGACTAGTTATAAAGGTTTAAAACCCGATTCGGATTGAAATCTACCCTTTTTTGAACAAATAGAAGGATTATAAAGGTCGAAATATAGTTTTTAACCTATTAGGAGAAAGATAATCGCATCTTTAAACCAATGGAAACTATGGTCAAACAAGGTTGACCAAGTTTGACCAAAGTTTAGTAGACTAGTATAAAGGTCTATAACCCAATTCGAATGGAAATCTACCCTTTTTTTAACAAATAGAAGGTTTATAAAGGTCTAAATATAGTGTTTAACCTATTAGGAGAAAGATAATCGCATCTTTAAACCAATGGAAACTTTGGTCAAACAAGGTTGACCAAGTTTGACCAAAGTTTAATAGAGTAATTATAAAGGTCTAAAACCCGATTCGAATGGAAATCTACCCTTTTTTGAACAAATAGAAGGTTTATAAAGGTCTAAATATAGTGTTTAACCTATTAGGAGAAAGATAATCGCATCTTTAAACCAATGGAAACTTTGGTCAAACAAGGTTGACCAAGTTTAACCAAAGTTTAATAGACTAGTTATAAAGGTCTAAAACCCGATTCTGATTGAAATCTACCCTTTTTTGAACAAATAGAAGGTTTATAAAGGTCTAAATATAGTTTTTAACCTATTAGGAGAAAAATAATCGCATCTTTAAACCAATGGAAACTTTGGTCAAACAAGGTTGAACAAGTTTGACCAAAGTTTAATAGAGTAGTTATAAATGTCTAAAACCCGATACGAATTGAAATCTACCCTTTTTTTAAAAAATAGAAGGTTTATAAAGGTCTAAATATAGTGTTTAACCTATTAGGAGAAAGATAATCGCATATTTAAACCAATGGAAACTTTGGTCAAAGAAGGTTGACCAAGTTTGACCAAGTTTAGTAGACTAGTATAAAGGTCTATAACCCAATTCGAATGGAAATCTACCCTTTTTTTAACAAATAGAAGGTTTATAAAGGTCTAAATATAGTTTTTAACCTTTTAGGAGAAAGATAATCGCATCTTTAAACCAATGGAAACTTTGGTCAAACAAGGTTGACCAAGTTTGACCAAAGTTTAATTGAGTAGTTATAAAGGTCTAAAACCCGATTCGAATGGAAATCTACCCTTTTTTGATCAAATAGAAGGTTTATAAAGGTCTAAATATAGTGTTTAACCTATTAGGAGAAAGATAATCGCATCTTTAAACCAATGGAAACTTTGGTCAAACAAGGTTGACCAAGTTTGACCAAAGTTTAATAGACTAGTTATAAAGGTCTAAAACCCGATTCGGATTGAAATCTACCCTTTTTTGAACAAATAGAAGGTTTATAAAGGTCCAAATATAATTTTTAACCTATTAGGAG
>OX637464.1:25500648-25561496 GCA_951799995.1 Trifolium subterraneum | reverse complement strand
AAACCAATGGAAACTTTGGTCAAACAAGGTTGACCAAGTTTGACCAAAGTTTAATAGAGTAGTTATAAAGGTCTAAAGCCCGATTCGAATGGAAATCTACCCTTTTTTGAACAAATAGAAGGTTTATAAAGGTCTACATATAGTTTTTAACCTTTTAGGATAAAGATAATCGCATCTTTAAACCAATGGAAACTTTGGTCAAACAAGGTTGACCAAGTTTGACCAAAGTTTAATTGAGTATTTATAAAGGTCTAAAACCCGATTCGAATGGAAATCTACCATTTTTTGATCAAATAGAAGGTTTATAAAGGTCTAAATATAGTGTTTAACCTATTAGGAGAAAGATAATCGCATCTTTAAACCAATGGAAACTTTGGTCAAACAAGGTTGAACAAGTTTGACCAATGTTTAATAGAGTAGTTATAAAGGTCTAAAACCCGATACGAATGGAAATCTACCCTTTTTTTAACAAATAGAAGGTTTATAAAGGTCTAAATATAGTGTTTAACCTATTAGGAGAAAGATAATCGCATATTTAAACCAATGGAAACTTTGGTCAAACAAGGTTGACCAAGTTTGACCAAAGTTTCGTAGACTAGTATAAAGGTCTATAACCCGATTCGAATGGAAATCTACCCTTTTTTTTAACAAATAGTAGGTTTATAAAGGTCTAAATATAGTGTTTAACCTATTAGGAGAAAGAAAATCGCATCTTTAAACCAATGGAAACTTTGGTCAAACAAGGTTGACCATGTTTGACCAAAGTTTAATAGACTAGTTATAAAGGTTTAAAACCCGATTCGGATTGAAATCTACCCTTTTTTTAACAAATAGAAGGTTTATAAAGGTCTAAATATAGTGTTTAACATCTTAGGAGAAAGATAATCGCATCTTTAAACCAATGGAAACTTTGGTCAAACAAGGTTGACCATGTTTGACCAAAGTTTAATAGACTAGTTATAAAGGTTTAAAACCCGATTCGGAATTAAATCTACCCTTTTTTGAACAAATAGAAGGTTTATAAAGGTTTAAATATAGTTTTTAACCTATTAGGAGAAAGATAATCGCATCTTTAAACCAATTGAAACTTTGGTCAAACAAGGTTGACCAAGTTTGACCAAAGTTTAATAGAGTAGTTATAAAGGTCTAAAACCCGATTCGAATGGAAATCTACCCTTTTTTGAACAAATAGAAGGTTTATAAAGGTCTACATATAGTTTTTAACCTTTTAGGATAAAGATAATCGCATCTTTAAACCAATGGAAACTTTGGTCAAACAAGGTTGACCAAGTTTGACCAAAGTTTAATTGAGTATTTATAAAGGTCTAAAACCCGATTCGAATGGAAATCTACCATTTTTTGATCAAATAGAAGGTTTATAAAGGTCTAAATATAGTGTTTAACCTATTTGGAGAAAGATAATCGCATCTTTAAACCAATGGAAACTTTGGTCAAACAAGGTTGACCAAGTTTGACCAAAGTTTAATAGACTAGTTATAAAGGTCTAAAACCCGATTCGGATTGAAATCTACCCTTTTTTGAACAAATAGAAGGTTTATAAAGGTCCAAATATAGTTTTTAACCTATTAGGAGAAAGATAATCGCATCTTTAAACCAATGGAAACTTTGGTCAAACAAGGTTGACCAAGTTTGACCAAAGTTAAATAGAGTAATTATAAAGGTCTAAAACCCGATTCGAATGGAAATCAACCCTTTTTTGAACAAATAGAAGGTTTATAAAGGTCTAAATATAGTGTTTAACCTATTAGGAGAAAGATAATTGCATCTTTAAACCAATGGAAACTTTGGTCAAACAAGGTTGACCAAGTTTAACCAAAGTTTAATAGACTAGTTATAAATGTCTAAAACCCGATTCCGATTGAAATCTACCCTTTTTTGAACAAATAGAAGGTTTATAAAGGTCTAAATATAGTTTTTAACCTATTAGGATAAAGATAATCGCATCTTTAAACCAATGGAAACTTTGGTCAAACAAGGTTGACCAAGTTTGACCAAAGTTTAATTGAGTATTTATAAAGGTCTAAAACCCGATTCGAATGGAAATCTACCATTTTTTGATCAAATAGAAGGTTTATAAAGGTCTAAATATAGTGTTTAACCTATTAGGAGAAAGATAATCGCATCTTTAAACCAATGGAAACTTTGGTCAAACAAGGTTGAACAAGTTTGACCAAAGTTTAATAGAGTAGTTATAAAGGTCTAAAACCCGATACGAATGGAAATCTACCCTTTTTTTAACAAATAGAAGGTTTATAAAGGTCTAAATATAGTGTTTAACCTATTAGGAGAAAGATAATCGCATATTTAAACCAATGGAAACTTTGGTCAAACAAGGTTGACCAAGTTTGACCAAAGTTTCGTAGACTAGTATAAAGGTCTATAACCCGATTCGAATGGAAATCTACCCTTTTTTTTAACAAATAGTAGGTTTATAAAGGTCTAAATATAGTGTTTAACCTATTAGGAGAAAGAAAATCTCATCTTTAAACCAATGGAAACTTTGGTCAAACAAGGTTGACCATGTTTGACCAAAGTTTAATAGACTAGTTATAAAGGTTTAAAACCCGATTCGGATTGAAATCTACCCTTTTTTGAACAAATAGAAGGTTTATAAAGGTTTAAATATAGTTTTTAACCTATTAGGAGAAAGATAATCGCATCTTTAAACCAATTGAAACTTTGGTCAAACAAGGTTGACCAAGTTTGACCAAAGTTTAATAGAGTAGTTATAAAGGTCTAAAACCCGATTCGAATGGAAATCTACCCTTTTTTGAACAAATAGAAGGTTTATAAAGGTCTACATATAGTTTTTAACCTTTTAGGATAAAGATAATCGCATCTTTAAACCAATGGAAACTTTGGTCAACCAAGGTTGACCAAGTTTGACCAAAGTTTAATTGAGTATTTATAAAGGTCTAAAACCCGATTCGAATGGAAATCTACCATTTTTTGATCAAATATAAGGTTTATAAAGGTCTAAATATAGTGTTTTACCTATTAGGAGAAAGATAATCGCATCTTTAAACCAATGGAAACTTTGGTCAAACAAGGTTGACCAAGTTTGACCAAAGTTTAATAGACTAGTTATAAAGGTCTAAAACCCGATTCGGATTGAAATCTACCCTTTTTTGAACAAATAGAAGGTTTATAAAGGTCCAAATATAGTTTTTAACCTATTAGGAGAAAGATAATCGCATCTTTAAACCAATGGAAACTTTGGTCAAACAAGGTTGACCAAGTTTGACCAAAGTTTAATAGAGTAATTATAAAGGTCTAAAACCCGATTCGAATGGAAATCAACCCTTTTTTGAACAAATAGAAGGTTTATAAAGGTCTAAATATAGTGTTTAACCTATTAGGAGAAAGATAATCGCATCTTTAAACCAATGGAAATTTGGTCAAACAAGGTTGACCAAGTTTAACCAAAGTTTAATAGACTAGTTATAAATGTCTAAAACCCGATACGAATGGAAATCTACCCTTTTTTTAACAAATAGAAGGTTTATAAAGGTCTAAATATAGTGTTTAACCTATTAGGAGAAAGATAATCGCATATTTAAACCAATGGAAACTTTGGTCAAAGAAGGTTGACCAAGTTTGACCAAAGTTTAGTAGACTACTATAAAGGTCTATAACCCAATTCGAATGGAAATCTACCCTTTTTTTTAACAAATAGAAGGTTTATAAAGGTCTAAATATAGTGTTTAACCTATTAGGAGAAAGATAATCGCATCTTTAAACCAATGGAAACTTTGGTCAAACAAGGTTGACCAAGTTTGACCAAAGTTTAATAGACTAGTTATAAAGATCTAAAACCCGATTCGAACGGAAATCTACCCTTTTTTGAACAAATAGAAGGTTTATAAAGGTCTAATTATAGTTTTTAACCTATTAGGAGAAAGATAATCGCATCTTTAAACCAATGGAAACTTTGGTCAAAGAAGGTTGACCAAGTTTGACCAAAGTTTAGTAGACTAGTATAAAGGTCTATAACCCCATTCATATGGAAATCTACCCTTTTTTTAACAAATAGAAGGTTTATAAAGGTCTAAATATAGTGTTTAACCTATTAGGAGAAAGATAATCGCATCTTTAAACCAATGGAAACTTTGGTCAAACAAGGTTGACCAAGTTTGACCAAAGTTTAATAGACTAGTTATAAAGATCTAAAACCCGATTCGAATGGAAATCTTCCCTTTTTTGAACAAATAGAAGGTTTATAAAGGTCTAATTATAGTTTTTAACCTATTAGGAGAAAGATAATCGCATCTTTAAACCAATGGAAACTTTGGTCAAACAAGGTTGACCAAGTTTGACCAAAGTTTAATAGAGTAGTTATAAAGGTCTAAAACCCGATTCGAATGGAAATCTACCCTTTTTTGAACAAATAGAATGTTTATAAAGGTCTAAATATAGTTTTTAACCTTTTAGGAGAAAGATAATCGCATCTTTAAACCAATGGAAACTTTGGTTAAACAAGGTTGACCAAGTTTGACCAAAGTTTAATAGAGTAGTTATAAAGGTCTAAAACCCGATTCGAATGGAAATCTACCCTTTTTTGATCAAATAGAAGGTTTATAAAGGTATAAATATAGTGTTTAACCTATTAGGAGAAAGATAGTCGCATCTTTAAACCAATGGAAACTTTGGTCAAACAAGTTTGACCAAGTTTGACCAAAGTTTAATAGACTAGTTATAAAGGTCTAAAACCCGATTCGGATTGAAATCTACCCTTTTTTGAACAAATAGAAGGTTTATAAAGGTCCAAATATAGTTTTTAACCTATTAGGAGAAAGATAATCGCATCTTTAAACCAATGGAAACTTTGGTCAAACAAGGTTGACCAAGTTTGACCAAAGTTTAATAGAGTAATTATAAAGGTCTAAAACCCGATTCGAATGGAAATCAACCCTTTTTTGAACAAATAGAAGGTTTATAAAGGTCTAAATATAGTGTTTAACCTATTAGGAGAAAGATAATCGCATCTTTAAACCAATGGAAACTTTGGTCAAACAAGGTTGACCAAGTTTAACCAAAGCTTAATAGACTAGTTATAAAGGTCTAAAACCCGATTCCGATTGAAATCTACCCTTTTTTTTAACAAATAGAAGGTTTATAAAGGTCTAAATATAGTGTTTAACCTATTAGGAGAAAGATAATCGCATCTTTAAACCAATGGAAACTTTGGTCAAACAAGGTTGACCAAGTTTGACCAAAGTTTAATAGACTAGTTATAAAGATCTAAAACCCGATTCGAACGGAAATCTACCCTTTTTTGAACAAATAGAAGGTTTATAAAGGTCTAATTATAGTTTTTAACCTATTAGGAGAAAGATAATCGCATCTTTAAACCAATGGAAACTTTGGTCAAAGAAGGTTGACCAAGTTTGACCAAAGTTTAGTAGACTAGTATAAAGGTCTATAACCCCATTCATATGGAAATCTACCCTTTTTTTAACAAATAGAAGGTTTATAAAGGTCTAAATATAGTGTTTAACCTATTAGGAGAAAGATAATCGCATCTTTAAACCAATGGAAACTTTGGTCAAACAAGGTTGACCAAGTTTGACCAAAGTTTAATAGACTAGTTATAAAGATCTAAAACCCGATTCGAATGGAAATCTTCCCTTTTTTGAACAAATAGAAGGTTTATAAAGGTCTAATTATAGTTTTTAACCTATTAGGAGAAAGATAATCGCATCTTTAAACCAATGGAAACTTTGGTCAAACAAGGTTGACCAAGTTTGACCAAAGTTTAATAGAGTAGTTATAAAGGTCTAAAACCCGATTCGAATGGAAATCTACCCTTTTTTGAACAAATAGAATGTTTATAAAGGTCTAAATATAGTTTTTAACCTTTTAGGAGAAAGATAATCGCATCTTTAAACCAATGGAAACTTTGGTTAAACAAGGTTGACCAAGTTTGACCAAAGTTTAATAGAGTAGTTATAAAGGTCTAAAACCCGATTCGAATGGAAATCTACCCTTTTTTGATCAAATAGAAGGTTTATAAAGGTATAAATATAGTGTTTAACCTATTAGGAGAAAGATAGTCGCATCTTTAAACCAATGGAAACTTTGGTCAAACAAGTTTGACCAAGTTTGACCAAAGTTTAATAGACTAGTTATAAAGGTCTAAAACCCGATTCGGATTGAAATCTACCCTTTTTTGAACAAATAGAAGGTTTATAAAGGTCCAAATATAGTTTTTAACCTATTAGGAGAAAGATAATCGCATCTTTAAACCAATGGAAACTTTGGTCAAACAAGGTTGACCAAGTTTGACCAAAGTTTAATAGAGTAATTATAAAGGTCTAAAACCCGATTCGAATGGAAATCAACCCTTTTTTGAACAAATAGAAGGTTTATAAAGGTCTAAATATAGTGTTTAACCTATTAGGAGAAAGATAATCGCATCTTTAAACCAATGGAAACTTTGGTCAAACAAGGTTGACCAAGTTTAACCAAAGCTTAATAGACTAGTTATAAAGGTCTAAAACCCGATTCCGATTGAAATCTACCCTTTTTTTTAACAAATAGAAGGTTTATAAAGGTCTAAATATAGTGTTTAACCTATTAGGAGAAAGATAATCGCATCTTTAAACCAATGGAAACTTTGGTCAAACAAGGTTGACCAAGTTTGACCAAAGTTTAATAGACTAGTTATAAAGATCTAAAACCCGATTCGAACGGAAATCTACCCTTTTTTGAACAAATAGAAGGTTTATAAAGGTCTAATTATAGTTTTTAACCTATTAGGAGAAAGATAATCGCATCTTTAAACCAATGGAAACTTTGGTCAAAGAAGGTTGACCAAGTTTGACCAAAGTTTAGTAGACTAGTATAAAGGTCTATAACCCCATTCATATGGAAATCTACCCTTTTTTTAACAAATAGAAGGTTTATAAAGGTCTAAATATAGTGTTTAACCTATTAGGAGAAAGATAATCGCATCTTTAAACCAATGGAAACTTTGGTCAAACAAGGTTGACCAAGTTTGACCAAAGTTTAATAGACTAGTTATAAAGATCTAAAACCCGATTCGAATGGAAATCTTCCCTTTTTTGAACAAATAGAAGGTTTATAAAGGTCTAATTATAGTTTTTAACCTATTAGGAGAAAGATAATCGCATCTTTAAACCAATGGAAACTTTGGTCAAACAAGGTTGACCAAGTTTGACCAAAGTTTAATAGAGTAGTTATAAAGGTCTAAAACCCGATTCGAATGGAAATCTACCCTTTTTTGAACAAATAGAATGTTTATAAAGGTCTAAATATAGTTTTTAACCTTTTAGGAGAAAGATAATCGCATCTTTAAACCAATGGAAACTTTGGTTAAACAAGGTTGACCAAGTTTGACCAAAGTTTAATAGAGTAGTTATAAAGGTCTAAAACCCGATTCGAATGGAAATCTACCCTTTTTTGATCAAATAGAAGGTTTATAAAGGTATAAATATAGTGTTTAACCTATTAGGAGAAAGATAGTCGCATCTTTAAACCAATGGAAACTTTGGTCAAACAAGTTTGACCAAGTTTGACCAAAGTTTAATAGACTAGTTATAAAGGTCTAAAACCCGATTCGGATTGAAATCTACCCTTTTTTGAACAAATAGAAGGTTTATAAAGGTCCAAATATAGTTTTTAACCTATTAGGAGAAAGATAATCGCATCTTTAAACCAATGGAAACTTTGGTCAAACAAGGTTGACCAAGTTTGACCAAAGTTTAATAGAGTAATTATAAAGGTCTAAAACCCGATTCGAATGGAAATCAACCCTTTTTTGAACAAATAGAAGGTTTATAAAGGTCTAAATATAGTGTTTAACCTATTAGGAGAAAGATAATCGCATCTTTAAACCAATGGAAACTTTGGTCAAACAAGGTTGACCAAGTTTAACCAAAGCTTAATAGACTAGTTATAAAGGTCTAAAACCCGATTCCGATTGAAATCTACCCTTTTTTGAACAAATAGAAGGTTTATAAAGGTCTAAATATAGTTTTTAACCTATTAGGAGAAAGATAATCGCATCTTTAAACCAATGGAAACTTTGGTCAAACAAGGTTGACCAAGTTTGACCAAAGTTTAGTAGACTAGTATAAAGGTCTATAACCCCATTCGAATGGAAATCTACCCTTTTTTTAACAAATAGAAGGTTTATAAAGGTCTAAATATAGTGTTTAACCTATTAGGAGAAAGATAATCGCATCTTTAAACCAATGGAAACTTTGGTCAAACAAGGTTGACCAAGTTTGACCAAAGTTTAATAGACTAGTTATAAAGATCTAAAACCCGATTCGAATGGAAATCTTCCCTTTTTTGAACAAATAGAAGGTTTATAAAGGTCTAATTATAGTTTTTAACCTATTAGGAGAAAGATAATCGCATCTTTAAACCAATGGAAACTTTGGTCAAACAAGGTTGACCAAGTTTGACCAAACTTTAATAGAGTAGTTATAAAGGTCTAAAACCCGATTCGAATGGAAATCTACCCTTTTTTTAACAAATAGTAGGTTTATAAAGGTCTAAATATAGTGTTTAACCTATTAGGAGAAAGATAATCGCATCTTTAAACCAATTGAAACTTTGGTCAAACAAGGTTGACCAAGTTTGACCAAAGTTTAATTGAGTAGTTATAAAGGTCTAAAACCCGATTCGAATGGAAATCTACCCTTTTTTGAACAAATAGAAGGTTTATAAAGGTCTAAATATAGTGTTTAACCTATTAGGAGAAAGATAATCGCATCTTTAAACCAATGGAAACTTTGGTCAAACAAGGTTGACCAAGTTTAACCAAAGCTTAATAGATTAGTTATAAAGGTCTAAAACCCGATTCGAATGGAAATCTACCCTTTTTTTTAACAAATAGTATGTTTATAAAGGTCTAAATATAGTGTTTAACCTATTAAGAGAAAGAAAATCGCATCTTTAAACCAATGGAAACTTTGGTCAAACAAGGTTGACCATGTTTGACCAAAGTTTAATAGACTAGTTATAAAGGTTTAAAACCCGATTCGGATTGAAATCTACCCTTTTTTGAACAAATAGAAGGTTTATAAAGGTTTAAATATAGTTTTTAACCTATTAGGAGAAAGATAATCGCATCTTTAAACCAATTGAAACTTTGGTCAAACAAGGTTGACCAAGTTTGACCAAAGTTTAATTGAGTAGTTATAAAGGTCTAAAACCCGATTCGAATGGAAATCAACCCTTTTTTTAACAAATAGTAGGTTTATAAAGGTCTAAATATAGTGTTTAACCTATTAGGAGAAAGATAGTCGCATCTTTAAACCAATGGAAACTTTGGTCAAACAAGGTTGACCAAGTTTGACCAAAGTTTAATTGAGTAGTTATAAAGGTCTAAAACCCGATTCGAATGGAAATCTACCCTTTTTTGAACAAATAGAAGGTTTATAAAGGTCTAAATATAGTGTTTAACCTATTAGGAGAAAGATAATCGCATCTTTAAACCAATGGAAACTTTGGTCAAACAAGGTTGACCAAGTTTAACCAAAGCTTAATAGATTAGTTATAAAGGTCTAAAACCCGATTCCGATTGAAATCTACCCTTTTTTGAACAAATAGAAGGTTTATAAAGGTCTAAATATAGTTTTTAACCTATTAGGAGAAAGATAATCGCATCTTTAAACCAATGGAAACTTTGGTCAAACAAGGTTGACCAAGTTTGACCAAAGTTTAATAGAGTAATTATAAAGGTCTAAAACCCGATTCGAATGGAAATCAACCCTTTTTTGAACAAATAGAAGGTTTATAAAGGTTTAAATATAGTGTTTAACCTATTAGGAGAAAGATAATCGCATCTTTAAACCAATGGAAATTTGGTCAAACAAGGTTGACCAAGTTTAACCAAAGTTTAATAGACTAGTTATAAATGTCTAAAACCCGATACGAATGGAAATCTACCCTTTTTTTAACAAATAGAAGGTTTATAAAGGTCTAAATATAGTGTTTAACCTATTAGGAGAAAGATAATCGCATATTTAAACCAATGGAAACTTTGGTCAAAGAAGGTTGACCAAGTTTGACCAAAGTTTAGTAGACTACTATAAAGGTCTATAACCCAATTCGAATGGAAATCTACCCTTTTTTTTAACAAATAGAAGGTTTATAAAGGTCTAAATATAGTGTTTAACCTATTAGGAGAAAGATAATCGCATCTTTAAACCAATGGAAACTTTGGTCAAACAAGGTTGACCAAGTTTGACCAAAGTTTAATAGACTAGTTATAAAGATCTAAAACCCGATTCGAACGGAAATCTACCCTTTTTTGAACAAATAGAAGGTTTATAAAGGTCTAATTATAGTTTTTAACCTATTAGGAGAAAGATAATCGCATCTTTAAACCAATGGAAACTTTGGTCAAAGAAGGTTGACCAAGTTTGACCAAAGTTTAGTAGACTAGTATAAAGGTCTATAACCCCATTCATATGGAAATCTACCCTTTTTTTAACAAATAGAAGGTTTATAAAGGTCTAAATATAGTGTTTAACCTATTAGGAGAAAGATAATCGCATCTTTAAACCAATGGAAACTTTGGTCAAACAAGGTTGACCAAGTTTGACCAAAGTTTAATAGACTAGTTATAAAGATCTAAAACCCGATTCGAATGGAAATCTTCCCTTTTTTGAACAAATAGAAGGTTTATAAAGGTCTAATTATAGTTTTTAACCTATTAGGAGAAAGATAATCGCATCTTTAAACCAATGGAAACTTTGGTCAAACAAGGTTGACCAAGTTTGACCAAAGTTTAATAGAGTAGTTATAAAGGTCTAAAACCCGATTCGAATGGAAATCTACCCTTTTTTGAACAAATAGAATGTTTATAAAGGTCTAAATATAGTTTTTAACCTTTTAGGAGAAAGATAATCGCATCTTTAAACCAATGGAAACTTTGGTTAAACAAGGTTGACCAAGTTTGACCAAAGTTTAATAGAGTAGTTATAAAGGTCTAAAACCCGATTCGAATGGAAATCTACCCTTTTTTGATCAAATAGAAGGTTTATAAAGGTATAAATATAGTGTTTAACCTATTAGGAGAAAGATAGTCGCATCTTTAAACCAATGGAAACTTTGGTCAAACAAGGTTGACCAAGTTTGACCAAAGTTTAATAGACTAGTTATAAAGGTCTAAAACCCGATTCGGATTGAAATCTACCCTTTTTTGAACAAATAGAAGGTTTATAAAGGTCCAAATATAGTTTTTAACCTATTAGGAGAAAGATAATCGCATCTTTAAACCAATGGAAACTTTGGTCAAACAAGGTTGACCAAGTTTGACCAAAGTTTAATAGAGTAATTATAAAGGTCTAAAACCCGATTCGAATGGAAATCAACCCTTTTTTGAACAAATAGAAGGTTTATAAAGGTCTAAATATAGTGTTTAACCTATTAGGAGAAAGATAATCGCATCTTTAAACCAATGGAAACTTTGGTCAAACAAGGTTGACCAAGTTTGACCAAGGTTTAATAGACTAGTTATAAAGATCTAAAACCCGATTCGAACGGAAATCTACCCTTTTTTGAACAAATAGAAGGTTTATAAAGGTCTAATTATAGTTTTTAACCTATTAGGAGAAAGATAATCGCATCTTTAAACCAATGGAAACTTTGGTCAAAGAAGGTTGACCAAGTTTGACCAAAGTTTAGTAGACTAGTATAAAGGTCTATAACCCCATTCGTATGGAAATCTACCCTTTTTTTAACAAATAGAAGGTTTATAAAGGTCTAAATATAGTGTTTAACCTATTAGGAGAAAGATAATCGCATCTTTAAACCAATGGAAACTTTGGTCAAACAAGGTTGACCAAGTTTGACCAAAGTTTAATAGACTAGTTATAAAGATCTAAAACCCGATTCGAATGGAAATCTTCCCTTTTTTGAACAAATAGAAGGTTTATAACGGTCTAATTATAGTTTTTAACCTATTAGGAGAAAGATAATCGCATCTTTAAACCAATGGAAACTTTGGTCAAACAAGGTTGACCAAGTTTGACCAAAGTTTAATTGAGTAGTTATAAAGGTCTAAAACCCGATTCGAATGGAAATCTACCCTTTTTTGAACAAATAGAAGGTTTATAAAGGTCTAAATATAGTGTTTAACCTATTAGGAGAAAGATAATCGCATCTTTAAACCAATGGAAACTTTGGTCAAACAAGGTTGACCAAGTTTGACCAAGGTTTAATAGACTAGTTATAAAGATCTAAAACCCGATTCGAACGGAAATCTACCCTTTTTTGAACAAATAGAAGGTTTATAAAGGTCTAAATATAGTTTTTAACCTTTTAGGAGAAAGATAATCGCATCTTTAAACCAATGGAAACTTTGGTTAAACAAGGTTGACCAAGTTTGACCAAAGTTTAATAGACTAGTTATAAAGGTCTAAAACCCGATTCGGATTGAAATCTACCCTTTTTTGAACAAATAGAAGGTTTATAAAGGTCCAAATATAGTTTTTAACCTATTAGGAGAAAGATAATCGCATCTTTAAACCAATGGAAACTTTGGTCAAACAAGGTTGAACAAGTTTGACCAAAGTTTAATAGAGTAGTTATAAATGTCTAAAACCCGATACGAATGGAAATCTACCCTTTTTTTAACAAATAGAAGGTTTATAAAGGTCTAAATATAGTGTTTAACCTATTAGGAGAAAGATAATCGCATCTTTAAACCAATGGAAACTTTGGTCAAACAAGGTTGACCAAGTTTAACCAAAGTTTAATAGACTAGTTATAAAGGTCAAAAACCCGATTCCGATTGAAATCTACCTTTTTTTTGAACAAATAGAAGGTTTATAAAGGTCTAAATATAGTTTTTAACCTATTAGGAGAAAGATAATCGCATCTTTAAACCAATGGAAACTTTGGTCAAACAAGGTTGACCAAGTTTGACCAAAGTTTAATAGAGTAGTTATAAAGGTCTAAAACCCGATTCGAATGGTAATCTACCCTTTTTTGATCAAATAGAAGGTTTATAAAGGTCTAAATATAGTGTTTAACCTATTAGGAGAAAGATAATCGCATCTTTAAACCAATGGAAACTTTGGTCAAACAAGGTTGACCAAGTTTGACCAAAGTTTAATAGACTAGTTATAAAGGTCTAAAACCCGATTCGGATTGAAATCTACCCTTTTTTGAACAAATAGAAGGTTTATAAAGGTCCAAATATAGTTTTTAACCTATTAGGAGAAAGATAATCGCATCTTTAAACCAATGGAAACTTTGGTCAAACAAGGTTGACCAAGTTTGACCCAAGTTTAATAGAGTAATTATAAAGGTCTAAAACCCGATTCGAATGGAAATCTACCCTTTTTTGAACAAATAAAAGGTTTATAAAGGTCTAAATATAATTTTTAACCTATTAGGAGAAAGATAATCGCATCTTTAAACCATTGGAAACTTTGGTCAAACAAGGTTGAACAAGTTTGACCAAAGTTTAATAGAGTAGTTATAAAGGTCTAAAACCCGATACAAATGGAAATCTACCCTTTTTTTAACAAATAGAAGGTTTATAAAGGTCTAAATATAGTGTTTAACCTATTAGGAGAAAGATAATCGCATATTTAAACCAATGGAAACTTTGGTCAAACAAGGTTGACCAAGTTTGACCAAAGTTTCGTAGACTAGTATAAAGGTCTATAACCCGATTCGAATGGAAATCTACCATTTTTTTTAACAAATAGTAGGTTTATAAAGGTCTAAATATAGTGTTTAACCTATTAAGAGAAAGAAAATCGCATCTTTAAACCAATGGAAACTTTGGTCAAACAAGGTTGACCATGTTTGACCAAAGTTTAATAGACTAGTTATAAAGGTTTAAAACCCGATTCGGATTGAAATCTACCCTTTTTTGAACAAATAGAAGGTTTATAAAGGTTTAAATATAGTTTTTAACCTATTAGGAGAAAGATAATCGCATCTTTAAACCAATTGAAACTTTGGTCAAACAAGGTTGACCAAGTTTGACCAAAGTTTAATTGAGTAGTTATAAAGGTCTAAAACCCGATTCGAATGGAAATCAACCCTTTTTTTAACAAATAGTAGGTTTATAAAGGTCTAAATATAGTGTTTAACCTATTAGGAGAAAGATAATCGCATCTTTAAACCAATTGAAACTTTGGTCAAACAAGGTTGACCAAGTTTGACCAAAGTTTAATTGAGTAGTTATAAAGGTCTAAAACCCGATTCGAATGGAAATCTACCCTTTTTTGAACAAATAGAAGGTTTATAAAGGTCTAAATATAGTGTTTAACCTATTAGGAGAAAGATAATCGCATCTTTAAACCAATGGAAACTTTGGTCAAACAAGGTTGACCAAGTTTAACCAAAGCTTAATAGACTAGTTATAAAGGTCTAAAACCCGATTCCGATTGAAATCTACCCTTTTTTGAACAAATAGAAGGTTTATAAAGGTCTAAATATAGTTTTTAACCTATTAGGAGAAAGATAATCGCATCTTTAAACCAATGGAAACTTTGGTCAAACAAGGTTGACCAAGTTTGACCAAAGTTTAATAGAGTAATTATAAAGGTCTAAAACCCGATTCGAATGGAAATCAACCCTTTTTTGAACAAATAGAAGGTTTATAAAGGTCTAAATATAGTGTTTAACCTATTAGGAGAAAGATAATCGCATCTTTAAACCAATGGAAATTTGGTCAAACAAGGTTGACCAAGTTTAACCAAAGTTTAATAGACTAGTTATAAATGTCTAAAACCCGATACGAATGGAAATCTACCCTTTTTTTAACAAATAGAAGGTTTATAAAGGTCTAAATATAGTGTTTAACCTATTAGGAGAAAGATAATCGCATATTTAAACCAATGGAAACTTTGGTCAAAGAAGGTTGACCAAGTTTGACCAAAGTTTAGTAGACTACTATAAAGGTCTATAACCCAATTCGAATGGAAATCTACCCTTTTTTTTAACAAATAGAAGGTTTATAAAGGTCTAAATATAGTGTTTAACCTATTAGGAGAAAGATAATCGCATCTTTAAACCAATGGAAACTTTGGTCAAACAAGGTTGACCAAGTTTAACCAAAGTTTAATAGACTAGTTATAAATGTCTAAAACCCGATACGAATGGAAATCTACCCTTTTTTTAACAAATAGAAGGTTTATAAAGGTCTAAATATAGTGTTTAACCTATTAGGAGAAAGATAATCGCATATTTAAACCAATGGAAACTTTGGTCAAAGATGGTTGACCAAGTTTGACCAAAGTTTAGTAGACTACTATAAAGGTCTATAACCCAATTCGAATGGAAATCTACCCTTTTTTTTAACAAATAGAAGGTTTATAAAGGTCTAAATATAGTGTTTAACCTATTAGGAGAAAGATAATCGCATCTTTAAACCAATGGAAACTTTGGTCAAACAAGGTTGACCAAGTTTGACCAAAGTTTAATAGACTAGTTATAAAGGTCTAAAACCCGATTCGGATTGAAATCTACCCTTTTTTGAACAAATAGAAGGTTTATAAAGGTCCAAATATAGTTTTTAACCTATTAGGAGAAAGATAATCGCATCTTTAAACCAATGGAAACTTTGGTCAAACAAGGTTGACCAAGTTTGACCCAAGTTTAATAGAGTAATTATAAAGGTCTAAAACCCGATTCGAATGGAAATCTACCCTTTTTTGAACAAATAAAAGGTTTATAAAGGTCTAAATATAATTTTTAACCTATTAGGAGAAAGATAATCGCATCTTTAAACCATTGGAAACTTTGGTCAAACAAGGTTGAACAAGTTTGACCAAAGTTTAATAGAGTAGTTATAAAGGTCTAAAACCCGATACAAATGGAAATCTACCCTTTTTTTAACAAATAGAAGGTTTATAAAGGTCTAAATATAGTGTTTAACCTATTAGGAGAAAGATAATCGCATGTTTAAACCAATGGAAACTTTGGTCAAACAAGGTTGACCAAGTTTGACCAAAGTTTCGTAGACTAGTATAAAGGTCTATAACCCGATTCGAATGGAAATCTACCATTTTTTTTAACAAATAGTAGGTTTATAAAGGTCTAAATATAGTGTTTAACCTATTAAGAGAAAGAAAATCGCATCTTTAAACCAATGGAAACTTTGGTCAAACAAGGTTGACCATGTTTGACCAAAGTTTAATAGACTAGTTATAAAGGTTTAAAACCCGATTCGGATTGAAATCTACCCTTTTTTGAACAAATAGAAGGTTTATAAAGGTTTAAATATAGTTTTTAACCTATTAGGAGAAAGATAATCGCATCTTTAAACCAATTGAAACTTTGGTCAAACAAGGTTGACCAAGTTTGACCAAAGTTTAATTGAGTAGTTATAAAGGTCTAAAACCCGATTCGAATGGAAATCAACCCTTTTTTTAACAAATAGTAGGTTTATAAAGGTCTAAATATAGTGTTTAACCTATTAGGAGAAAGATAATCGCATCTTTAAACCAATTGAAACTTTGGTCAAACAAGGTTGACCAAGTTTGACCAAAGTTTAATTGAGTAGTTATAAAGGTCTAAAACCCGATTCGAATGGAAATCTACCCTTTTTTGAACAAATAGAAGGTTTATAAAGGTCTAAATATAGTGTTTAACCTATTAGGAGAAAGATAATCGCATCTTTAAACCAATGGAAACTTTGGTCAAACAAGGTTGACCAAGTTTAACCAAAGCTTAATAGACTAGTTATAAAGGTCTAAAACCCGATTCCGATTGAAATCTACCCTTTTTTGAACAAATAGAAGGTTTATAAAGGTCTAAATATAGTTTTTAACCTATTAGGAGAAAGATAATCGCATCTTTAAACCAATGGAAACTTTGGTCAAACAAGGTTGACCAAGTTTGACCAAAGTTTAATAGAGTAATTATAAAGGTCTAAAACCCGATTCGAATGGAAATCAACCCTTTTTTGAACAAATAGAAGGTTTATAAAGGTCTAAATATAGTGTTTAACCTATTAGGAGAAAGATAATCGCATCTTTAAACCAATGGAAATTTGGTCAAACAAGGTTGACCAAGTTTAACCAAAGTTTAATAGACTAGTTATAAATGTCTAAAACCCGATACGAATGGAAATCTACCCTTTTTTTAACAAATAGAAGGTTTATAAAGGTCTAAATATAGTGTTTAACCTATTAGGAGAAAGATAATCGCATATTTAAACCAATGGAAACTTTGGTCAAAGAAGGTTGACCAAGTTTGACCAAAGTTTAGTAGACTACTATAAAGGTCTATAACCCAATTCGAATGGAAATCTACCCTTTTTTTTAACAAATAGAAGGTTTATAAAGGTCTAAATATAGTGTTTAACCTATTAGGAGAAAGATAATCGCATCTTTAAACCAATGGAAACTTTGGTCAAACAAGGTTGACCAAGTTTGACCAAAGTTTAATAGAGTAATTATAAAGGTCTAAAACCCGATTCGAATGGAAATCAACCCTTTTTTGAACAAATAGAAGGTTTATAAAGGTCTAAATATAGTGTTTAACCTATTAGGAGAAAGATAATCGCATCTTTAAACCAATGGAAATTTGGTCAAACAAGGTTGACCAAGTTTAACCAAAGTTTAATAGACTAGTTATAAATGTCTAAAACCCGATACGAATGGAAATCTACCCTTTTTTTAACAAATAGAAGGTTTATAAAGGTCTAAATATAGTGTTTAACCTATTAGGAGAAAGATAATCGCATATTTAAACCAATGGAAACTTTGGTCAAAGAAGGTTGACCAAGTTTGACCAAAGTTTAGTAGACTACTATAAAGGTCTATAACCCAATTCGAATGGAAATCTACCCTTTTTTTTAACAAATAGAAGGTTTATAAAGGTCTAAATATAGTGTTTAACCTATTAGGAGAAAGATAATCGCATATTTAAACCAATGGAAACTTTGGTCAAAGAAGGTTGACCAAGTTTGACCAAAGTTTAGTAGACTACTATAAAGGTCTATAACCCAATTCGAATGGAAATCTACCCTTTTTTTTAACAAATAGAAGGTTTATAAAGGTCTAAATATAGTGTTTAACCTATTAGGAGAAAGATAATCGCATCTATAAACCAATGGAAACTTTGGTCAAACAAGGTTGACCAAGTTTAACCAAAGTTTAATAGACTAGTTATAAATGTCTAAAACCCGATACGAATGGAAATCTACCCTTTTTTTAACAAATAGAAGGTTTATAAAGGTCTAAATATAGTGTTTAACCTATTAGGAGAAAGATAATCGCATATTTAAACCAATGGAAACTTTGGTCAAAGATGGTTGACCAAGTTTGACCAAAGTTTAGTAGACTACTATAAAGGTCTATAACCCAATTCGAATGGAAATCTACCCTTTTTTTTAACAAATAGAAGGTTTATAAAGGTCTAAATATAGTGTTTAACCTATTAGGAGAAAGATAATCGCATCTTTAAACCAATGGAAACTTTGGTCAAACAAGGTTGACCAAGTTTGACCAAAGTTTAATAGACTAGTTATAAAGGTCTAAAACCCGATTCGGATTGAAATCTACCCTTTTTTGAACAAATAGAAGGTTTATAAAGGTCCAAATATAGTTTTTAACCTATTAGGAGAAAGATAATCGCATCTTTAAACCAATGGAAACTTTGGCCAAACAAGGTTGACCAAGTTTGACCCAAGTTTAATAGAGTAATTATAAAGGTCTAAAACCCGATTCGAATGGAAATCTACCCTTTTTTGAACAAATAAAAGGTTTATAAAGGTCTAAATATAATTTTTAACCTATTAGGAGAAAGATAATCGCATCTTTAAACCATTGGAAACTTTGGTCAAACAAGGTTGAACAAGTTTGACCAAAGTTTAATAGAGTAGTTATAAAGGTCTAAAACCCGATACAAATGGAAATCTACCCTTTTTTTAACAAATAGAAGGTTTATAAAGGTCTAAATATAGTGTTTAACCTATTAGGAGAAAGATAATCGCATATTTAAACCAATGGAAACTTTGGTCAAACAAGGTTGACCAAGTTTGACCAAAGTTTCGTAGACTAGTATAAAGGTCTATAACCCGATTCGAATGGAAATCTACCATTTTTTTTAACAAATAGTAGGTTTATAAAGGTCTAAATATAGTGTTTAACCTATTAAGAGAAAGAAAATCGCATCTTTAAACCAATGGAAACTTTGGTCAAACAAGGTTGACCATGTTTGACCAAAGTTTAATAGACTAGTTATAAAGGTTTAAAACCCGATTCGGATTGAAATCTACCCTTTTTTGAACAAATAGAAGGTTTATAAAGGTTTAAATATAGTTTTTAACCTATTAGGAGAAAGATAATCGCATCTTTAAACCAATTGAAACTTTGGTCAAACAAGGTTGAACAAGTTTGACAAAAGTTTAATAGAGTAGTTATAAAGGTCTAAAACCTGATACGAATGGAAATCTACCCTTTTTTTAACAAATAGAAGGTTTATAAAGGTCTAAATATAGTGTTTAACTTATTAGGAGAAAGATAATCGCATATTTAAACCAATGGAAACTTTGGTCAAACAAGGTTTACCAAGTTTGACCAAAGTTTAGTAGACTAGTATATAACCCGATTCGAATGGAAATATACCCTTTTTTTAACAAATAGTAGGTTTATAAAGGTCTAAATATAGTGTTTAACCTATTTGGAGAAAGATAATCGCATCTTTAAACCAATGGAAACTTTGGTCAAACAAGGTTGACCAAGTTTGACCAAAGTTTAATTGAGTAGTTATAAAGGTCTAAAACCCGATACGAATGGAAATCTACCCTTTTTTTAACAAATAGAAGGTTTATAAAGGTCTAAATATAGTGTTTAACCTATTAGGAGAAAGATAATCGCATATTTAAACCAATGGAAACTTTGGTCAAAGAAGGTTGACCAAGTTTGACCAAAGTTTAATAGAGTAATTATAAAGGTCTAAAACCCGATTCGAATGGAAATCTACCCTTTTTTTAACAAATAGAAGGTTTATAAAGGTCTAAATATAGTGTTTAACCTATTAGGAGAAAGATAATCGCATCTTTAAATCAATGGAAACTTTGGTCAAACAAGGTTGACAAGTTTGACCAAAGTTTAATAGAGTAATTATAAAGGTCAAAAACCCGATTCGAATGGAAATCTACCGTTTTTTGAACAAATAGAAGGTTTATAAAGGTCTAAATATAGTTTTTAACCTATTAGGAGAAAGATAATCGCATCTTTAAACCATTGGAAACTTTGGTCAAACAAGGTTGAACAAGTTTGACCAAAGTTTAATAGAGTAGTTATAAATGTCTAAAACCCGATAGGAATGGAAATCTACCCTTTTTTTAACAAATAGAAGGTTTATAAAGGTCTAAATATAGTGTTTAACCTATTAGGAGAAAGATAATCGCATATTTAAACCAATGGAAACTTTGGTCAAACAAGGTTGACCAAGTTTGACCAAAGTTTAGTAGACTAGTATATAACCCGATTCGAATGGAAATCTACCCTTTTTTTAACAAATAGTAGGTTTATAAAGGTCTAAATATAGTGTTTAACCTATTAGGAGAAAGATAAT
Source organism: Trifolium subterraneum (assembly GCA_951799995.1). Lineage (NCBI taxonomy): Eukaryota > Viridiplantae > Streptophyta > Magnoliopsida > Fabales > Fabaceae > Trifolium > Trifolium subterraneum. Next base: position 25,540,946 of record OX637464.1, on the reverse strand, counting down.
CGCATCTTTAAACCAATGGAAACTTTGGTCAAACAAGGTTGACCAAGTTTGACCAAAGTTTAATTGAGTAGTTATAAAGGTCTAAAACCCGATACGAATGGAAATCTACCCTTTTTTTAACAAATAGAAGGTTTATAAAGGTCTAAATATAGTGTTTAACCTATTAGGAGAAAGATAATCGCATATTTAAACCAATGGAAACTTTGGTCAAAGAAGGTTGACCAAGTTTGACCAAAGTTTAATAGAGTAATTATAAAGGTCTAAAACCCGATTCGAATGGAAATCTACCCTTTTTTTAACAAATAGAAGGTTTATAAAGGTCTAAATATAGTGTTTAACCTATTAGGAGAAAGATAATCGCATCTTTAAATCAATGGAAACTTTGGTCAAACAAGGTTGACAAGTTTGACCAAAGTTTAATAGAGTAATTAAAAAGGTCAAAAACCCGATTCGAATGGAAATCTACCGTTTTTTGAACAAATAGAAGGTTTATAAAGGTCTAAATATAGTTTTTAACCTATTAGGAGAAAGATAATCGCATCTTTAAACCATTGGAAACTTTGGTCAAACAAGGTTGAACAAGTTTGACCAAAGTTTAATAGAGTAGTTATAAATGTCGAAAACCCGATAGGAATGGAAATCTACCCTTTTTTTAACAAATAGAAGGTTTATAAAGGTCTAAATATAGTGTTTAACCTATTAGGAGAAAGATAATCGCATATTTAAACCAATGGAAGCTTTGGACAAACAAGGTTGACCAAGTTTGACCAAAGTTTAGTAGACTAGTATATAACCCGATTCGAATGGAAATCTACCCTTTTTTTAACAAATAGTAGGTTTATAAAGGTCTAAATATAGTGTTTAACCTATTAGGAGAAAGATAATCGCATCTTTAAACCAATGGAAACTTTGGTCAAACAAGGTTAACCATGTTTGACCAAAGTTTAATAGACTAGTTATAAAGGTTTAAAACCCGATTCGGATTGAAATCTACCCTTTTTTGAACAAATAGAAGGTTTATAAAGGTCTAAATATAGTGTTTAACCTATTAGGAGAAAGATAATCGCATCATTAAACCAATGGAAACTTTGGTCAAACAAGGTTGACCAAGTTTAACCAAAGTTTAATAGACTAGTTATAAAGGTCTAAAACCCGATTCCGATTGAAATCTACCCTTTTTTGAACAAATAGAAGGTTTATAAAGGTCTAATTATAGTTTTTAACCTATTAGGAGAATGATAATCGCATCTTTAAACCAATGGAAAGTTTGGTCAAACCAGGTTGAACAAGTTTGACCAAAGTTTAATAGAGTAGTTATAAATGTCTAAAACCCGATACGAATGGAAATCTACCCTTTTTTTAACAAATAGAAGGTTTATAAAGGTCTAAATATAGTGTTTAACCTATTAGGAGAAAGATAATCGCATCTTTAAACCAATGGAAACTTTGGTCAAACAAGGTTGACCAAGTTTGACCAAAGTTTAGTAGACTAGTATATAACCCGATTCGAATGGAAATCTACCCTTTTTTTAACAAATAGTAGGTTTATAAAGGTCTAAATATAGTGTTTAACCTATTAGGAGAAAGATAATCGCATCTTTAAACCAATGGAAACTTTGGTCAAACAAGGTTGACCAAGTTTGACCAAAGTTTAATTGAGTAGTTATAAAGGTCTAAAACCCGATACGAATGGAAATCTACCCTTTTTTTAACAAATAGAAGGTTTATAAAGGTCTAAATATAGTGTTTAACCTATTAGGAGAAAGATAATCGCATATTTAAACCAATGGAAACTTTGGTCAAAGAAGGTTGACCAAGTTTGACCAAAGTTTAATAGAGTAATTATAAAGGTCTAAAACCCGATTCGAATGGAAATCTACCCTTTTTTTAACAAATAGAAGGTTTATAAAGGTCTAAATATGCGAGAAGATGCGTTGGAAAGCTGAGATCAAGAGCTACAACTTTCATGTTGAGGCCAGAACCCAGTTCGGAGAGAAAGTGTGTCAAATAATCTCGTTTTTGACCCGTGCGCGGCAGCGGATCAAATTGGCGCCGCTGCCGGGGACTCAAATTGTGTTTAACTATATTAGAATTGTCAATTTTGTTTCTATTGTTACTGTACGCGCAATATACAAAAAAAAAAGTTAGGGCATAGTTTGCATCTGTTTTGCTTTTTGACCACTGCATTACATCAGAAAAAAATCAGGATTCAAAGTTTGACCAAAGTTTAGTAGACTAGTATAAAGGTCTAAAACCCGATCCGAATGGAAATCTACCCTTTTTTGTACAAAGAGAAGGTTTATAAAGGTCTAAATATAGTTTATAACCTATTAGGAGAAAGATAATCGCATCTTTAAACCAATGGAAACTTTGGTCAAACAAATTTGACCAAGTTTGACCAAAGTTTAATAGACTAGTATGATTAGTGCATTTTAATGCACATTAGTGTTTAACCTATTAGGAGAAAGATAATCGCATATTTAAACCAATGGAAACTTTGGTCAAACAAGGTTGACCAAGTTTGACCAAAGTTTAGTAGACTAGTATAAAGGTCTATAACCCGATTCGAATGGAAATCTACCCTTTTTTAAAAAAATAGAAGGTTTATAAAGGTCTAAATATAGTGTTTAACCTATTAGGAGAAAGATAATCGCATCTTTATACCAATGGAAACTTTTGTCAAACAAGGTTGACCAAGTTTGACCAAAGTTTAATAGACTAGTTATAAAGATCTAAAACCCGATTCGAATGGAAATCTACCCTTTTTTGAACAAATAGAAGGTTTATAAAGGTCTAATTATAGTTTTTAACCTATTAGGAGAAAGATAATCGCATCTTTAAACCAATGGAAACTTTGGTCAAACAAGGTTGACCAAGTTTGACCAAAGTTTAATAGAGTAATTATAAAGGTCTAAAACCCGATTCGAATGGAAATCTACCCTTTTTTCAACAAATAGAAGGTTTATAAAGGTCTAAATATAGTTTTTAACCTATTAGGAGAAAGATAATCGCATCTTTAAACCATTGGAAACTTTGGTCAAACAAGGTTGAACAAGTTTGACCAAAGTTTAATAGAGTAGTTATAAATGTCTAAAACCCGATAGGAATGGAAATCTACCCTTTTTTTATCAAATAGAAGGTTTATAAAGGTCTAAATATAGTGTTTAACCTATTAGGAGAAAGATAATCGCATATTTAAACCAATGGAAACTTTGGTCAAACAAGGTTGACCAAGTTTGACCAAAGTTTAGTAGACTAGTATAAAGGTCTATAACCCGATTCGAATGGAAATCTACCCTTTTTTTAACAAATAAAAGGTTTATAAAGGTCTAAATATAGTGTTTAACCTATTAGGAGAAAGATAATCGCATCTTTATACCAATGGAAACTTTGGTCAAACAAGGTTGACCAAGTTTGACCAAAGTTTAATAGACTAGTTATAAAGATTTAAAACACGATTGGAATGGAAATCTACCATTTTTGAACAAATAGAAGGTTTATAAAGGTCTAAATATAGTTTTTAACCTATTAGGAGAAAGATAATCGCATATTTAAACCAATGGAAACTTTGGTCAAACAAGGTTGACCAAGTTTGACCAAAGTTTAATAGACCAGTTATAGAGGTCTAAAACCCGATTCGGATGGAAATCTACCCTTTTTTGAACAAATAGAAGGTTTATAAAGGTCTAAATATAATTTTTAACCTATTAGGAGAAAGATAATTGCATCTTTAAACCAATGGAAACTTTGGTCAAACAAGGTTGACCAAGTTTAACCAAAGTTTAATAGAGTAATTATAAAGGTCAAAAACCCGATTAGAATGGAAATCTACCCTTTTTTGAACAAATAGAAGGTTTATAAAGGTCTAAATATAGTGTTTAACCTATTAGGAGAAAGATAATCGCATCTTTAAACCAATGGAAACTTTGGTCAAACAAGGTTGACCAAGTTTGACCAAAGTTTAATAGACTAGTTATAGAGGTCTAAAACCCGATTCGTATGGAAATCTACCCTTTTTTGAACAAATAGAAGGTTTATAAAGGTCTAAATATAGTTTTTAACCTATTAGGAGAAAGATAATCGCATCTTTAAACCAATGGAAACTTTGGTCAAACAAGGTTGACCAAGTTTGACCAAAGTTTAATAGAATAGTTATAGAGGTCTAAAACCTGATTCGGATGGAAATCTACCCTTTTTTGAACAAATAGAAGGTTTATAAAGGTTTAAATATAGTTTTTAACCTATTAGGAGAAAGATAATTGCATCTTTAAACCAATGGAAACTTTGGTCAAACAAGGTTGACCAAGTTTGACCAAATTAATAGAGTAATTATAAAGGTCTAAAACCCGATAAGAATGGAAATCTACCCTTTTTTGAACAAATAGAAGGTTTATAAAGGTCTAAATATAGTGTTTAACTTATTAGGAGAAAGATAATCGCATATTTAAACGAATGGAAACTTTGGTCAAACAAGGTTGACCAAGTTTGACCAAAGTTTAGTAGACTAGTATAAAGGTCTATAACCCGATTCGAATGGAAATCTACCCTTTTTTTATCAAATAGAAGGTTTATAAAGGTCTAAATATAGTGTTTAACCTATTAGGTGAAAGATAATCGCATCTTTAAACCAATGGAAACTTTGGTCAAACAAGGTTGACCAAGTTTGACCAAAGTTTAATTGACTAGTTATAAAGATCTAAAACCCGATTCGAATGGAAATCTACCCTTTTTTGAACAAATAGAAGGTTTATAAAGGTCTAATTATAGTTTTTAACCTATTAGGAGAAAGATAATCGCATCTTTAAACCAATGGAAACTTTGGTCAAACAAGGTTGACCAAGTTTGACCAAAGTTTAATAGAGTAATTATAAAGGTCTAAAACCCGATTCGAATGGAAATCTACCCTTTTTTGAACAAATAGAAGGTTTATAAAGGTCTAAATATAGTTTTTAACCTATTAGGAGAAAGATAATCGCATCTTTAAACCATTGGAAACTTTGGTCAAACAAGGTTGAACAAGTTTGACCAAAGTTTAATAGAGTAGTTATAAATGTCTAAAACCCGATAGGAATGGAAATCTACCCTTTTTTTTATCAAATAGAAGGTTTATAAAGGTCTAAATATAGTGTTTAACCTATTAGGAGAAAGATAATCGCATCTTTATACCAATGGAAACTTTGGTCAAACAAGGTTGACCAAGTTTGACCAAAGTTTAATAGACTAGTTATAAAGATTTAAAACACGATTGGAATGGAAATCTACCCTTTTTTGAACAAATAGAAGGTTTATAAAGGTCTAAATATAGTTTTTAACCTATTAGGAGAAAGATAATCGCATATTTAAACCAATGGAAACTTTGGTCAAACAAGGTTGACCAAGTTTGACCAAAGTTTAATAGACTAGTTATAGAGGTCTAAAACCCGATTCGGATGGAAACCTACCCTTTTTTGAACAAATAGAAGGTTTATAAAGGTCTAAATATAGTTTTTAACCTATTAGGAGAAAGATAATCGCATCTTTAAACCATTGGAAACTTTGGTCAAACAAGGTTTAACAAGTTTGACCAAAGTTTAATAGAGTAGTTATAAATGTCTAAAACCCGATAGGAATGGAAATCTACCCTTTTTTTATCAAATAGAAGGTTTATAAAGGTCTAAATATAGTGTTTAACCTATTAGGAGAAAGATAATCGCATATTTAAACCAATGGAAACTTTGGTCAAACAAGGTTGACCAAGTTTGACCAAAGTTTAGTAGACTAGTATAAAGGTCTATAACCCGATTCGAATGGAAATCTACCCTTTTTTTAACAAATAGAAGGTTTATAAAGGTCTAAATATAGTGTTTAACCTATTAGGAGAAAGATAATCGCATCTTTATACCAATGGAAACTTTGGTCAAACAAGGTTGACCAAGTTTGACCAAAGTTTAATAGACTAGTTATAAAGATTTAACACACGATTGGAATGGAAATCTACCCTTTTTTGAACAAATAGAAGGTTTATAAAGGTCTAAATATAGTTTTTAACCTATTAGGAGAAAGATAATCGCATATTTAAACCAATGGAAACTTTGGTCAAACAAGGTTGACCAAGTTTGACCAAAGTTTAATAGACTAGTTATAGAGGTCTAAAACCCGATTCGGATGGAAATCTACCCTTTTTTGAACAAATAGAAGGTTTATAAAGGTCTAAATATAATTTTTAACCTATTAGGAGAAAGATAATTGCATCTTTAAACCAATGGAAACTTTGGTCAAACAAGGTTGACCAAGTTTGACCAAAGTTTAATAGAGTAATTATAAAGGTCAAAAACCCGATTAGAATGGAAATCTACCCTTTTTTGAACAAATAGAAGGTTTATAAAGGTCTAAATATAGTGTTTAATCTATTAGGAGAAAGATAATCGCATCTTTAAACCAATGGAAACTTTGGTCAAACAAGGTTGACCAAGTTTGACCAAAGTTTAATAGACTAGTTATAGAGGTCTAAAACCCGATTCGGATGGATATCTACCCTTTTTTGAACAAATAGAAGGTTTATAAAGGTCTAATTATAGTTTTTAACCTATTAGGAGAAAGATAATCGCATCTTTAAACCAATGGAAACTTTGGTCAAACAAGGTTGACCAAGTTTGACCAAAGTTTAATAGAGTAGTTATAAATGTCTAAAACCCGATAGGAATGGAAATCTACCCTTTTTTTTTATCAAATAGAAGGTTTATAAAGGTCTAAATATAGTGTTTAACCTATTAGGAGAAAGATAATCGCATATTTAAACCAATGGAAACTTTGGTCAAACAAGGTTGACCAAGTTTGACCAAAGTTTAGTAGACTAGTATAAAGGTCTATAACCCGATTCGAATGGAAATCTACCCTTTTTTTAAAAAATAGAAGGTTTATAAAGGTCTAAATATAGTGTTTAACCTATTAGGAGAAAGATAATCGCATCTTTAAACCAATGGAAACTTTGGTCAAACAAGGTTGACCAAGTTTGACCAAAGTTTAATAGAATAGTTATAGAGGTCTAAAACCTGATTCGGATGGAAATCTACCCTTTTTTGAACAAATAGAAGGTTTATAAAGGTTTAAATATAGTTTTTAACCTATTAGGAGAAAGATAATTGCATCTTTAAACCAATGGAAACTTTGGTCAAACAAGGTTGACCAAGTTTGACCAAATTAATAGAGTAATTATAAAGGTCTAAAACCCGATTAGAATGGAAATCTACCCTTTTTTGAACAAATAGAAGGTTTATAAAGGTCTAAATATAGTGTTTAAATTATTAGGAGAAAGATAATCGCATATTTAAACGAATGGAAACTTTGGTCAAACAAGGTTGACCAAGTTTGACCAAAGTTTAGTAGACTAGTATAAAGGTCTATAACCCGATTCGAATGGAAATCTACCCTTTTTTTATCAAATAGAAGGTTTATAAAGGTCTAAATATAGTGTTTAACCTATTAGGAGAAAGATAATCGCATCTTTAAACCAATGGAAACTTTGGTCAAACAAGGTTGACCAAGTTTGACCAAAGTTTAATTGACTTGTTATAAAGATCTAAAACCAGATTCGAATGGAAATCTACCCTTTTTTGAACAAATAGAAGGTTTATAAAGGTCTAATTATAGTTTTTAACCTATTAGGAGAAAGATAATCGCATCTTTAAACCAATGGAAACTTTGGTCAAACAAGGTTGACCAAGTTTGACCAAAGTTTAATAGAGTAATTATAAAGGTCTAAAACCCGATTCGAATGGAAATCTACCCTTTTTTGAACAAATAGAAGGTTTATAAAGGTCTAAATATAGTTTTTAACCTATTAGGAGAAAGATAATCGCATCTTTAAACCATTGGAAACTTTGGTCAAACAAGGTTGAACAAGTTTGACCAAAGTTTAATAGAGTAGTTATAAATGTCTAAAACCAGATAGGAATGGAAATCTACCCTTTTTTTTATCAAATAGAAGGTTTATAAAGGTCTAAATATAGTGTTTAACCTATTAGGAGAAAGATAATCGCATCTTTATACCAATGGAAACTTTGGTCAAACAAGGTTGACCAAGTTTGACCAAAGTTTAATAGACTAGTTATAAAGATTTAAAACACGATTGGAATGGAAATCTACCCTTTTTTGAACAAATAGAAGGTTTATAAAGGTCTAAATTTAGTTTTTAACCTATTAGGAGAAAGATAATCGCATATTTAAACCAATGGAAACTTTGGTCAAACAAGGTTGACCAAGTTTGACCAAAGTTTAATAGACTAGTTATAGAGGTCTAAAACCCGATTCGGATGGAAACCTACCCTTTTTTGAACAAATAGAAGGTTTATAAAGGTCTAAATATAGTTTTTAACCTATTAGGAGAAAGATAATCGCATCTTTAAACCAATGGAAACTTTGGTCAAACAAGGTTGACCAAGTTTGACCAAAGTTTAATAGAGTAATTATAAAGGTCTAAAACCCGATTCGAATGGAAATCTACCCTTTTTTGAACAAATAGAAGGTTTATAAAGGTCTAAATATAGTTTTTAACCTATTAGGAGAAAGATAATTGCATCTTTAAACCAATGGAAACTTTGGTCAAACAAGGTTGACCAAGTTTGACCAAAGTTTAATAGAGTAATTATAAAGGTCAAAAACCCGATTAGAATGGAAATCTACCCTTTTTTGAACAAATAGAAGGTTTATAAAGGTCTAAATATAGTTTTTAACCTATTAGGAGAAAGATAATCGCATATTTAAACCAATGGAAACTTTGGTCAAACAAGGTTGACCAAGTTTGACCAAAGTTTAATAGACTAGTTATAGAGGTCTAAAACCCGATTCGGATGGATATCTACCCTTTTTTGAACAAATAGAAGGTTTATAAAGGTCTAATTATAGTTTTTAACCTATTAGGAGAAAGATAATCGCATCTTTAAACCAATGGAAACTTTGGTCAAACAAGGTTGACCAAGTTTGACCAAAGTTTAATAGAGTAGTTATAAATGTCTAAAACCCGATAGGAATGGAAATCTACCCTTTTTTTTTATCAAATAGAAGGTTTATAAAGGTCTAAATATAGTGTTTAACCTATTAGGAGAAAGATAATCGCATATTTAAACCAATGGAAACTTTGGTCAAACAAGGTTGACCAAGTTTGACCAAAGTTTAGTAGACTAGTATAAAGGTCTATAACCCGATTCGAATGGAAATCTACCCTTTTTTTAAAAAATAGAAGGTTTATAAAGGTCTAAATATAGTGTTTAACCTATTAGGAGAAAGATAATCGCATCTTTAAACCAATGGAAACTTTGGTCAAACAAGGTTGACCAAGTTTGACCAAAGTTTAATAGAGTAATTATAAAGGTCTAAAACCCGATTCGAATGGAAATCTACCCTTTTTTGAACAAATAGAAGGTTTATAAAGGTCTAAATATAGTTTTTAACCTATTAGGAGAAAGATAATCGCATCTTTAAACCATTGGAAACTTTGGTCAAACAAGGTTGAACAAGTTTGACCAAAGTTTAATAGAGTAGTTATAAATGTCTAAAACCAGATAGGAATGGAAATCTACCCTTTTTTTTATCAAATAGAAGGTTTATAAAGGTCTAAATATAGTGTTTAACCTATTAGGAGAAACATAATCGCATCTTTATACCAATGGAAACTTTGGTCAAACAAGGTTGACCAAGTTTGACCAAAGTTTAATAGACTAGTTATAAAGATTTAAAACACGATTGGAATGGAAATCTACCCTTTTTTGAACAAATAGAAGGTTTATAAAGGTCTAAATTTAGTTTTTAACCTATTAGGAGAAAGATAATCGCATATTTAAACCAATGGAAACTTTGGTCAAACAAGGTTGACCAAGTTTGACCAAAGTTTAATAGACTAGTTATAGAGGTCTAAAACCCGATTCGGATGGAAACCTACCCTTTTTTGAACAAATAGAAGGTTTATAAAGGTCTAAATATAGTTTTTAACCTATTAGGAGAAAGATAATCGCATCTTTAAACCAATGGAAACTTTGGTCAAACAAGGTTGACCAAGTTTGACCAAAGTTTAATAGAGTAATTATAAAGGTCTAAAACCCGATTCGAATGGAAATCTACCCTTTTTTGAACAAATAGAAGGTTTATAAAGGTCTAAATATAGTTTTTAACCTATTAGGAGAAAGATAATTGCATCTTTAAACCAATGGAAACTTTGGTCAAACAAGGTTGACCAAGTTTGACCAAAGTTTAATAGAGTAATTATAAAGGTCAAAAACCCGATTAGAATGGAAATCTACCCTTTTTTGAACAAATAGAAGGTTTATAAAGGTCTAAATATAGTTTTTAACCTATTAGGAGAAAGATAATCGCATATTTAAACCAATGGAAACTTTGGTCAAACAAGGTTGACCAAGTTTGACCAAAGTTTAATAGACTAGTTATAGAGGTCTAAAACCCGATTCGGATGGATATCTACCCTTTTTTGAACAAATAGAAGGTTTATAAAGGTCTAATTATAGTTTTTAACCTATTAGGAGAAAGATAATCGCATCTTTAAACCAATGGAAACTTTGGTCAAACAAGGTTGACCAAGTTTGACCAAAGTTTAATAGAGTAGTTATAAATGTCTAAAACCCGATAGGAATGGAAATCTACCCTTTTTTTTTATCAAATAGAAGGTTTATAAAGGTCTAAATATAGTGTTTAACCTATTAGGAGAAAGATAATCGCATATTTAAACCAATGGAAACTTTGGTCAAACAAGGTTGACCAAGTTTGACCAAAGTTTAGTAGACTAGTATAAAGGTCTATAACCCGATTCGAATGGAAATCTACCCTTTTTTTAAAAAATAGAAGGTTTATAAAGGTCTAAATATAGTGTTTAACCTATTAGGAGAAAGATAATCGCATCTTTATACCAATGGAAACTTTTGTCAAACAAGGTTGACCAAGTTTGACCAAAGTTTAATAGACTAGTTATAAAGATCTAAAACCCGATTCGAATGGAAATCTACCCTTTTTTGAACAAATAGAAGGTTTATAAAGGTCTAATTATAGTTTTTAACCTATTAGGAGAAAGATAATCGCATATTTAAACCAATGGAAACTTTGGTCAAACAAGGTTGACCAAGTTTGACCAAAGTTTAATAGACTAGTTATAGAGGTCTAAAACTCGATTCGGATGGAAACCTACCCTTTTTTGAACAAATAGAAGGTTTATAAAGGTCTAAATATAGTTTTTAACCTATTAGGAGAAAGATAATCGCATCTTTAAACCAATGGAAACTTTGGTCAAACAAGGTTGACCAAGTTTGACCAAAGTTTAATAGAGTAATTATAAAGGTCTAAAACCCGATTCGAATGGAAATCTACCCTTTTTTGAACAAATAGAAGGTTTATAAAGGTCTAAATATAGTTTTTAACCTATTAGGAGAAAGATAATTGCATCTTTAAACCAATGGAAACTTTGGTCAAACAAGGTTGACCAAGTTTGACCAAAGTTTAATAGAGTAATTATAAAGGTCAAAAACCCGATTAGAATGGAAATCTACCCTTTTTTGAACAAATATAAGGTTTATAAAGGTCTAAATATAGTTTTTAACCTATTAGGAGAAAGATAATCGCATATTTAAACCAATGGAAACTTTGGTCAAACAAGGTTGACCAAGTTTGACCAAAGTTTAATAGACTAGTTATAGAGGTCTAAAACCCGATTCGGATGGATATCTACCCTTTTTTGAACAAATAGAAGGTTTATAAAGGTCTAATTATAGTTTTTAACCTATTAGGAGAAAGATAATCGCATCTTTAAACCAATGGAAACTTTGGTCAAACAAGGTTGACCAAGTTTGACCAAAGTTTAATAGAGTAGTTATAAATGTCTAAAACCCGATAGGAATGGAAATCTACCCTTTTTTTTTATCAAATAGAAGGTTTATAAAGGTCTAAATATAGTGTTTAACCTATTAGGAGAAAGATAATCGCATATTTAAACCAATGGAAACTTTGGTCAAACAAGGTTGACCAAGTTTGACCAAAGTTTAGTAGACTAGTATAAAGGTCTATAACCCGATTCGAATGGAAATCTACCCTTTTTTTAAAAAATAGAAGGTTTATAAAGGTCTAAATATAGTGTTTAACCTATTAGGAGAAAGATAATCGCATCTTTATACCAATGGAAACTTTTGTCAAACAAGGTTGACCAAGTTTGACCAAAGTTTAATAGACTAGTTATAAAGATCTAAAACCCGATTCGAATGGAAATCTACCCTTTTTTGAACAAATAGAAGGTTTATAAAGGTCTAATTATAGTTTTTAACCTATTAGGAGAAAGATAATCGCATCTTTAAACCAATGGAAACTTTGGTCAAACAAGGTTGACCAAGTTTGACCAAAGTTTAATAGAGTAATTATAAAGGTCTAAAACCCGATTCGAATGGAAATCTACCCTTTTTTGAACAAATAGAAGGTTTATAAAGGTCTAAATATAGTTTTTAACCTATTAGGAGAAAGATAATCGCATCTTTAAACCATTGGAAACTTTGGTCAAACAAGGTTGAACAAGTTTGACCAAAGTTTAATAGAGTAGTTATAAATGTCTAAAACCCGATAGGAATGGAAATCTACCCTTTTTTTATCAAATAGAAGGTTTATAAAGGTCTAAATATAGTGTTTAACCTATTAGGAGAAAGATAATCGCATATTTAAACCAATGGAAACTTTGGTCAAACAAGGTTGACCAAGTTTGACCAAAGTTTAATAGACTAGTTATAGAGGTCTAAAACCCGATTCGGATGGAAATCTACCCTTTTTTGAACAAATAGAAGGTTTATAAAGGTCTAAATATAATTTTTAACCTATTAGGAGAAAGATAATTGCATCTTTAAACCAATGGAAACTTTGGTCAAACAAGGTTGACCAAGTTTAACCAAAGTTTAATAGAGTAATTATAAAGGTCAAAAACCCGATTAGAATGGAAATCTACCCTTTTTTGAACAAATAGAAGGTTTATAAAGGTCTAAATATAGTGTTTAACCTATTAGGAGAAAGATAATCGCATCTTTAAACCAATGGAAACTTTGGTCAAACAAGGTTGACCAAGTTTGACCAAAGTTTAATAGACTAGTTATAGAGGTCTAAAACCCGATTCGTATGGAAATCTACCCTTTTTTGAACAAATAGAAGGTTTATAAAGGTCTAAATATAGTTTTTAACCTATTAGGAGAAAGATAATCGCATCTTTAAACCAATGGAAACTTTGGTCAAACAAGGTTGACCAAGTTTGACCAAAGTTTAATAGAATAGTTATAGTGGTCTAAAACCCGATTCGGATGGAAATCTACCCTTTTTTGAACAAATAGAAGGTTTATAAAGGTTTAAATATAGTTTTTAACCTATTAGGAGAAAGATAATTGCATCTTTAAACCAATGGAAACTTTGGTCAAACAAGGTTGACCAAGTTTGACCAAATTAATAGAGTAATTATAAAGGTCTAAAACCCGATTAGAATGGAAATCTACCCTTTTTTGAACAAATAGAAGGTTTATAAAGGTCTAAATATAGTGTTTAACTTATTAGGAGAAAGATAATCGCATATTTAAACAAATGGAAACTTTGGTCAAACAAGGTTGACCAAGTTTGACCAAAGTTTAGTAGACTAGTATAAAGGTCTATAACCCGATTCGAATGGAAATCTACCCTTTTTTTAACAAATAGAAGGTTTATAAAGGTCTAAATATAGTGTTTAACCTATTAGGAGAAAGATAATCGCATCTTTAAACCAATGGAAACTTTGGTCAAACAAGGTTGACTAAGTTTGACCAAAGTTTAATAGACTAGTTATAAAGATCTAAAACCCGATTCGAATGGAAATCTACCCTTTTTTGAACAAATAGAAGGTTTATAAAGGTCTAATTATAGTTTTTAACCTATTAGGAGAAAGATAATCGCATCTTTAAACCAATGGAAACTTTGGTCAAACAAGGTTGACTAAGTTTGACCAAAGTTTAATAGACTAGTTATAAAGATCTAAAACCCGATTCGAATGGAAATCTACCCTTTTTTGAACAAATAGAAGGTTTATAAAGGTCTAATTATAGTTTTTAACCTATTAGGAGAAAGATAATCGCATCTTTAAACCAATGGAAACTTTGGTCAAAGAAGGTTGACCAAGTTTGACCAAAGTTTAATAGAGTAATTATAAAGGTCTAAAACCCGATTCGAATTGAAATCTACCCGTTTTTGAACAAATAGAAGGTTTATAAAGGTCTAAATATAGTTTTTAACCTATTAGGAGAAAGATAATCGCATCTTTAAACCATTGGAAACTTTGGTCAAACAAGGTTGAACAAGTTTGACCAAAGTTTAATAGAGTAGTTATAAATGTCTAAAACCCGATAGGAATGGAAATCTACCCTTTTTTTTTATCAAATAGAAGGTTTATAAAGGTCTAAATATAGTGTTTAACCTATTAGGAGAAAGATAATCGCATATTTAAACCAATGGAAACTTTGGTCAAACAAGGTTGACCAAGTTTGACCAAAGTTTAGTAGACTAGTATAAAGGTCTATAACCCGATTCGAATGGAAATCTACCCTTTTTTTAAAAAATAGAAGGTTTATAAAGGTCTAAATATAGTGTTTAACCTATTAGGAGAAAGATAATCGCATATTTAAACCAATGGAAACTTTGGTCAAACAAGGTTGACCAAGTTTGACCAAAGTTTAGTAGACTAGTATAAAGGTCTATAACCCGATTCGAATGGAAATCTACCCTTTTTTTAAAAAATAGAAGGTTTATAAAGGTCTAAATATAGTGTTTAACCTATTAGGAGAAAGATAATCGCATCTTTAAACCAATGGAAACTTTGGTCAAACAAGGTTGACCAAGTTTGACCAAAGTTTAATAGAGTAATTATAAAGGTCTAAAACCCGATTCGAATGGAAATCTACCCTTTTTTGAACAAATAGAAGGTTTATAAAGGTCTAAATATAGTTTTTAACCTATTAGGAGAAAGATAATCGCATCTTTAAACCATTGGAAACTTTGGTCAAACAAGGTTGAACAAGTTTGACCAAAGTTTAATAGAGTAGTTATAAATGTCTAAAACCAGATAGGAATGGAAATCTACCCTTTTTTTTATCAAATAGAAGGTTTATAAAGGTCTAAATATAGTGTTTAACCTATTAGGAGAAACATAATCGCATCTTTATACCAATGGAAACTTTGGTCAAACAAGGTTGACCAAGTTTGACCAAAGTTTAATAGACTAGTTATAAAGATTTAAAACACGATTGGAATGGAAATCTACCCTTTTTTGAACAAATAGAAGGTTTATAAAGGTCTAAATTTAGTTTTTAACCTATTAGGAGAAAGATAATCGCATATTTAAACCAATGGAAACTTTGGTCAAACAAGGTTGACCAAGTTTGACCAAAGTTTAATAGACTAGTTATAGAGGTCTAAAACCCGATTCGGATGGAAACCTACCCTTTTTTGAACAAATAGAAGGTTTATAAAGGTCTAAATATAGTTTTTAACCTATTAGGAGAAAGATAATCGCATCTTTAAACCAATGGAAACTTTGGTCAAACAAGGTTGACCAAGTTTGACCAAAGTTTAATAGAGTAATTATAAAGGTCTAAAACCCGATTCGAATGGAAATCTACCCTTTTTTGAACAAATAGAAGGTTTATAAAGGTCTAAATATAGTTTTTAACCTATTAGGAGAAAGATAATTGCATCTTTAAACCAATGGAAACTTTGGTCAAACAAGGTTGACCAAGTTTGACCAAAGTTTAATAGAGTAATTATAAAGGTCAAAAACCCGATTAGAATGGAAATCTACCCTTTTTTGAACAAATAGAAGGTTTATAAAGGTCTAAATATAGTTTTTAACCTATTAGGAGAAA
This sequence comes from Trifolium subterraneum, assembly GCA_951799995.1. Taxonomy (NCBI): domain Eukaryota; kingdom Viridiplantae; phylum Streptophyta; class Magnoliopsida; order Fabales; family Fabaceae; genus Trifolium; species Trifolium subterraneum. The sequence continues at coordinate 25,525,059 of OX637464.1, read as the reverse complement.
GATAATCGCATATTTAAACCAATGGAAACTTTGGTCAAACAAGGTTGACCAAGTTTGACCAAAGTTTAATAGACTAGTTATAGAGGTCTAAAACCCGATTCGGATGGATATCTACCCTTTTTTGAACAAATAGAAGGTTTATAAAGGTCTAATTATAGTTTTTAACCTATTAGGAGAAAGATAATCGCATCTTTAAACCAATGGAAACTTTGGTCAAACAAGGTTGACCAAGTTTGACCAAAGTTTAATAGAGTAGTTATAAATGTCTAAAACCCGATAGGAATGGAAATCTACCCTTTTTTTTTATCAAATAGAAGGTTTATAAAGGTCTAAATATAGTGTTTAACCTATTAGGAGAAAGATAATCGCATATTTAAACCAATGGAAACTTTGGTCAAACAAGGTTGACCAAGTTTGACCAAAGTTTAGTAGACTAGTATAAAGGTCTATAACCCGATTCGAATGGAAATCTACCCTTTTTTTAAAAAATAGAAGGTTTATAAAGGTCTAAATATAGTGTTTAACCTATTAGGAGAAAGATAATCGCATCTTTATACCAATGGAAACTTTTGTCAAACAAGGTTGACCAAGTTTGACCAAAGTTTAATAGACTAGTTATAAAGATCTAAAACCCGATTCGAATGGAAATCTACCCTTTTTTGAACAAATAGAAGGTTTATAAAGGTCTAATTATAGTTTTTAACCTATTAGGAGAAAGATAATCGCATATTTAAACCAATGGAAACTTTGGTCAAACAAGGTTGACCAAGTTTGACCAAAGTTTAATAGACTAGTTATAGAGGTCTAAAACTCGATTCGGATGGAAACCTACCCTTTTTTGAACAAATAGAAGGTTTATAAAGGTCTAAATATAGTTTTTAACCTATTAGGAGAAAGATAATCGCATCTTTAAACCAATGGAAACTTTGGTCAAACAAGGTTGACCAAGTTTGACCAAAGTTTAATAGAGTAATTATAAAGGTCTAAAACCCGATTCGAATGGAAATCTACCCTTTTTTGAACAAATAGAAGGTTTATAAAGGTCTAAATATAGTTTTTAACCTATTAGGAGAAAGATAATTGCATCTTTAAACCAATGGAAACTTTGGTCAAACAAGGTTGACCAAGTTTGACCAAAGTTTAATAGAGTAATTATAAAGGTCAAAAACCCGATTAGAATGGAAATCTACCCTTTTTTGAACAAATATAAGGTTTATAAAGGTCTAAATATAGTTTTTAACCTATTAGGAGAAAGATAATCGCATATTTAAACCAATGGAAACTTTGGTCAAACAAGGTTGACCAAGTTTGACCAAAGTTTAATAGACTAGTTATAGAGGTCTAAAACCCGATTCGGATGGATATCTACCCTTTTTTGAACAAATAGAAGGTTTATAAAGGTCTAATTATAGTTTTTAACCTATTAGGAGAAAGATAATCGCATCTTTAAACCAATGGAAACTTTGGTCAAACAAGGTTGACCAAGTTTGACCAAAGTTTAATAGAGTAGTTATAAATGTCTAAAACCCGATAGGAATGGAAATCTACCCTTTTTTTTTATCAAATAGAAGGTTTATAAAGGTCTAAATATAGTGTTTAACCTATTAGGAGAAAGATAATCGCATATTTAAACCAATGGAAACTTTGGTCAAACAAGGTTGACCAAGTTTGACCAAAGTTTAGTAGACTAGTATAAAGGTCTATAACCCGATTCGAATGGAAATCTACCCTTTTTTTAAAAAATAGAAGGTTTATAAAGGTCTAAATATAGTGTTTAACCTATTAGGAGAAAGATAATCGCATCTTTATACCAATGGAAACTTTTGTCAAACAAGGTTGACCAAGTTTGACCAAAGTTTAATAGACTAGTTATAAAGATCTAAAACCCGATTCGAATGGAAATCTACCCTTTTTTGAACAAATAGAAGGTTTATAAAGGTCTAATTATAGTTTTTAACCTATTAGGAGAAAGATAATCGCATCTTTAAACCAATGGAAACTTTGGTCAAACAAGGTTGACCAAGTTTGACCAAAGTTTAATAGAGTAATTATAAAGGTCTAAAACCCGATTCGAATGGAAATCTACCCTTTTTTGAACAAATAGAAGGTTTATAAAGGTCTAAATATAGTTTTTAACCTATTAGGAGAAAGATAATCGCATCTTTAAACCATTGGAAACTTTGGTCAAACAAGGTTGAACAAGTTTGACCAAAGTTTAATAGAGTAGTTATAAATGTCTAAAACCCGATAGGAATGGAAATCTACCCTTTTTTTATCAAATAGAAGGTTTATAAAGGTCTAAATATAGTGTTTAACCTATTAGGAGAAAGATAATCGCATATTTAAACCAATGGAAACTTTGGTCAAACAAGGTTGACCAAGTTTGACCAAAGTTTAATAGACTAGTTATAGAGGTCTAAAACCCGATTCGGATGGAAATCTACCCTTTTTTGAACAAATAGAAGGTTTATAAAGGTCTAAATATAATTTTTAACCTATTAGGAGAAAGATAATTGCATCTTTAAACCAATGGAAACTTTGGTCAAACAAGGTTGACCAAGTTTAACCAAAGTTTAATAGAGTAATTATAAAGGTCAAAAACCCGATTAGAATGGAAATCTACCCTTTTTTGAACAAATAGAAGGTTTATAAAGGTCTAAATATAGTGTTTAACCTATTAGGAGAAAGATAATCGCATCTTTAAACCAATGGAAACTTTGGTCAAACAAGGTTGACCAAGTTTGACCAAAGTTTAATAGACTAGTTATAGAGGTCTAAAACCCGATTCGTATGGAAATCTACCCTTTTTTGAACAAATAGAAGGTTTATAAAGGTCTAAATATAGTTTTTAACCTATTAGGAGAAAGATAATCGCATCTTTAAACCAATGGAAACTTTGGTCAAACAAGGTTGACCAAGTTTGACCAAAGTTTAATAGAATAGTTATAGTGGTCTAAAACCCGATTCGGATGGAAATCTACCCTTTTTTGAACAAATAGAAGGTTTATAAAGGTTTAAATATAGTTTTTAACCTATTAGGAGAAAGATAATTGCATCTTTAAACCAATGGAAACTTTGGTCAAACAAGGTTGACCAAGTTTGACCAAATTAATAGAGTAATTATAAAGGTCTAAAACCCGATTAGAATGGAAATCTACCCTTTTTTGAACAAATAGAAGGTTTATAAAGGTCTAAATATAGTGTTTAACTTATTAGGAGAAAGATAATCGCATATTTAAACAAATGGAAACTTTGGTCAAACAAGGTTGACCAAGTTTGACCAAAGTTTAGTAGACTAGTATAAAGGTCTATAACCCGATTCGAATGGAAATCTACCCTTTTTTTAACAAATAGAAGGTTTATAAAGGTCTAAATATAGTGTTTAACCTATTAGGAGAAAGATAATCGCATCTTTAAACCAATGGAAACTTTGGTCAAACAAGGTTGACTAAGTTTGACCAAAGTTTAATAGACTAGTTATAAAGATCTAAAACCCGATTCGAATGGAAATCTACCCTTTTTTGAACAAATAGAAGGTTTATAAAGGTCTAATTATAGTTTTTAACCTATTAGGAGAAAGATAATCGCATCTTTAAACCAATGGAAACTTTGGTCAAACAAGGTTGACTAAGTTTGACCAAAGTTTAATAGACTAGTTATAAAGATCTAAAACCCGATTCGAATGGAAATCTACCCTTTTTTGAACAAATAGAAGGTTTATAAAGGTCTAATTATAGTTTTTAACCTATTAGGAGAAAGATAATCGCATCTTTAAACCAATGGAAACTTTGGTCAAAGAAGGTTGACCAAGTTTGACCAAAGTTTAATAGAGTAATTATAAAGGTCTAAAACCCGATTCGAATTGAAATCTACCCGTTTTTGAACAAATAGAAGGTTTATAAAGGTCTAAATATAGTTTTTAACCTATTAGGAGAAAGATAATCGCATCTTTAAACCATTGGAAACTTTGGTCAAACAAGGTTGAACAAGTTTGACCAAAGTTTAATAGAGTAGTTATAAATGTCTAAAACCCGATAGGAATGGAAATCTACCCTTTTTTTTTATCAAATAGAAGGTTTATAAAGGTCTAAATATAGTGTTTAACCTATTAGGAGAAAGATAATCGCATATTTAAACCAATGGAAACTTTGGTCAAACAAGGTTGACCAAGTTTGACCAAAGTTTAGTAGACTAGTATAAAGGTCTATAACCCGATTCGAATGGAAATCTACCCTTTTTTTAAAAAATAGAAGGTTTATAAAGGTCTAAATATAGTGTTTAACCTATTAGGAGAAAGATAATCGCATCTTTATACCAATGGAAACTTTTGTCAAACAAGGTTGACCAAGTTTGACCAAAGTTTAATAGACTAGTTATAAAGATCTTAAACCCGATTCGAATGGAAATCTACCCTTTTTTGAACAAATAGAAGGTTTATAAAGGTCTAATTATAGTTTTTAACCTATTAGGAGAAAGATAATCGCATATTTAAACCAATGGAAACTTTGGTCAAACAAGGTTGACCAAGTTTGACCAAAGTTTAATAGACTAGTTATAGAGGTCTAAAACTCGATTCGGATGGAAACCTACCCTTTTTTGAACAAATAGAAGGTTTATAAAGGTCTAAATATAGTTTTTAACCTATTAGGAGAAAGATAATCGCATCTTTAAACCAATGGAAACTTTGGTCAAACAAGGTTGACCAAGTTTGACCAAAGTTTAATAGAGTAATTATAAAGGTCTAAAACCCGATTCGAATGGAAATCTACCCTTTTTTGAACAAATAGAAGGTTTATAAAGGTCTAAATATAGTTTTTAACCTATTAGGAGAAAGATAATTGCATCTTTAAACCAATGGAAACTTTGGTCAAACAAGGTTGACCAAGTTTGACCAAAGTTTAATAGAGTAATTATAAAGGTCAAAAACCCGATTAGAATGGAAATCTACCCTTTTTTGAACAAATATAAGGTTTATAAAGGTCTAAATATAGTTTTTAACCTATTAGGAGAAAGATAATCGCATATTTAAACCAATGGAAACTTTGGTCAAACAAGGTTGACCAAGTTTGACCAAAGTTTAATAGACTAGTTATAGAGGTCTAAAACCCGATTCGGATGGATATCTACCCTTTTTTGAACAAATAGAAGGTTTATAAAGGTCTAATTATAGTTTTTAACCTATTAGGAGAAAGATAATCGCATCTTTAAACCAATGGAAACTTTGGTCAAACAAGGTTGACCAAGTTTGACCAAAGTTTAATAGAGTAGTTATAAATGTCTAAAACCCGATAGGAATGGAAATCTACCCTTTTTTTTTATCAAATAGAAGGTTTATAAAGGTCTAAATATAGTGTTTAACCTATTAGGAGAAAGATAATCGCATATTTAAACCAATGGAAACTTTGGTCAAACAAGGTTGACCAAGTTTGACCAAAGTTTAGTAGACTAGTATAAAGGTCTATAACCCGATTCGAATGGAAATCTACCCTTTTTTTAAAAAATAGAAGGTTTATAAAGGTCTAAATATAGTGTTTAACCTATTAGGAGAAAGATAATCGCATCTTTATACCAATGGAAACTTTTGTCAAACAAGGTTGACCAAGTTTGACCAAAGTTTAATAGACTAGTTATAAAGATCTAAAACCCGATTCGAATGGAAATCTACCCTTTTTTGAACAAATAGAAGGTTTATAAAGGTCTAATTATAGTTTTTAACCTATTAGGAGAAAGATAATCGCATCTTTAAACCAATGGAAACTTTGGTCAAACAAGGTTGACCAAGTTTGACCAAAGTTTAATAGAGTAATTATAAAGGTCTAAAACCCGATTCGAATGGAAATCTACCCTTTTTTGAACGAATAGAAGGTTTATAAAGGTCTAAATATAGTTTTTAACCTATTAGGAGAAAGATAATCGCATCTTTAAACCATTGGAAACTTTGGTCAAACAAGGTTGAACAAGTTTGACCAAAGTTTAATAGAGTAGTTATAAATGTCTAAAACCCGATAGGAATGGAAATCTACCCTTTTTTTATCAAATAGAAGGTTTATAAAGGTCTAAATATAGTGTTTAACCTATTAGGAGAAAGATAATCGCATATTTAAACCAATGGAAACTTTGGTCAAACAAGGTTGACCAAGTTTGACCAAAGTTTAATAGACTAGTTATAGAGGTCTAAAACCCGATTCGGATGGAAATCTACCCTTTTTTGAACAAATAGAAGGTTTATAAAGGTCTAAATATAATTTTTAACCTATTAGGAGAAAGATAATTGCATCTTTAAACCAATGGAAACTTTGGTCAAACAAGGTTGACCAAGTTTAACCAAAGTTTAATAGAGTAATTATAAAGGTCAAAAACCCGATTAGAATGGAAATCTACCCTTTTTTGAACAAATAGAAGGTTTATAAAGGTCTAAATATAGTGTTTAACCTATTAGGAGAAAGATAATCGCATCTTTAAACCAATGGAAACTTTGGTCAAACAAGGTTGACCAAGTTTGACCAAAGTTTAATAGACTAGTTATAGAGGTCTAAAACCCGATTCGTATGGAAATCTACCCTTTTTTGAACAAATAGAAGGTTTATAAAGGTCTAAATATAGTTTTTAACCTATTAGGAGAAAGATAATCGCATCTTTAAACCAATGGAAACTTTGGTCAAACAAGGTTGACCAAGTTTGACCAAAGTTTAATAGAATAGTTATAGTGGTCTAAAACCCGATTCGGATGGAAATCTACCCTTTTTTGAACAAATAGAAGGTTTATAAAGGTTTAAATATAGTTTTTAACCTATTAGGAGAAAGATAATTGCATCTTTAAACCAATGGAAACTTTGGTCAAACAAGGTTGACCAAGTTTGACCAAATTAATAGAGTAATTATAAAGGTCTAAAACCCGATTAGAATGGAAATCTACCCTTTTTTGAACAAATAGAAGGTTTATAAAGGTCTAAATATAGTGTTTAACTTATTAGGAGAAAGATAATCGCATATTTAAACAAATGGAAACTTTGGTCAAACAAGGTTGACCAAGTTTGACCAAAGTTTAGTAGACTAGTATAAAGGTCTATAACCCGATTCGAATGGAAATCTACCCTTTTTTTAACAAATAGAAGGTTTATAAAGGTCTAAATATAGTGTTTAACCTATTAGGAGAAAGATAATCGCATCTTTAAACCAATGGAAACTTTGGTCAAACAAGGTTGACTAAGTTTGACCAAAGTTTAATAGACTAGTTATAAAGATCTAAAACCCGATTCGAATGGAAATCTACCCTTTTTTGAACAAATAGAAGGTTTATAAAGGTCTAATTATAGTTTTTAACCTATTAGGAGAAAGATAATCGCATCTTTAAACCAATGGAAACTTTGGTCAAACAAGGTTGACTAAGTTTGACCAAAGTTTAATAGACTAGTTATAAAGATCTAAAACCCGATTCGAATGGAAATCTACCCTTTTTTGAACAAATAGAAGGTTTATAAAGGTCTAATTATAGTTTTTAACCTATTAGGAGAAAGATAATCGCATCTTTAAACCAATGGAAACTTTGGTCAAAGAAGGTTGACCAAGTTTGACCAAAGTTTAATAGAGTAATTATAAAGGTCTAAAACCCGATTCGAATTGAAATCTACCCGTTTTTGAACAAATAGAAGGTTTATAAAGGTCTAAATATAGTTTTTAACCTATTAGGAGAAAGATAATCGCATCTTTAAACCATTGGAAACTTTGGTCAAACAAGGTTGAACAAGTTTGACCAAAGTTTAATAGAGTAGTTATAAATGTCTAAAACCCGATAGGAATGGAAATCTACCCTTTTTTTATCAAATAGAAGGTTTATAAAGGTCTAAATATAGTGTTTAACCTATTAGGAGAAAGATAATCGCATATTTAAACCAATGGAAACTTTGGTCAAACAAGGTTGACCAAGTTTGACCAAAGTTTAGTAGACTAGTATAAAGGTCTATAACCCGATTCGAATGGAAATCTACCCTTTTTTTAACAAATAGAAGGTTTATAAAGGTCTAAATATAGTGTTTAACCTATTAGGAGAAAGATAATCGCATCTTTATACCAATGGAAACTTTGGTCAAACAAGGTTGACCAAGTTTGACCAAAGTTTAATAGACTAGTTATAAAGATTTAAAACACGATTGGAATGGAAATCTACCCTTTTTTGAACAAATAGAAGGTTTATAAAGGTCTAAATATAGTTTTTAACCTATTAGGAGAAAAATAATCGCATATTTAAACCAATGGAAACTTTGGTCAAACAAGGTTGACCAAGTTTGACCAAAGTTTAATAGACTAGTTATAGAGGTCTAAAACCCGATTCGGATGGAAATCTACCCTTTTTTGAACAAATAGAAGGTTTATAAAGGTCTAAATATAATTTTTAACCTATTAGGAGAAAGATAATTGCATCTTTAAACCAATGGAAACTTTGGTCAAACAAGGTTGACCAAGTTTGACCAAAGTTTAATAGAGTAATTATAAAGGTCAAAAACCCGATTAGAATGGAAATCTACCCTTTTTTGAACAAATAGAAGGTTTATAAAGGTCTAAATATAGTGTTTAACCTATTAGGAGAAAGATAATCGCATCTTTAAACCAATGGAAACTTTGGTCAAACAAGGTTGACCAAGTTTGACCAAAGTTTAATAGACTAGTTATAGAGGTCTAAAACCCGATTCGTATGGAAATCTACCCTTTTTTGAACAAATAGAAGGTTTATAAAGGTCTAAATATAGTTTTTAACCTATTAGGAGAAAGATAATCGCATCTTTAAACCAATGGAAACATTGGTCAAACAAGGTTGACCAAGTTTGACCAAAGTTTAATAGAATAGTTATAGAGGTCTAAAACCCGATTCGGATGGAAATCTACCCTTTTTTGAACAAATAGAAGGTTTATAAAGGTTTAAATATAGTTTTTAACCTATTAGGAGAAAGATAATTGCATCTTTAAATCGTTTAAACATATCAGAAATTGTTTCTGTTTAATTCGTTTATGTTTAAAATGTTTAAACATATTGGAATTAAATAATAAAGGAATTAAAATTGGCCAAACCATGTTTCTATTTATGGTTATCGATTGGTTTGATGTTTCGGAACCGTTTCTGGTGAAGCATCAACGTATTGATTATCTTAACAAGAGAAACATGTTACTCGATGACATATGCACATAAACCCTATGTGATATTGGTATATATGATATACTGATTTTGATCGTACAATAATTGAGTTGAATGATACTTGTTCATATTTGATAATTGATGTTTGAAACTTCGGAACCGTATCTGGTGAAGTTTAACGAATTCGATTATCGTATTGAACGAAGAATCAGAGCACTTGATTTGGTATGATCATGTTATTGTAAGAGTATTCATAACGATGCAAGTGTTGTGTCATTATGATTAGGGTTTGTAAAACGTATCAAATGTTGATGCAAAATTAGATGGTAATTCAAAGTGATTTTGACAAATATATTTAATTTTGAAATCGTTTCAAAATTTTAGAAATATCTTTTGAAATTGTTTTAAAAGATAATATTACCAATTTTGGAAAAATATTTTATTCAAAAACGTTTTGGTTAAATAAATTGCAATATTTGGTGATTGGAGAATTGTCAAAGATTTGATTCTACTTTAAAATAATATTATTTATTTTAGCAAATTTTGATTCGAAATATATTTAATTTTGAAATCGTTTCAAAATTTTAGAAATATCTTTTGAAATTGTTTTAAAAGATAATATTACCAATTTTGGAAATATTTTATTCAAAAACGTTTTGATTAAATAAATTGCAATATTTGGTAATTGGAGAATTGTCAAAGATTTGATTCTACTTTAAAATAATATTATTTATTTTAGCAAATTTTGATTCGAAAGATTTAATTGTGAATTAAAAGGTTTGAATCAAATTTAATTGCTAACTTTGCGTAGTGTGATCAATCGCCGGATTTTAATTTAATTTATTTAATTATGAGACTTTAATTTTAATAATAATGATAAAAGTGTGTTTATTATTATTTTGTTGTGAGTGATTATGGCCTTAGTCTTATAATTCTATTTATTGGGTTTTTGAAATACGGCCAGCGTGTCGTGCCCCTCTCTCTCAAATTCTATATGTACATTCTCTTCTCATCCACTCCCTCGTATGTAAAACGAGTTTCTCTTATTTGTAATGTAATTAGAATACAAGGAAGTAAGAAGAATCCTGACGCTTGAACAACCCTAGAGGTCTAGCTTGGAGAAGCAAGGTCGTTTCTAGGACTAGTTTAGATTCTCTCATTGGCTTGAGAGAATCACAACGTTAGGGGCCATAATCATGTCACTTTTATTTTGTTTAATTGTTATGCATGCTTGAATGATTGGAGTGCGAATATATATGATATATAAGCCGTGGTGAGATCAAACTAATTAAAAATCCTTCAAATAATATATTAAGTTTTATGCTTTCCAAAGAATAGCACCCTTCAAGATCAATATCGATTAATGTAGGTTTTGCAACCGTAAAGTGCATTGTCTATATTGATAAGTTGCGGTGAGATAACCAGTTTATCCGAGGGCTATTCTTTGGGTTAACTTAACTAAATAAATATAATTTGATTATATGATATTAGAAGCAAGCGTTGGGTTATTCCATATGATGGATTAAAAATAAAATAAGTGTTATTTTCCCAACGGAAAGGATATGAGAGTTGTATGAGATACAATTGGAAATGAGTTTCCTACCTAAATAAACTAAGTTTTGTGTAATCAGTCCAACGCTGACTTAAAACAAAGTGAAATATGGATCTCATTCTCACTAGAAAATCTTCCAACGGGATTTTCCGAATCATATGCTTGAAGGTCATTTGGTTTGAATAAAATAGTGGGAGCATTTTAATAAAAGTCCGTATTAAAATGATTTTATCATAATACAAAGTTTTACATATCTCTGTAATTAGAATTTTGGAATACAATACAAATTATATTGTCCTTATGAAGGACAAGAATTTCAGAAAAGTGTTTCTGAATTGGTACACAATTGAGAATTGTTCTCAAATGCGAGAAAAACTATGAGTTCTTGAACTATACTCTCTAGCAACCTACTATGACTAGATTCGAGAAGGATGCTTATCAAAATCATATGAACAAGTCATAATGGTAAATACTTAGTTAAGGAATATAATAACTATTTTATCGCATCATGTTTGACATGATTTGATTTAAGATAGTTTAATTATATGTCGTTGACTCTTTGTTGTAATTTCTCTACTTATAGTTATTCTTCACCCACAACTAGCTCTGCCTTTTAAAAGTAATCATAAAGACATCATATTTGATATGAAGGTAAAGTACCTAGTTTGCCTTTATGATAGTTTGGATTGAAAATTTATCAGATAAATTTTATTCCAAATTGGATGAATGTGGAAGTATCCTAAGGAAACTAAGGGATATTAGTCCTACATCACTCTTCAGGACAAAAGTTGTTTTGTTGCTAGACTGAAGCATTCCTCGAGTGGGAATGTGTCTCTTAAAAGAGTCAGTGGGAGTGATATAGAACTTGAATGATTCAAGTACCACAATATTAATATTTTAAAAGGGAACACAAACTGGTTCCTCAAGGTTGTTGTAGGATCAACCGTTTGAGTTGCACATGAGGCTAGACAAGTCTAACATATCACAAGGCTGGGAAGTATGATTTTATCATGACTTAACAAGGTGATATGGTTTTCATTGAAGATGAATATTTAAACTTGTTTAAAAGGTCGTAAATGACCTAAATTCTGAGAAGTGGCTAAATGCCATAGAATCTTATATAGAATCCATGTACACAGACCTTATGTGATAATGGTTATTAAGATGAGTAAGACTCAGACGATAAAAGTGAGTCTTCTTATAGAAGACTGACATGGATGATATGGAGACTACATTTAAGATGTAATGAATTATTAAAGGTTTCACGCAAAATCAAAATGCAAATTATGATGAAACCATGATCGTAGTCTAGTTACAATTGTTATACTACATGTTCTGGCAGATGGATGACAAAGTTGCATTCCTTAATTGGAATGACGTCATATATATGTGTTAGACATATACATAGGGTTTTCTCAATCCAAAGGATGCTTGAAAGGTATACAAATTGTAGCAATCTAATTTTTATTAGATCAAGTTCTCAGAAGTTGAATTATTTGTTCTTATTTATGAAGTTTTATGAAAACGAATTAATAAAGGACAAATATAATTCTTGTGCACACAAGGAGGTTAGTGGGAGTAATTATCTTAATCTGGTATCATGTGTGGATGACATATTAATCATCAAAACATTTTCCTTATACATGTAAGACATGATTAAGGAAATATCTCTTGATGAAATACTTAGGCGAGACTTCCTAAAGAGTTAGGAATCATAATCTATAGAGATAGATTGTTGACGCAACAAATGATTTTATTTGTTCAAAGGACAATGTCACGTCTCATTGGATGAGAAAGAGATACATGAAAAGAATCCACATGCTTTCGCAAATGGATCAGTCATGTACACCATATAATATGTACAACACCAGATACACCATATGCTTATAGCATAATCAGTAAGTACCAAAATTGAATCTAGTGTTTGACACTAATTGACCTTCAAGAATATCCCTAAGTACCTTAAAGGAACTAAGGACTATATTTTGAAATAGGTAGGTATGGAAAAGATCATTGTAAATAAGTTATAATGATGTTAGTTTCCAATCCGATACATTGTATTGAAATTCAAATTTATGTCAGATATAAACACTGTAAGCTAATAAGCTTCAGAAAGTGTCTATTTCTATTACAAAGGTCAAGTATTTGATTTGGATCATTTAGTTCAGGATTGAGCTAAAAACTATGTTTCCATCGTTGCAGATTTCATTAATCACATTAGTGATGATAATGATTTAATCTTGCAAACAAAGGAATATATCTCACCAACGATTCAGATATATATAGACACCTTTCTATCCCGATAGAGATCAAAAGAGTAACTTTGAAAAGATATGTAAGATACCAACATAGGAAATAGTTCCTTATACACTAATGTAACATCTTGCTAAGAAGTTGCTAGATGCTCATGCTAACCGATAAATGTTAGATGAACATTTGATTGGCTTTAGTGCTAGTGGGAGATTGTTGGAGTAAGCCCTAAAAGCCAATCTATTTGATAGTATTTGTTTTTGTATTGTGACATGATTTATATATATTAAATATATATAATAAGGCATTTCTTTATTATGTTTGTTTTCCAAAATAATAAAGTCCCTAGAATAGATTGTTCATGTAATGAAACATTAAGTGAGACTTAATCGTGACATTACATTAACTTTAGAACACTATTCTTAAAGTATCCGTAGTCAAGCTTTAATATGAAATGGGATAACATTAAAGCATAGAGACTATTATGTTGGTAGACTGATGATCACGTCTCACTGATCATAGATAATGAGTTATCAAGTCTTCACATAGATATAAATGTTAAGGGTAACTTTATATCGGATGGAAATCTACCCTTTTTGAACAAATAGAAGGTTTATATAGGTCTAAATATAGTGTTTAACCTATTAGGAAAAATTTAATCGTATATTTAAACGAATGGAAACTTTGGTCAAACAAGGTTGACCAAGTTTGACCAAAGTTTAGTAGACTAGTATAAAGGTCTATAACCCGATTCGAATGGAAATCTACCATTTTTTTAACAGATAGAAGGTTTATAAATGTCTAAATATAGTGTTTAACCAATTAGGAGAAAGATAATCGCATCTTTAAACCAATGGAAACATTGGTCAAACAAGGTTGACCAAGTTTGACCAAAGTTTAATAGACTAGTTATAAAGATTTAAAACACGATTCGAATGGAAATCTACCCTTTTTTGAACAAATAGAAGGTTTATAAAGGTCTAAATATAGTTTTTAACCTATTAGGAGAAAGATAATCACATCTTTAAACCAATGGAAACTATGGTCAAACATGGTTGACCAAAGTTTAATAGAGTAGTTATAAATGTCAAAAACCCGATTCGAATGGAAATCTACCCTTTTTTGAACAAATAAAAGGTTTATAAAGGTCTAAATATAGTTTTTAACCTATTAGGAGAAAGATAATCGCATCTTGAAACCATTGGAAACTTTGGTCAAACAAGGTTGACCAAGTTTGACCAAAGTTTAATAGAGTAATTATAAAGGTCTAAAACCCGATTCGAATGGAAATCTACCCTTTTTTGAACAAATAGAAGGTTTATAAAGGTCTAAATATAGTGTTTAACCTATTAGGAGAAAGATAATCGCATCTTTAAACCAATGGAAACTTTGGTCAAACAAGGTTGACCAAGTTTGACCATAGTTTAATAGAGTAATTATAAAGGTCTAAAACCCGATTCGAATGGAAATCTACCCTTTTTTGCACAAATAGAAGGTTTATAAAGGTCTAAATATAGTGTTTAACCTATTAGTAGAAAGATAATCGCATCCTTAAACCAATGGAAACTTTGGTCAAACAAGGTTGACCAAGTTTGACCAAAGTTTAATTGAGTAGTTATAAAGGTCTAAAACCCGATTCGGATGGAAATCTACCCTTTTTGAACAAATAGAAGGTTTATAAAGGTCTAAATATAATGTTTAACCTATTAGGAGAAATATAATCGCATATTTAAACGAATGGAAACTTTGGTCAAACAAGGTTGACCAAGTTTGACCAAAGTTTAGTAGACTAGTATAAAGGTCTATAACCCGATTCGAATGGAAATCTACCATTTTTTTAACAAATAGAAGGTTTATAAAGGTCTAAATATAGTGTTTAACCTATTAGGAGAAAGATAATCGCATCTTTAAACCAATGGAAACTTTGGTCAAACAAGGTTGACCAAGTTTGACCAAAGTTTAATAGACTAGTTATAAAGGTCTAAAACCCGATTCGAATGGAAATCTACCATTTTTTGAACAAATAAAAGGTTTATAAAGGTCTAAATATAGTTTTTAACCAATTAGGAGAAAGATAATCGCATCTTTAAACCAATGGAAACTTTGGTCAAACAAGGTTGACCAAGTTTGACCAAAGTTTAATAGAGTAGATATAAAGGTCTAAAATCCGATTCGAATAGAAATCTACCCTTTTTTGAACAAATAGAAGGTTTATAAAGGTCTAAATATAGTGTTTAACCTATTAGGAGAAAGATAATCGCATCTTTAAACCAATGTAAACTTTGGTCAAACAAGGTTGACCAAGTTTGACCAAAGTTTAATAGACTAGTTATAAAGATTTAAAACACGATTCGAATGGAAATCTACCCTTTTTTGAACAAATTGAAGGTTTATAAAGGTCTAAATATAGTTTTTAACCTATTAGGAGAAAGATAATCGCATCTTTAAACCATTGGAAACTTTCGTCAAACAAGGTTGACCAAGTTTGACCAAAGTTTAATAGACTAGTTATAAAGATCTAAAACCCGATTCGAATGGAAATCAACCCTTTTTTGAACAAATAGAAGGTTTATAAAGGTCTAAATATAGTGTTTAACCTATTAGGAGAAAGATAATCGCATCTTTAAACCAATGGAAACTTTGGTCAAACAAGGTTGACCAAGTTTGACCATAGTTTAATAGAGTAATTATAAAGGTCTAAAACCCGATTCGAATGGAAATCTACCCTTTTTTGCACAAATAGAAGGTTTATAAAGGTCTAAATATAGTGTTTAACCTATTAGTAGAAAGATAATCGCATCCTTAAACCAATGGAAACTTTGGTCAAACAAGGTTGACCAAGTTTGACCAAAGTTTAATTGAGTAGTTATAAAGGTCTAAAACCCGATTCGGATGGAAATCTACCCTTTTTGAACAAATAGAAGGTTTATAAAGGTCTAAATATAATGTTTAACCTATTAGGAGAAATATAATCGCATATTTAAACGAATGGAAACTTTGGTCAAACAAGGTTGACCAAGTTTGACCAAAGTTTAGTAGACTAGTATAAAGGTCTATAACCCGATTCGAATGGAAATCTACCATTTTTTTAACAAATAGAAGGTTTATAAAGGTCTAAATATAGTGTTTAACCTATTAGGAGAAAGATAATCGCATCTTTAAACTAATGGAAACTTTGGTCAAACAAGGTTGACCAAGTTTGACCAAAGTTTAATAGACTAATTATAAAGGTCTAAAACCCGATTCGAATGGAAATCTACCATTTTTTGAACAAATAAAAGGTTTATAAAGGTCTAAATATAGTTTTTAACCTATTAGGAGAAAGATAATCGCATCTTTAAACCAATGGAAACTTTGGTCAAACAAGGTTGACCAAGTTTGACCAAAGTTTAATAGAGTAGATATAAAGGTCTAAAATCCGATTCGAATGGAAATCTACCCTTTTTTGAACAAATAGAAGGTTTATAAAGGTCTAAATATAGTGTTTAACCTATTAGGAGAAAGATAATCGCATCTTTAAACCAATGTAAACTTTGGTCAAACAAGGTTGACCAAGTTTGACCAAAGTTTAATAGACTAGTTATAAAGATTTAAAACACGATTCGAATGGAAATCTACCCTTTTTTGAACAAATTGAAGGTTGATAAAGGTCTAAATATAGTTTTTAACCTATTAGGAGAAAGATAATCGCATCTTTAAACCATTGGAAACTTTCGTCAAACAAGGTTGACCAAGTTTGACCAAAGTTTAATAGACTAGTTATAAAGATCTAAAACCCGATTCGAATGGAAATCAACCCTTTTTTGAACAAATAGAAGGTTTATAAAGGTCTAATTTTAGTTTTTAACCTATTAGGAGAAAGATAATCGCATCTTTAAACCAATGGAAATTTGGTCAAACAAGGTTGACCAAGTTTGACCAAAGTTTAATAGAGTTGTTATAAAGGTCTAAAACCCGATTCGAATGGAAATCTACCCTTTTTTGAACAAATAGATGGTTTATAAAGGTCTAAATATAGTGTTTAACCTATTAGGAGAAAGATAATCGCATCTTTAAACCAATGGAAACTTTGGTCAAACAAGGTTGACCAAGTTTGACCAAAGTTTAATAGAGTAGATATAAAGGTCTAAAATCCGATTCGAATGGAAATCTACCCTTTTTTGAACAAATAGAAGGTTTATAAAGGTCTAAATATAGTGTTTAACCTATTAGGAGAAAGATAATCGCATCTTTAAACCAATGTAAACTTTGGTCAAACAAGGTTGACCAAGTTTGACCAAAGTTTAATAGACTAGTTATAAAGATTTAAAACACGATTCGAATGGAAATCTACCCTTTTTTGAACAAATAGAAGGTTTATAAAGGTCTAAATATAGTTTTTAACCTATTAGGAGAAAGATAATCGCATCTTTAAACCATTGGAAACTTTGGTCAAACAAGGTTGACCAAGTTTGACCAAAGTTTAATAGACTAGTTATAAAGATCTAAAACCCGATTCGAATGGAAATCAACCCTTTTTTGAACAAATAGAAGGTTTATAAAGGTCTAATTATAGTTTTTAACCTATTAGGAGAAAGATAATCGCATCTTTAAACCAATGGAAACTTTGGTCAAACAAGGTTGACCAAGTTTGACCAAAGTTTAATAGAGTAGTTATAAAGGTCTAAAACCCGATTCGAATGGAAATCTACCCTTTTTTGAACAAATAGATGGTTTATAAAGGTCTAAATATAGTGTTTAACCTATTAGGAGAAAGATAATCGCATCTTTAAACCAATGGAAACTTTGGTCAAACAAGGTTGACCAAGTTTGACCAAAGTTTAATAGACTAGTTATAGAGGTCTAAAACCCGATTCGGATGGAAATCTACCCTTTTTTGAACAAATAGAAGGTTTATAAAGGTCTAAATATAGTTTTTAACCTATTAGGAGAAAGATAATTGCATCTTTTAACCAATGGAAACATTGGTCAAACAAGGTTGACCAAGTTTGACCAAAGTTTAATAGAGTAATTATAAAGGTCTAAAACCATATTCGAATGGAAATCTACCCTTTTTTGCACAAATAGAAGGTTTATAAAGGTCTAAATATAGTGTTTAACATATTAGGAGAAAGATAATCGCATCTTTAAACCAATGGAAGCTTTGGTCAAACAAGGTTAACCAAGTTTGACCAAAGTTTAATTGAGTAGTTATAAAGGCCTAAAACCCGATTCGGATGGAAATCTACCCTTTTTGAACAAATAGAAGGTTTATATAGGTCTAAATATAGTGTTTAACCTATTAGGAGAAATTTAATCGCATATTTAAACGAATGGAAACTTTGGTCAAACAAGGTTGACCAAGTTTGACCAAAGTTTAGTAGACTAGTATAAAGGTCTATAACCCGATTCGAATGGAAATCTACCATTTTTTAACAGATAGAAGGTTTATAAAGGTCTAAATATAGTGTTTAACCAATTAGGAGAAAGATAATCGCATCTTTAAACCAATGGAAACTTTGGTCAAACAATGTTGACCAAGTTTGACCAAAGTTTAATAGACTAGTTATAAAGATTTAAAACACGATTCGAATGGAAATCTACCCTTTTTTGAACAAATAAAAGGTTTATAAAGGTCTAAATATAGTTTTTAACCTATTAGGAGAAAGATAATCGCATCTTTAAACCAATGGAAACTTTGGTCAAACAAGGTTGACCAAGTTTGACCAAAGTTTAATAGAGTAGATATAAAGGTCTAAAACCCGATTCGAATGGAAATCTACCATTTTTTGAACAAATAAAAGGTTTATAAAGGTCTAAATATAGTTTTTAACCTATTAGGAGAAAGATAATCGCATCTTTAAACCAATGGAAACTTTGGTCAAACAAGGTTGACCAAGTTTGACCAAAGTTTAATAGAGTAGATATAAAGGTCTAAAATCCGATTCAAATGGAAATCTACCCTTTTTTGAACAAATAGAAGGTTTATAAAGGTCTAAATATAGTGTTTAACCTATTAGGAGAAAGATAATCGGATCTTTAAACCAATGTAAACTTTGGTCAAACAAGGTTGACCAAGTTTGACCAAAGTTTAATAGACTAGTTATAAAGATTTAAAACACGATTCGAATGGAAATCTACCCTTTTTTGAACAAATTGTAGGTTTATAAAGGTCTAAATATAGTTTTTAACCTATTAGGAGAAAGATAATCGCATCTTTAAACCATTGGAAACTTTCGTCAAACAAGGTTGACCAAGTTTGACCAAAGTTTAATAGACTAGTTATAAAGATCTAAAACCCGATTCGAATGGAAATCAACCCTTTTTTGAACAAATAGAAGGTTTATAAAGGTCTAAATATAGTGTTTAACCTATTAGGAGAAAGATAATCGCATCTTTAAACCAATGGAAACTTTGGTCAAACAAGGTTGACCAAGTTTGACCATAGTTTAATAGAGTAATTATAAAGGTCTAAAACCCGATTCGAATGGAAATCTACCCTTTTTTGCACAAATAGAAGGTTTATAAAGGTCTAAATATAGTGTTTAACCTATTAGTAGAAAGATAATCGCATCCTTAAACCAATGGAAACTTTGGTCAAACAAGGTTGACCAAGTTTGACCAAAGTTTAATTGAGTAGTTATAAAGGTCTAAAACCCGATTCGGATGGAAATCTACCCTTTTTGAACAAATAGAAGGTTTATAAAGGTCTAAATATAATGTTTAACCTATTAGGAGAAATATAATCGCATATTTAAACGAATGGAAACTTTGGTCAAACAAGGTTGACCAAGTTTGACCAAAGTTTAGTAGACTAGTATAAAGGTCTATAACCCGATTCGAATGGAAATCTACCATTTTTTTAACAAATAGAAGGTTTATAAAGGTCTAAATATAGTGTTTAACCTATTAGGAGAAAGATAATCGCATCTTTAAACTAATGGAAACTTTGGTCAAACAAGGTTGACCAAGTTTGACCAAAGTTTAATAGACTAATTATAAAGGTCTAAAACCCGATTCGAATGGAAATCTACCATTTTTTGAACAAATAAAAGGTTTATAAAGGTCTAAATATAGTTTTTAACCTATTAGGAGAAAGATAATCGCATCTTTAAACCAATGGAAACTTTGGTCAAACAAGGTTGACCAAGTTTGACCAAAGTTTAATAGAGTAGATATAAAGGTCTAAAATCCGATTCGAATGGAAATCTACCCTTTTTTGAACAAATAGAAGGTTTATAAAGGTCTAAATATAGTGTTTAACCTATTAGGAGAAAGATAATCGCATCTTTAAACCAATGTAAACTTTGGTCAAACAAGGTTGACCAAGTTTGACCAAAGTTTAATAGACTAGTTATAAAGATTTAAAACACGATTCGAATGGAAATCTACCCTTTTTTGAACAAATTGAAGGTTTATAAAGGTCTAAATATAGTTTTTAACCTATTAGGAGAAAGATAATCGCATCTTTAAACCATTGGAAACTTTCGTCAAACAAGGTTGACCAAGTTTGACCAAAGTTTAATAGACTAGTTATAAAGATCTAAAACCCGATTCGAATGGAAATCAACCCTTTTTTGAACAAATAGAAGGTTTATAAAGGTCTAATTTTAGTTTTTAACCTATTAGGAGAAAGATAATCGCATCTTTAAACCAATGGAAATTTGGTCAAACAAGGTTGACCAAGTTTGACCAAAGTTTAATAGAGTTGTTATAAAGGTCTAAAACCCGATTCGAATGGAAATCTACCCTTTTTTGAACAAATAGATGGTTTATAAAGGTCTAAATATAGTGTTTAACCTATTAGGAGAAAGATAATCGCATCTTTAAACCAATGGAAACTTTGGTCAAACAAGGTTGACCAAGTTTGACCAAAGTTTAATAGAGTAGATATAAAGGTCTAAAATCCGATTCGAATGGAAATCTACCCTTTTTTGAACAAATAGAAGGTTTATAAAGGTCTAAATATAGTGTTTAACCTATTAGGAGAAAGATAATCGCATCTTTAAACCAATGTAAACTTTGGTCAAACAAGGTTGACCAAGTTTGACCAAAGTTTAATAGACTAGTTATAAAGATTTAAAACACGATTCGAATGGAAATCTACCCTTTTTTGAACAAATAGAAGGTTTATAAAGTTCTAAATATAGTTTTTAACCTATTAGGAGAAAGATAATCGCATCTTTAAACCATTGGAAACTTTGGTCAAACAAGGTTGACCAAGTTTGACCAAAGTTTAATAGACTAGTTATAAAGATCTAAAACCCGATTCGAATGGAAATCAACCCTTTTTTGAACAAATAGAAGGTTTATAAAGGTCTAATTATAGTTTTTAACCTATTAGGAGAAAGATAATCGCATCTTTAAACCAATGGAAACTTTGGTCAAACAAGGTTGACCAAGTTTGACCAAAGTTTAATAGAGTAGTTATAAAGGTCTAAAACCCGATTCGAATGGAAATCTACCCTTTTTTGAACAAATAGATGGTTTATAAAGGTCTAAATATAGTGTTTAACCTATTAGGAGAAAGATAATCGCATCTTTAAACCAATGGAAACTTTGGTCAAACAAGGTTGACCAAGTTTGACCAAAGTTTAATAGACTAGTTATAGAGGTCTAAAACCCGATTCGGATGGAAATCTACCCTTTTTTGAACAAATAGAAGGTTTATAAAGGTCTAAATATAGTTTTTAACCTATTAGGAGAAAGATAATTGCATCTTTTAACCAATGGAAACATTGGTCAAACAAGGTTGACCAAGTTTGACCAAAGTTTAATAGAGTAATTATAAAGGTCTAAAACCCGATTCGAATGGAAATCTACCCTTTTTTGCACAAATAGAAGGTTTATAAAGGTCTAAATATAGTGTTTAACATATTAGGAGAAAGATAATCGCATCTTTAAACCAATGGAAGCTTTGGTCAAACAAGGTTAACCAAGTTTGACCAAAGTTTAATTGAGTAGTTATAAAGGCCTAAAACCCGATTCGGATGGAAATCTACCCTTTTTGAACAAATAGAAGGTTTATATAGGTCTAAATATAGTGTTTAACCTATTAGGAGAAATTTAATCGCATATTTAAACGAATGGAAACTTTGGTCAAACAAGGTTGACCAAGTTTGACCAAAGTTTAGTAGACTAGTATAAAGGTCTATAACCCGATTCGAATGGAAATCTACCATTTTTTAACAGATAGAAGGTTTATAAAGGTCTAAATATAGTGTTTAACCTATTAGGAGAAAGATAATCGCATCTTTAAACCAATGGAAACTTTGGTCAAACAATGTTGACCAAGTTTGACCAAAGTTTAATAGACTAGTTATAAAGATTTAAAACACGATTCGAATGGAAATCTACCCTTTTTTGAACAAATAAAAGGTTTATAAAGGTCTAAATATAGTTTTTAACCTATTAGGAGAAAGATAATCGCATCTTTAAACCAATGGAAACTTTGGTCAAACAAGGTTGACCAAGTTTGACCAAAGTTTAATAGAGTAGTTATAAAGGTCTAAAACCCGATTCGAATGGAAATCTACCCTTTTTTGAACAAATAGAAGGTTTATAAAGGTCTAAATATAGTGTTTAACCTATTAGGAGAAAGATAATCGCATCTTTAAACCAATGGAAACTTTGGTCAAACAAGGTTGACCAAGTTTGACCATAGTTTAATAGAGTAATTATAAAGGTCTAAAACCCGATTCGAATGGAAATCTACCCTTTTTTGCACAAATAGAAGGTTTATAAAGGTTTAAATATAGTGTTTAACCTATTAGTAGAAAGATAATCGCATCTTTAAACCAATGGAAACTTTGGTCAAACAAGGTTGACCAAGTTTGACCAAAATTTAATTGAGTAGTTATAAAGGTCTAAAACCCGATTCGGATGGAAATCTACCCTTTTTGAACAAATAGAAGGTTTATAAAGGTCTAAATATAATGTTTAACCTATTAGGAGAAATATAATCGCATATTTAAACGAATGGAAACTTTGGTCAAACAAGGTTGACCAAGTTTGACCAAAGTTTAGTAGACTAGTATAAAGGTCTATAACCCGATTCGAATGGAAATCTACCATTTTTTTAACAAATAGAAGGTTTATAAAGGTCTAAATATAGTGTTTAACCTATTAGGAGAAAGATAATCGCATCTTTAAACCAATGGAAACTTTGGTCAAACAAGGTTGACCAAGTTTGACCAAAGTTTAATAGACTAGTTATAAAGGTCTAAAACCCGATTCGAATGGAAATCTACCATTTTTTGAACAAATAAAAGGTTTATAAAGGTCTAAATATAGTTTTTAACCTATTAGGAGAAAGATAATCGCATCTTTAAACCAATGGAAACTTTGGTCAAACAAGGTTGACCAAGTTTGACCAAAGTTTAATAGAGTAGATATAAAGGTCTAAAATCCGATTCGAATGGAAATCTACCCTTTTTTGAACAAATAGAAGGTTTATAAAGGTCTAAATATAGTGTTTAACCTATTAGGAGAAAGATAATCGCATCTTTAAACCAATGTAAACTTTGGTCAAACAAGGTTGACCAAGTTTGACCAAAGTTTAATAGACTAGTTATAAAGATTTAAAACACGATTCGAATGGAAATCTACACTTTTTTGAACAAATAGAAGGTTTATAAAGGTCTAAATATAGTTTTTAACCTATTAGGAGAAAGATAATCGCATCTTTAAACCATTGGAAACTTTGGTCAAACAAGGTTGACCAAGTTTGACCAAAGTTTAATAGACTAGTTATAAAGATCTAAAACCCGATTCGAATGGAAATCACCCTTTTTTGAACAAATAGAAGGTTTATAAAGGTCTAATTATAGTTTTTTAACCTATTAGGAGAAAGATAATCGCATCTTTAAACCAATGGAAACTTTGGTCAAACAAGGTTGACCAAGTTTGACCAAAGTTTAATAGAGTAGTTATAAAGGTCTAAAACCCGATTCGAATGGAAATCTACCCTTTTTTGAACAAATAGATGGTTTATAAAGGTCTAAATATAGTGTTTAACCTATTAGGAGAAAGATAATCGCATCTTTAAACCAGTGGAAACTTTGGTCAAACAAGGTTGACCAAGTTTGACCAAAGTTTAATAGAGTAGATATAAAGGTCTAAAATCCAATTCGAATGGAAATCTACCCTTTTTTGAACAAATAGAAGGTTTATAAAGGTCTAAATATAGTGTTTAACCTATTAGGAGAAAGATAATCGCATCTTTAAACCAATGTAAACTTTGGTCAAACAAGGTTGACCAAGTTTGACCAAAGTTTAATAGACTAGTTATAAAGATTTAAAACACGATTCGAATGGAAATCTACCCTTTTTTGAACAAATAGAAGGTTTATAAAGGTCTAAATATAGTTTTTAACCTATTAGGAGAAAGATAATCGCATCTTTAAACCATTGGAAACTTTGGTCAAACAAGGTTGACCAAGTTTGACCAAAGTTTAATAGACTAGTTATAAAGATCTAAAACCCGATTCGAATGGAAATC